>UESW01002304.1:134743-217897 GCA_900491605.1 Calamus simplicifolius
GGAAGTAACTTAATCTTTTGATTTAGCAAAAAGCAAAACTCGGTTGCATTATCTACTGCTGAGGCTGAATATGTTGCAGCTGGAAGTTGCTGTGCTCAAATCCTTTGGATTAAGCGACAACTTGAAGATTATGGCATAACACTTGATAAAACTCCTATAAGATGTGATAACACTAGTGCAATAAACTTAACTATAAATCCAATCCAACATTCAAGAACTAAACATATTGAAATTAGATATCATTTTATTAGAGAACATGTAGCTAATAATGACATTTGTCTTGATTATATTTGTACTGAGGAACAATTAGCTGACATATTTACAAAACCCCTTAGTGAAGAGAGATTTTGTTATCTTAGAGGAGAGTTAGGGATTTGTGACCCATTGGAATGATTTTGAAACCCTTAAGAATGACTATTTAGAATTCAATCAATTTCTTAAAAATTCCTTCATGATTCTAAGGACAATTCATCTAGATATTTGAACCATTGATTCACCACATTCCAAAGAATTTTATTTTATTGATTATTCTTTTGACAAGTTTTGGATCCTTGAAACTCTTATTTTTTTTCTGAAACTGTCTTGGAGTCGACACCCTAGTCAGTGGAGTCGACACCTTCTGTGTCGCTCTCGGTCTGAGACCTTGGAGCCGACACCCTTAGCGGAGCCGACTCTAGTTCGGCGCTAACTGTTAGCGACTTGGAGTCGACACCCAACTTTGCGGGAGTCGACACTTGTGGTCCCAATTTGACTATTTTAGGGCAGAGTCGACACCTATTTTGCCCCAATCATTTCAATCTCTCTCCAAAATTCTCTCCAAGCCTTCCAAACCTAGAATCTCTCAAATCAACCATTCCCTAGGATTCAATGGCACCAAAGCAAAGGGGATCGATCTTTGGAGCTCCCGTGGCGATAAGAAAGAGGAGTGAGAGGCATCCGGCTCCTCAACCATCGCCCAGCTCAGATTCATCTTCTTCCTCCTCACACCCAGCCATTCCAGGACCACTTCACCACAGGTAGATTTATTAGCGGGAAAAGTGATAACAATGGGTAGGAAGGTGAACTTCAGATTTTTTGAGGATGAGGGCTTCTCATTAGGCAAGCAAATCAGATATGGGATGGGAGAAGGTATGCTCTTTAGATGTTCCGACCTATCCTGCACTTGTTAAAGATTTTTACTTGAATTTATCTAGAGGAGATGGAGGTTTAATTAGCTTTGTGAGAGGAACAAGGATTCACCTCACCTTCGAGATTTTGGGTAGACTGTTAGATATTCTAGTTGCTGGACCCACTGCCAATGCTCATAGTGACAGAGGAGCAGCTTTATCTAGAATGCTTGGAAGTTGTTGAATTTGAAGAAGTTAGGGCTAACCAATTGCCCTTGGAGCTTAGATTGTTACACAATATTTGTGGTAGGATCTTGTTTCCTAAGACCGATCGTTTTGAGTATGTTTCTGAGAGAGATATTCTAGTTATGGATGCTGTGTGACCGGCCAGCCTATTAACCTTCCGGGTATGATTATTTGGTATATGGCCGAGGCTGGAGGAAAGAAGAGATCTACCCTTCCTTATGGCATGATTTTGACCACTATTTTCTAGAGCCAAGGAGTTAATATATTAGATAATGAGCCCATGAAAAGCTTAAGATATACAAATTACTACAATAAAGCCACACTGCACCGGATGGGATTCATTAAAATCAATGAAAACTGGGAGAGGAAAGGAAGCATGGATGATAGGGCAGCATAGATGGATACTGGAGCCCACGGCACTTCGGAGGCAAGCCCTCAGTGAGGCATATGTCACCTGGCCCCAGCTGTCCAGCACCTTCTGTTCCTACACCGGCTCCTTCAGCTTCTGTTCAGTCCTCTGTTGGTTTTTCTGAGATCGGATGGAGCAATTGAGATCTTTATTTTTGGATCATGAAGCTAAAATGAAGAGTGAGCTAGATGGTAGTCTAATGAGCTTAAGAGAGATGTTCTATTCCTTGGAAGAGAGAGTAAGCAAGATTGAATCATCCTTTGGATCTTCTTTAGAAGCCTTGAAGACTGATCTTATGCATATATTTGAGAAAATCAAGGATATAGGAGGAGATTCTGATATTATTCTAAGTGCAATGCAAATTACAAGAGAAAATTACAGTGGCATCTGCATTTTTGACAGAAGATTGAATGAATTTATCAGATTCAAAGTGAAGGAATGGGAAAAGATTTTAGAAGAACTCAAAAGACTCCTTAGATTTTGATGTTTTCAGCTTTTGTTGTTTGATTTACTTTGTATTGGTCTTTGAAGTTTAGTTTGAATCTTTGATGTAATGAAGTTTTTTTTGATTAATTAGAATGAAGTGATGTAATTAAGTTTTTAGTTGAATGATTATGAAATTTGTATGTAATGTTTTGAGTTATACTCAATGAATATCATATTTGTTGAACTTTGATATTGAGTGACTTGAATTGAGTTTTGATTCTTATGTTTAATGCATTGATTATAACTTGCAACTTCTTAACCTTTTTGTTGATTACAAAAAAAGGGGAGAAGTAAATATTTGTATATGCATAACAATTAAAAGGGGAGAGAAGATAATTATATATACATTGAATGAATTTAAATTAATTGATATCAAGCATTGAATGAACTTAATTGCATGAGTTTTAATGATAAGAAGAAAAGATGTTAATTTGAGTATCATAGGGGGAGCTACCTCATTCAGGGGAGCTTAACTATGAGAACTTAAAATTTGCTTTGAAACTTTCATTGTTTAATCATGCATATACTCAATGTTTTTGTCATCATCAAAAAAGGAAGAGATTGTTGACCCAATTATTGATTTTGATGATTAACAAAAGCCATGAGTATATTTATTGTGTTTCTGACAAATTTAAGAAGTGTTTCAGGTATTAAGAATGTTTAAGTATTCAAATGATACACAAATCAGTTTTGAATTAGGTTTTAATGAAAATATTTAAGTTCAGACTTAGAGTCGACACCTCAACAGTGTCTGGAGCCGACACCTCAAACTGAAGTTTTCGCACAGCTTGGAGTCGACCCTGAAACTCTGGAGCCGACTCTAACATGAGTACAGAGAGCATGTTTTTTGGACATAGTTAGAGTCGACACCTTGAATTTCTGGAGCCGACTCTAATGAGAAGCCGGACACTTAACTTTTTCGGAGCATCGTCAGACGATCTTTTGTTCTTTTTGGAACCCCGACTTGGAGCCGACACATCTTGGAGCTAACTCCAACCTGTCAGGAACGGATTTTCAAATGTCAGAACAGCTCCAACGGTAATATTTTTCCATCTAATCTCTAACGGCTATTTTCTTTGTGTGTAGAAGCAATCCAAGTACTTAAACGGCTATTTTTCTCACCTAATCTTGGATTAAGAGATCTATAAAAAGGGCAACCGTCCGTTTGAAAAAAAATAGAAAAAAGAAATAAAAATCAAAAAATCTTGTGAAAAAGAGAGAGAAATCAAAGAGGAAAGACTCAGAGCTCAAATCCATCAATCCTAAGAGTCCAAAGAGAAATCCAAAGCATTTCAAAGATCAAAATCGAAGGATTTAAAGTGAAGAAGAAGAAAGCAAAAGCCATTTTTCCTCAACTTCTCTACAACAACGATTCTGTGAGGAATCAGAGCTGAAGCTGATTCAACCATTCAAGGGAGAAGAGGAAAAGAAGAAAAGCACGCATTCAAATCACTTCAAATAGGCTTTTCTAATTTGTTTATTTAATTGATATTTGCTCATTTGAGGAGCTGTTTTTGTATTGTAAACTTATTTTCATTATGGTTTGGCTAATTCAATCAGGGGGATTGAATTAGTGGAGGTAGTATACCTCGGGACAAGCTAAGGTTAGCTTGGGTTTGGTTTTGTGCTGGTGAGCCCGATGAAAATTGGCTGGGTTCGTTGTGATCAGGTAAAACAATAAGTTGGAGTTGTGAGCTTGTAAAACAACTCGACTGTAATCAGTGGATTATAGTGTGGACCCAAGTGTTGCTTGGGAGTGGACGTAGGTGTTGGATACACCGAACCACTATAAAATCTTTGTGTTTATCGTGCATTTATCTCTCTCTCTATCTTCATTTATTTGTGCTTAGCTTTATTAATTCAGTTCACTCAAGCACTTTCATATCAAAGCTAATTATTTAAAGTGTTAAAATTTTAAAAATCCAATTCATCCCCCCTCTTGGTTGCCATGTGGGCCAACACTCAGCCTAATCACTCAATGATATTTTGAATCTTTTATGGCACCTTGCTAGTGGCTAAGGTTAGCCAACTTGTCACATACAAATAATTATTAGTTGACTCGCTAGTTAACTTCAAATGGGAATTATACACTAAAAATCGATAGCAATCTTCTTTAACAACAATGTTAATTGTGCTTTTAGCCCTAAGAAAGTATAACGGAGCCTACTATTACAACTTAGGACTTTACCAAAAAGACAATCAAGAAGATAATTTTTGAGCTTCTTATTGATTCCATACTACTATCTAAGAACTTTTCGTTTCACGATAAAAATAGGATTAAACACTTGGTAGCATAGATTCTTATATTCTTCTTCTATTTATGTCATGATATACTTTCAAGCTAAAAATTCATATTCAATATTTATATTTAAATATAATCATATTTAAATATCTTTCAATTCACATAGTCATGGGCTATGATTCTAGTGCCACTGTTAAAATTCAAAACCTTGTCAAAAAAATTAATAAAAATATTATTTACACTTTTAAATTTTATATAAGTATTAAGAATTTTTTATTATATAATCTATATAAAACTAAATATTTATCAACATGAACTATCAAATAAATATGGGATATTGAAGAGAAAAAAAAATGATGGTCTAACAATTATGATTTAAATTTATTAAAAAATTTAAAAGTGCATAAATGTAATTATGAAAACTACTCGTGCTATAAAAATTAAATATATATATTTTTATGATGCTAATTGATTTGAACTAAAATACGTGATGAAGCCGCTCCAAAGAAAGAGGTTCTTAAAGGATAAGGAGAAAGGCAGGCAAGTCTCATACTTAAATCTTCTACCAGCATTTATGTGCACTCCGGTAGATTAAGCATTTTTAATTATTTTATTTTATAAATAAAAAAATGATCAATCAATCAAACTCGCTCTCCCTTTCTTTCATTTTATCTATTATTTATAAAAAAATTAAATTCATAATAATTATAACAAAATTTATAAATTACCTAAATTTTAGATTATTTTTTATCGTAATTAAAAAATCTTTGCACAAAATGAATTCTTTCGACGATGATATTTTAATACTCACTCCCACCAAGTTATTATCGTAGCTCTCTAACACCTAACAAAATCATGATGAGAATATAAAATTTATTTTTTTGCTTACAAAAGTCTAATTATTATCATTAAAAAGATGATTCGGGCTTAAAGAGCTGCCTCAGTCCCGTGCTTTTCTCAGTCCCATGCTTTAAGATTAGTGCTCAGAGTGTAGGTTGCTTGATCTCCGGTGATCTTCACCATGCTGGGTGTTTGATCTTACCGAACTATGGACACCATTGTCCCCCATAATCCTCCTGTAATGGATGGAAGCAAGGCAACCCGAATGCCATGGAAACGGAACGCTGACACCCGGTTTGTTCGGATTGCTCTGTCTTCGTCACGATGGAGTGGCGGAGCTGGAGGTTCAGTTTTCGAAGGTTATCCAAGTGCCGATTGAGGCTTTGGAGTCTAAATCAAGTGGATGGGAGAAGAGAGCTATCGTTGCTCGGAGCTTCCACTGGTGGATTCCTCCCGAAGTTATCATCCGGGAGTTCCGAAGAGCTGAAATCGCCGGCGAGATAGATGCTCTGTGTCTCTCCCACAAGTGTTATATATTCAGATTTGCTGATCACAAATCCAAGGAGGAAGCTTTGGGGAGGCCATGGATTGCCAATGGGCAACCTATTTCTACAGAGGAGTGGTCTTCCGAGTTCATCCCATCAGCTGATTCTGTTGCAAGGGCTCTGCTTTGGGTGAGGCTCCAAATTTGCCAATTGAGTTTTGGTCAAATAAAATTCTGAGATCAATCCTTGCTTCGGAGTGCTCTTTCTTTTCTCTGATTCCTAACCAAGGAGAGAAGCAGAGGAAGTTTCGCCCGATCTTGTATTTGGATCGATCTGTGCTATCCTCTGCGGCCTGGTGTAGAGTAGAGGAAGCTGTGCACCATTTTGGTAATAGTACGCTTATGAGCATCTGGAGGGGATATGCCCTAGGTGTGCATCCTTGCACCTCAATGGCTTCTGCTCCTCTATGCCGGAGATGGAGCCTTCCTCAGCTGGAACGAAGTTTGGGTCATGGATGGCAGCACCGAGACAACGCAGAACTACCCAAGGCCAAGCGACGAAGAGAACGGGGAAGACTCTCGGGTTTTGATCAGGGTGCTGCCCCAGGACTGGAGGATGGGTGGCAAGTGCAAGCCAAGGTGGCTCGCCGAAGCCCCAGCAACTTAGTCAGAAGACGGCCTCCCTGCCTCATACTCTAGGTCAAGGCTATGGGGAAGAGGTGGCCAACAGTGATGAGAGAGGCGTGCCAGGGGAGCTGGGCGTGTCGGGCTTTCAATTCACATTCTGAGACTGGGAATGGATCTCATCCAGAGAGCAATGGAGTTTAAACTACTCTGAATTCCACTATAACCACTGAGGGAAAACACTTTGTACACCGCTCCCGGTGCAGCAAGGCTGACGTGGATTACATCGCCTCTTTCGATTAGTCCACTGGCTCCGACGTGAAAGACCTGACGCGCGGTATGGCTTTCCTTTGACGTAACGTTCTGAACGTGACGGCCATTTAAAGCTGTTCACTTTTTTTTCAAAATTTACGTGCGGACGAAAATGCCCTTTCCCTCCAAACAGGGAGAATTGGATTTCGGCCGAAACTCCTACGAGACACCCCTGTTGAAAGCTCACGACACCCTAGCTTTAAGGCGACGACACCCGTGCTAAGAATGATCACGGTGAAAATACCCGCGACACCCCTTGTCAAATTCAGCCTAAAACCTTCGCGACACCCAGTTGAAATCTAATGACACCCTAGCCCAATGCTACGACACCTGCAGCACAAAGTAAAAAGTCTTCCTCCAACTTTTTTCTAAAGCTCCTTTATTACACTAACAGTTTTTTTTCTGGTAAGAGTTAGTTAATGCGTGACCAAACCGTTTAATGCGCGGGTAACTACCTTAGAACAAAATAGTTATGACATTCTGGGAGTCATAACTATTTTGTATGCACGAATGTCATACTCTTTCTTCCCCTCCCTCACTCTGAGAGTCCGGATGCTAAGTTTGAGCACGAACCTACGCCCTCCCTCTGAAAGTCCGGTCGACAGGAAATATTTCAGCTTCGAGGCTGAAAAACCTTGTTACTGGAGTCTTCAAATATAAAAGTTTATCCAATGATTTTTCCTTGCCAAAACCTCACGTAGACGTTCACTTCTCTCTCTGAATTCGGCCAGGTCTGTAAGATGGTCATCAGCTGCCTTCGTTATCTCTTTGTCAATTGCTTTTAAAAGGCTTTAATGACAGGAAAACAGAGAGAAAGCAGATGGAGGAAAAAAGGAGCCTTTTAAAAGTAATTGACGAAGAGATAACGAAGGCAGACCTGGCCGAATTCAGAGAGAGAAGCGAACGTCTACGTGAGTTTTGGCAAGGAAAAAACTCATTGGATAAACTTTTATATTTGAAGACTCCAGTAGCAAGGTTTTTCAGCCTCGAAGCTGAAATATTTCCTGTCGACCGGACTTTCAGAGGGAGGGCGTAGGTTCGTGCTTCGCGACACCCAAGTAGAAAGTTCACGACACCCTAGCTTTAAGCGACGACACCCTAGCTTTAAGGCGACGACACCCATCGTTAGAACTGACCACGGAGAGAATCCCGCGACACCGTAGTTTCTAATGCGGCCGAAATCAATCGCGACACCCCAGTTGAAATCTCACGACACCCTAACTCTAACGAGACGACACCTGTGCTTTAAACAGACCACAGAGATAATCCCAGCGACACCCTAGTTCGAATTCGGCCGTAAATCCTTCGCGACACCCCAGTTGAATCCCACGACACCCTAGCTTTAGGGCGATGACCCCGTCTTATAAATGACCACATAGAGAGTACCCGGCGACATCCTAATTGAATTCGGCCGAAAATCAATCGCGACACCCCAGTTGAAATCTCACGACACCCTAGCTCTAACGAGACGACACCCGTGCTTTAAACAGACCACAAAGATAATCCCAGCGACACCCTAGTTCGAGTTCGGCCGTAAATCCTTCGCGACACCCCAGTTGAAATCCAACGACACCCTAGCTTTAGGGCGACGACACCCGTCTTATAAATGACCACATAGAGAGTACCCGGCGACACCCTAATTGAATTCGGCCGTAAATCCTTCGCGATACCCTAGTTGAAATTTGACGACACCCTAGCTTTAAGGCGACGACACCCATGCTTGAACAAGGCGGGAATTTGACGTCACCCCAGTACTAATTCGACGACACCCTAGTAACTGAGCCATGCCATATTTCCGAGAAAAGTTTGTAAACGTGGGCAGTTCCTATGGGTTCGCGGGTCTCATTGATGTGATCGTGGCCATCCGGGTGTCCTTTCGTATTTCTCTTAGGTCGGCATAAACCCTAGAAAAACCACTCAATCGTCTGTTGCTCGAGAAGCCATCCTTTTGCTCAAGAAGCCATCCTTCGTCTCTTGCTCGAGAAGCCACTGGTCTCCTTTTCCCTTCTAAACTTGTACCATAGTTGATTCTTCTGAATACTTCATTCATGGAGATGAGTGCTTTCGTTGTGCACGAAGACCGCGAACAAAGAAGAAGCAGACAGAGAAAATGGCGGAACAATGCAAGGACCTGGTTCTTCGTTCGACTGAGGATGCGGCTCCTTCAGGTATGTTTATACTATATTAAATATTACGAATTCTCTCTTAAAATTTCATGACAAGTATGTCTTCTGTCTTACCCCCTGTTTCAGTTGACAATAAAATTGTTCCAGTCCCCCCAGTGAAGGCTTCCCAGCTATTTAAGAATAGCTGCAGGCCGGCAGTATACGTTCAGAAGGTTTGGAGGATGGGGTTCTCTAGACGGCATACAAAACTGATTCGAAGGATCCCATTTGGTGCCTTCGTCGACATGCAGACGTTCACAGTCGATGGGCGACTGCTAGCAGACATCATAAGATGTCACAATGGAGGCGACGAGTTCATGTTTAGCGGAAAGCCAGTTCTATTCAGTGCCGACGAAGTCGCACTCATTCTGGGACTTCCAGCTCATGGGAAGAAGATCGACACGTCCAGCCAAATGTTCAACGGAAGGTTGTTCAGACGGTTTGGCCAGGGTTTAGATCTTCGCCAAGAAGGTTTGGAGAAGTTGATATTTCAACTCCGACCATCTAAAGTACAGGAGGATGTCGAGGACACCGTTTGACTTTGGATCGCATACATGTTGGCCATGTTTTTGGCTCCAAAGTCTAATCAGAGATGTCCACGGTATCTCATCCAGCACTTGGATGACTTAAGTCAACTGGGTAGCATCGACTGGGCTTCGGCACTGAAGGAGTTGATTGTTCTGGCTCTCCCAGAAATAGCTGCTTGCTTGCGTTCGAGGAGCCGGTGCACTCAAAGAATGCAAAAAAAGTTAAGAGGTAGCCTACCTTGTTCGGATGCTCGGCAGCACTGATGGTAAGGATTATTGAGATACATAATTAGTGTTGAGAGAATTTTTTTTTTGTAATATTACTTTATTTAATATCAAAAAAATATCATGTTCAGGCGTGGTTCCTCGAGCATACATCAATGCGAGAGCCAGCATACCCTGATAAACGACCCCGGCTGTTGAAGTGGTATGACCACCAAATGAAGATCCAATCGGTTCGGGTTGCCGACTTGCAGCCTCAGGACTTGGTAATCTAGTTCATTGCTCCATTGCTCTGACCATTTTTTTCAACTTAATGCATCAATATGTTCAGTTAATATTAATTTGTTATCATATTGTTGCAGATGGAGGGAGCTACTGAACCATTGCCAGAAGAGCGATGGCTTCTCCCTCAGCAGAATGTTGCGTCCCCCCTCAACCAACAGATACCTGCGCCCCTCAACCAATGGATAGCTGCGCAGGATGTGCCGAGTTGAGGAATGATTTGGAGTGTGTTAAGGATCAACTCGAAGATGTCAGGCACAGGCTGTCCATTGCTGAGAGCCTCCTCAATTCACTGGTCAGAAAGGAAAGTTATGCAATAAATAAGGAGGACAAGGGAGACGAGAAAACAGAGAAGGTGCATTCCCTGGAGTTGGTCCTCCGCGAGCCTGGTAACGTAAATAGTGAGGAGAAGAAGATGGAGGAGGACCATTCATCCAGTTTCCACTTGAGACAGGGAATGCAAAATCAGAGGAGAACATATTGGAGGGGGATTCATTGGCTGATAAAACAGAGCAGGGGAATGAAAATAAAGAAGAGTCCATATCCGATAATAAACTTGGCACCCCTGCGCCAAAGGATGACAATATGGACTTAGAAATAATTGGAGTGCCGTCGCTTGTTAGGAGGATTAAAAAAGAGCCGAGGAAGCGTAAGGCATCCACGGTCGTCGGCGAATGTTATGAGACAACCCGACCTAAAAAGTCGGCGAAGACAGTGGGCATGTCAAAGCCCAACACAACGGTCGAAGATGACCAAATAATTATTCAAAATTTTTTGAGCGAGCGACAACAAACCGACGAGATCGTCTACACAAATATGTTCAATGGCGTTGCAACAAGAAAAAATCTTCAAGATCTCATTAACAATGAAATGATAATAGATGACGTAAGTATATCAAGGAACCTATTCTAGTTGTTGATTTTAGAATTATATTAATCATTTTACATTCCATTGGCAGATAATTGATTGCGGCGAGGAGTTTCTGATGCGCACTGGGCAGAGCATCCTGACCGATATCATAAGTGCATAATTGCATCAGTTTTCGTATCTGNGTGCATAATTGCATCAGTTTTCGTATTTGCTCTATGTCTGACTTCCTCATCACCTGCGATGAACTTGCTGGATCATCTGGGGCTACGATATTTGACAATGTATCGGATGAAGATAAGTCCCAATTCCGGTTTCTTTTTACCATTGTAAACTTGATAACTTGCACTGGCATTTGGTTGCTGTCGACATGGAAAGGAAGGTGTTCATGCACTTGAATTCAATGAAACGCAACCCGAAGTACAAGGCCAATGCAAGGAAATTAGGGTGTCCTGAGATTTCAACTAGGGTGTCGTCTCCGTGGTCTCTTGTTCAATCACGGGTGTCGTCTCGTTAGAGCTAGGGTGTCCTGAGATTTCAACTGGGTGTCGCGATTGATTTTCTGCCGAATTCAATTAGGGTGTCGCCGGGTTCCTCTATGTGCACATTTATAAGACGGGTGTCGTCCCCTAAAGCTAGGGTGTCGTGGGATTTCATCTGGGGTGTCGCGAAGGACTTACGGCCGAATTCGAACTAGGGTGTCGTGGGATTATCTCCGTGGTCTCTTGTTTAAGCACGGGTGTCGTCTCGTTAGAGCTAGGGTGTCGTGAGATTTCAACAGGGTGTCGCGATTGATTTTCTGCCGAATTCAATTAGGGTGTCGCCGGGTTCTCTCTATGTGCACATTTATGAGACGGAGTCGTCGCCCTAAAGCTGGGGTGTCGTGGGATTTCATCTGGGGTGTCGCGAAGATTTACGGCCGAATTCGAACTAGGGTGTCGCGGGAATTATCTCTGTGGTCTCTTGTTCAATCACGGGTGTCGTCTCGTTAGAGCTAGGGTGTCGTGAGATTTCAACAGGGGTGTCGCGATTGATTTTCTGCCGAATTCAATTAGGGTGTCACCGGGTTCTCTCTATGTGCACATTTATAAGACGGGTGTCATCGCCCTAAAGCTAGGGTGTCGTGGGATTTCATCTGGGGTGTCGCGAAGGACTTACGGCCGACTTCGAACTAGGGTGTCGCGGGGATTCCTTACCATCCGGACTCTCAGAGCGAGGGGGGGGGAAAGAAAGAGAGTTATTCTAGCACAGATGAAATTCAGTTGAGCACGAACATACGCCCTCGACGTTCGCTTCTCTCTCTGAATTCGGCCAGGTCTGGCATTTCCAAGCAGATGGAGGAAAAAAGGAGCTTTTTAAAAGCAATTGACGAAGAGATAACGAAAATCTTACAGACCTGGCCGAATTCAGAGAGAGAAGCGAACGTCTACGTGAGGTTTTGGCAAGGAAAATCTCATTGGATAAACTTTTATATTTGAAGCCTCCAGTAGACTCCAGTAGCCAGGTTTTTCAACCTCTAAGCTGAAATATTTCCTATCGACCAGACTTTCAAAGCTGAAATATTTACAAAACAGTTATGACTCTCAGAGTGTCATAACTATTTCGTTCTAAGGTAGTTACCCGCGCATTAAACGCATTAACTAACTCTAACCAGAAAAAAACTGTTGATGTAATAAAGAAGTGGGAAGAAAGAGTTTTTACTTTGTGCTGCGGCTGACATTTCCTCCAGAAGTTTTTTTACACAGACTCCAGTATCAAGGTTTTCCAGTCCAGTAGCTGAAGTATTTCAGCCTCTAAGCTGGAAGAAACAGAGTTCTTCTTGCACAGATGACAGAAAACGTAAAATGGCGCCATGAAGGAGCGAAAGGGCATTTTCGTCCGCATGAAAATTTTAAAAAAAGCGAACAGCATTAAATGGCCGTCACGTTCAGAACGTTACGTCAAAGCCCAGCCATACCGCCTGTCAGGTCATCCACGTCGGATCCACGTGGACCAATCGGAAGACGCGGTGCAGCCCACGTCAGCGTTGCTGCACCGGGGCCGGTGTACAAAGTGTTTTCCTAGCAACAAATTTTAGCAGCCAGGTCCAAAGTATTTATATTAAAATTTGGAACTTTTAAGTATAAATAAATTGTCTAATCTAGATTAAATCATCTAGCACCCGTACAAAATATGGAAAAGCACCAATAAAGAAAGTAACAAAATATAACGACAGCCACCACGGAAACAAAGAGTAGTTAATAAAGGTAAACTATTTTTAAACTTAAAATAATATATATTGTTCAACCATGCAAAATTCAGTTATTCAAATTTTCTATCTTAAACAAGACTATAATTCTGAGTTTCAATAATATAACTCTGTTCAATATCAAGGTATATTCAAAATAAGTCATCTAGAACCTACTCATTTGCATTGAGGATTGTAAATTTTTTTCTTCTTATTATTATTATTATTGCAACTATCAAATGGCATTAAATGCCCGCTAACTTTTAGGCCTGCCACTCAAATTGGGGGCCCATCATTTTGCTGGCCTCAGCTTCTAAGTCCCCTTATTCAGTGTCCATTTGTTAGCAATATATTAGCGTTAATGTATGCTACTGTTATAGAATTGCTTCAGGTTTAACCACTGAAGAAGCGAAAGAGGTGCTAGGACGGCCTTTCATTCTGGTTCTTGGAGCTAGAAGCCGGGCAACCCTTGCCCCCTGTTCTTTCCCAATTTTTTGTACTCTGATATATCGGGTTTGACTCACCATAGATTGGTGTGATCACCTGTCTGTACCAAAAAAAAAAAAAAGAAGCGAAAGAGGTACGGAAGGAGAGCAAATACTTTGACATTCTAAATTTCAGTCTATAGAACTCAATGATATATTTTAACATATAGCTGTCATTGTGTCTAGACCTACAACATGTCCATTTCTACAATTTCTTGTCTACCGCGGGTCTTTAATTGGTTTTCGACATCTTTCGTTGGATGGGTTTTGTTGTTGAGCACCATGCCTATCCCTAGCTTGGCCAGCTTTCTCCCTCACAACTAAGCTCCTCCTGTCTCTTCCAAGCAACAGCCTCCCGATAGGCAACTTCAATTCAGCTTATGCTCTCGCTTCGGCTTTCTCGTTCCCATTAGGCTCGATGTAGGAATAGTGACATCCAAACTGATCACTTAGCTAGCAACCATCAATATTTCTATCGATTAAAACTCAGATAATCTCTGAGTCAAACAAGTACTCCTCAGGTTGATTCTTGAAAAATAAATTGGTTGAAGGCCTGATCGTGGCCTCACAACTACGCTGGCTCAAGAAGGCCCAAGCTCAGTTGAAAAAGGCTCTCCCAGTGGCATGTACTAAGTTTCAATCTAGGAAAAGACTTTGTACACCGCCCCCGGTGCAGCAAGGCCTACGTGGGCTGCACCGCCTCTTCTGATTGGTCCATGTGGCTCCTACGTGGATGACCTGCCGGGCGGTATGGCTCTGCTTTGATGTTACGTTCTGAACGTGACGGCCATTTAAAGCAGTTCATCTTTTTTTAAAATTAGCGTGCGGACGAAAATGCCCTTTCCCTCCATCCTAGCGCCATTTTACGTTGAATTTTATCTGTGCAAGAACTCTCTTCTTCCCCCCCTCGCTCTGAGAGTCCGGATGCGAATTAGTTGAGCACGAACCTACGCCCTCGCTCTGAGTTCGATCGACATGAAATATTTCAGCTTCGAGGCTGGAAAACCTAGCTACTGGAGTCTTTGTACAAAAACTTCTGGAGGAAATGTCATCCGCAGCACAAAGTAAAAAGTCTTTCTTCCCACTTCTTTCTAAAGCTCCTTTATTACACCAACCGTTTATTCTGGTTAGAGTTAGTTAATGCGTGACCAAACCTTTTAATGCGCGGGTAATTTCCTTAGAACAAAATAGTTATGACATTCTGGGAGTCATAACTGTTTAGAGTTTACTGTTTTGTAAGCACGAATGTCATACTCTTTTAACTAGGATGTTATACCTCATGAACTGGGGTGTCGTCAGAGTGGTTCGGCCTATATTCCCCGTTATTTCCTATCCATATAGCTCTAGTGTTGTCGTAAAAGCTACGACACCCCTGATATACTGTTAAGACACCGTAGTTACAAGCCTAGGACACCCGTGCTCCAAACGAATGCTGGAGAAAAGCCTCGCGACACTGTAGTTACAATGCTATGACACCCCTGATATACTGTTAAGACATCGTAGTTACAAGCCTAGGACACTCGTGCTCCAAACGAATGCTGGAGAAAAGCCTCGCGATACCGTAGTTACGACACCCATGCTTATAACCTTTGCGATCTTCGTATGTTGCTTTCCGGGGTGTCGTAGCTTGTTTTATGGGGTGTCTTTAAATGCTATAAAGGGTGTGTCGTGCTTATAAACAACGCTGGAGAGCAGGCCCGTGACACCCGTATGGAGAACAATCCCCGCGACACCCCGCTTTAACATTCACGTCATCGGTGTCATCGCCTAAAAGCTAGGGTGTCGTAAGATGAGAACTGGGGTGTCGTTAACAGCCTGAGTCGGTGCTGTCATCATTCGTGACACCCCAGTTGAAACTTTACGACACCCTAGCTCTCATCTGACGACACCTGTGCTTATAACTGACCACGGCGAGAAGGCCCGCGACACCCAAGTTACTAAAATTTATTTTTATTCATCACAAAAGAAAAGAAAAAAGTACATGAGCCCTCACTGGGGCTTGTCATCTGCTTCGGTCGTTGCCTCGATGATCTGGCGCTGGAGGAACTCTACTTGCGACTCCAGCCGACTGTTGGCCCGAGGCAGAACCTCGATCTGTCTCATTGAAATGGCCATGTATTGCTCGGCGCCCTGTTGAGTCGCTCGCTGATTGCGAGCGACGACGCAAAGACCTCCGCATCGACGGTGACCATTGTGCGGCGACTCCCATGGGTGCCAGTAGATCGCCCCTCGCCTCTAGAAGCCATCTCAGTATCAAAAAAGTTTGGAAGATCAGCTAAAAATATGATTAACGATGGCATTCCCCCATCCATATTTAAGGTACTCTTGGCGGGTGTTTCGATTGCCATGTGCCACCATCTCAGTGGGCGGTTCATAGGAATCAAATCGGTGCGCCCCCCCCCCCCCTCGTTGAGTTTCGAGGGATGGGGAACAAAGAGAGTTTCGGGAAGCAAATACCCGGTTACCATAGTAAGTTTTACGTCGTCTCAAGAGGAAACCTCACGACACCCAAGGATGATTTGGATTTCGGCCGAAACTCCTTCGCGACACCCCACTTGAAACCTCACGACACCCTAGCATCAATGCTACGACACCCGTGCTTAGAACTGACCACAGAGAGAATCCCCGTGACACCCAGGAGAATTGGATTTCGGCCAAAACTCCTTCGCGACACCCCAGTTGAAATCTCATGACACCCTAGCACCAATGCTACAACACCCATGCTTAGAACTGACCGCGTGGAGAATCCCCGCGACACCCCAGGGAGAATTGGATATCGATCGAAACTCCTACGAGACACCCCTGTTGAAAGCTCACGACACCCTAGCTTTAAGGCGATGACACCCGTGCTTAGAACTGATCACGGAGAGAACCCCCACGACACCCCTTGTCGAATTCAGTCGAAACTCCTTCGTGACACCCCAGTTGAAATCTCATGACACCCCAGCACCAATGCTACAACACCCGTGCTTAGAACTGACCGCGCGGAGAATCCCCGTGACACCCCAGGGAGAATTGGATTTCGGCCGAAACTCCTTCGAGACACCCCTGTTGAAAGCTCATGACACCCTAGCTTTAAGGCGACGACACCCGTGCTTAGAACTGATCATGGAGAGAACCCCCGCGACACCCCTTGTCAAATTCGGCCGAAACTCCTTCGTGACACCCCAGTTGAAATCTCATGACACCCCAGCACCAATGCTACGACACCCGTGCTTAGAACTGACCGCGCGGAGAATCCCCGCGACACCCCAGGGAGAATTGAATTTTGGCCGAAACTCCTTCGAGACACCCCTGTTGAAAGCTCATGACACCCTAGCTTTAAGGCGACGACACCCATGCTTAGAACTGATCACGGAGAGAACCCCCGCGACACCCCTTGTCGAATTCGGCCGAAACTCCTTCATGACACCCCAGTTGAAATCTTATGACACCCCAGCACCAATGCTACGACACCCGTGCTTAGAACTGACCGCACGGAGAATTCCCGCAACACCCCAGGGAGAATTGGATTTCGGCCGAAACTCCTTCGAGACACCCCCATTGAAAGCTCACGACACCCTAGCTTTAAGGCGACGACACCCGTGCATTAACAGTGAACCCATGGGTGTCGTCGCCTTAAAGCTAGGGTGTCGTGAGATGATAACTGGGGTGTCGTATTGTTTTAACCTTTGTGTCCTAAATCCTAATCCTTTGTCAGCATATATTGACAACTAAATCTATGGATATCATTGTTCATGACTGCGTGCCTATATTTTCACAGTTGATGCTGAAATTGTAGATCGGAAAGAAATCGATAACACTCCCGGCCGTGCACCTTCACCCGTCGCTCCAAATGCAGTGGATGATATTGTAGTTCCTCAAACTGGAATGGAATTCAATTCAGCAGATGATGTATATACGTTCTACAATGGATACGCGAAACGAGTTGGTTTTGGAATCACAACAGTGTGTAGCAGGGCCAACAACAAAAAACAACTTTGCTTCAAGCACCTGGCGTGTTGGAGGCAAGGAAAATCTAGAAAATCAGAGAAGAGTATGAATCATAGGATACTGGGAAAGTTGATTGTATGGCATCCATAAAAGCAAGACTGAATGCTACAAGTGGTAAGTGGATATTGGATGAGGTTTCTCTAGAACATAACCATGGGATGTCCATAACATCAACTGGTTATCTACGGTCGCATAGGAGGATCAGCACACCAGAGAAGGCAGAGATCAGCAATTTACATGCCGTGAATGTTCCGACGACTCAGATATACTCTGCCATAGCAAGGAGAAAAGGGGGCAGAAGACAATTGGATTTCACCGAGAAGGATGCTCGTAACTTCATTTGTCGCGAACGTCAGTCTAAGCTGAAAGAAGGAGATGCTCAGTCGATGGTAATTCATTTCGCCGAAATGCAACTCAGAAATCCCAATTTCTTCTATTCCTTAGACCTCAATGATAATGGTCATCTGAGGTCTGTCTTCTGGATTCATCCAAGGTCAAGATTGGCATGCACATACTTCGGTGATGTTCTAAGCTTTGACTCAACGTACTTGACAAACAGATATCAAATGCCTTTTTGTCCATTTGTTGGGGTCAACCATCATGGACAGTCCACCTTGCTTGGATGCGCATTGTTGTCTGATGAGAGTACTGAGACATATAAATGGGTTTTTCAGACATGGCTGGATGCAAATGGTGGTCAAGCACCTATTGCCATAATAACTGACCAAGATAAGGCAATCGAGGCTGCTGTCAAAGAAGTTTTTCCTAACACGACATCGATTTTGTCTTTGGCATATATTGAAGAAGATACCTGAAAAGATTGGCCACATTTGCACGGAAAATCCCAAGTTTATGGTTGATTTCGATGAGGCGATATATGATTCATTGACCATAACAGTCATTCGAGGAAAGGTGGGCACATGTTATGGAGAAATATAAAGAATGCAAGTCTATAGATTGGTTCAATGTCCTTTACGAATGTCGGGATAAATGGGTCCCAGTTTACCTAAAGGATACATTCTTCGCAGGTTTGTATGTCATTGTCCTTGGTTCATGTTTGCGTTAAACGCTTTTTTTTGTTGACAAAATTTTGAACAGGGATGTCATCTTCACAAAGGAGCGAGGGCATTAATCACTTCTTCGATGGGTTTATAAATTCGAAGACAACACTAACGGAGTTCATAAGTAAGTACGAAGATGCCTTGGAAAAAGATACGAGGCCGAAAATGAGGAAGATAATAGGACGTTGCAAACGATTGCTTTCCTAAAGACATCATCACCTTTTGAGAGACAAGCTGCAGGAAGGTATACAAGGTGCATTTTCAAAAAATTTCAGAATGAGATCCTTGAAATGGCTGCATCAAATACAAAATTGATCAAGGAAGCTGGCAACAGTTGTTTATATTCCGTAAAGTCGTATGAAAGGATTGAAGTCGATGGAATGGCAAGGAGATGATCAAAGATTATATCGTGTCATACGATAGAAATATTGAGGATGTCCAATGCCAGTGCCGATCCTTTCAGTTCAAGGGGTACCTGTGTAGGCATGCCCTGTTGGTTCTTCATCAAAGTGACGTATTTCGTTTACCAGATAAATACTTCTTGAAGAGATGGTGCAAGGACATGAAATACCAATTCGACGAATTCGACTGCAATACTGAGGGTTATGATAAAAGCACACAAAAATCACGGTACGCAGTGACAATTTTTTAATTAAAATGTCTTAATATTTGTTATT
Source organism: Calamus simplicifolius (assembly GCA_900491605.1). Lineage (NCBI taxonomy): Eukaryota > Viridiplantae > Streptophyta > Magnoliopsida > Arecales > Arecaceae > Calamus > Calamus simplicifolius. Next base: position 153,999 of record UESW01002304.1, read on the forward strand.
GTTAATATTATGTTAATGATTGTAGATATAGTTTGCTGAGTCATCGGATGACGAAGCTCGCAGAGATAGCCTCCATGTCTGAAGATGCATTTAATGTAGTGATGGATGGTCTAACACCTATATTCAAAATTCGTGGATGCCAACTGCGCAGCTAAACCACGTACAGAGCTTGTAATTCAAGATCCTGAACAAATTAGGACGAAAGGTCGCCCGAGAGAGAACAGATTAAAGAGTGGAGTCGAGAAGAAGTCAAAAAGATCAAGAAAAATCAGGTCAAGGAAAGAGCTGCTTCAAGCATCAGGCAGACTTGTTTGCAGTCTATTAATACTGAAGAGGACCTGGAGAGAATTGTTCCGCCTTCCGAAACTTTGATGGACGAATTTGATGCTTATGTATTGAGTCAACTTACACAAGAGCATATATAAAACACGGGTGTCGTAACTTTTGAATTAGGGTGGATTGGTCGCAAATGAAGTGCTTTCAAATAGGGTGTCTATTTCAGTAAATGAAGTGCTTTTAGCACGACGACACCCCAGCTCTGGGCTAACGACTCCCTAGCTCTTGCGTGGCGACACCCCAGCTCTTGGCTAACGACTCCCGAGCTCTTGCGCGGCGACACCCAAAAGGCGAAAACCGACGACATCCCAGTACTCACGAACCGACACCGAAGATTTTATCGCGACGACACCCCAGCTCTTGGATAACGACACCCTAGCTCTTGCGCGGAGACACCTGAAAGGCGAAAACCTACGACATCCCAGTACTCGCGAACCGACACCGAAGATTTTATCGCGACGACACCCCAGCTCTTGGATAACGATACCCTAGCTCTTGCGCGGCGACACCCGAAAGGCAAAAACCTACGACATCCCAGTACTCGCGAACCGACACCAAAGATTTTAGCGCGACGACACCCCACTCTTGGCTAACGACTCCCTAGCTCTTGCGCGGCGACACCCGAAAGGAGAAACCTACGACATCCCAGTACTCACGAACCGACACCGAAGATTTTATCGCGACGACACCCCAGCTCTTGGATAACGACACCCTAGCTCTTGCGCGGCGACACCCGAAAGGCGGAAACCTACGACATCCCAGTACTCGCAAACCGACACCGAAGATTTTAGCGCGACGACCCCAGCTCTTGGATAACGACACCCTAGCTCTTGCGCGGCGACACCCGAAAGGCGGAAACCTACGACATCCTAGTACTCGCGAACTGACACCGAAGATTTTAGCGTGACGATACCCCAGCTCTTGGCTAACGACTCCCTAGCTCTTGCGCGGCGACACCCGAAAGGCGAAAACATACGACATCCCAGTACTCACGAACCAACACCGAAGATTTTCGCGCGACGACACCCCACTCTTGGGTAACGACTCCCTAGCTCTTGCGCGGCGACACCCGAAAGGCGGAAACCTACGACATCCCAGTACTCACGAACCGACACCAGAGATTTTATCGCGACGACACCCCAGCTCTTGGATAACGACATCCTAGCTCTTGCACGGTGACACCCGAAAGGCGAAAACCTACGACATCCCAGTACTTGCGAACGACACCGAAGATTTTAGCGTGACGACACCCCAGCTCTTGGATAACGACACCCTAGCTCTTGCGCGGCGAGACCCGAAAGGCGGAAACCTACGACATCCCAGTACTCACGAACCGACACCGAAGATTTTAGCGCGACGACACCCCAGCTCTTGGCTAACGACTCCCTAGCTCTTGCGCGGCGACACCCGAAAAGCGGAAACCTACGACATCCCAGTACTCGCAAACCGACACCAAGATTTTATCGCGACGACACCCCACTCTTGGCTAACGACTCCCTAGCTCTTGCGCGGCGACACCCGAAAGGCAGAAACCTACGACATCCAGTACTCGCGAACCGACACCGAAGATTTTATCGCGACGACACCCCACTCTTGGCTAACAAATCCTAGCTCTTCCGCGGCGACACCCGAAAGGTGGAAACCTACGACATCCCAGTACTCACGAACCGACACCGAAGATTTTATCGTGACGACACCCCAGCTCTTGGATAACGACACCCTAGCTCTTGCGCGGCGACACCCGAAAGGTGGAAACCTACGACATCCCAGTACTCGCGAACCGACACCGAAGATTTTAGCGCGACGACACCCCAGCTCTTGGATAATGACACCCTAGCTCTTGCGCGGCGATACCCGAAAGGCGGAAACCTACGACATCCCAGTACTCACGAACCGACACCAAAGATTTTATCGCGATGACACCCCATCTCTTGGATAACGACACCCTAGCTCTTGCGCGGCGACACCCGAAAGGCGGAAACCTACGATATCCCAGTACTCACGAACTGACACTGAAGATTTTATCGCGACGACACCCCACTCTTGGCTAACGACTCCCTAGCTCTTGCGCGGCAACACCCGAAAGGCGGTAACCTACGACATTCCAGTACTCACGAACCGACACCGAAGATTTTATCGCGATGACACCCCAGCTCTTGGATAGACACCCTAGCTCTTGCACGGCGACACTCGAAAGGCGGAAACCTACGACATCCCAGTACTCGCGAACCGACACCGAAGATTTTAGTGCACGACACCCCAGCTCTTGGATAACAACACCCTAGCTCTTGCGCGGCGACACCCAAAAGGCGGAAACCTACGACATCCCAGTACTCACGAACCGACACCGAAGATTTTATCGCGACGACACCCCAGCTCTTGGATAACGACACCCTAGCTCTTGCGCGGCGACACCCGAAAGGTGAAAACCTACGACATCCCAGTACTCGCGAACCGACACCGAAGATTTTAGCGCGACGACACCCCAGCTCTTGGCTAACGACTCCCTACCTCTTGCGCGGTGACACCCGAAAGGCGAAAATATACAAAGGCAAACATATGAATACATCAAGGATACCCCTGCTCGCAACGATGATTCTTGTGCATTTGCATTAAATATTAATTAGTGTTAACATGAATAAATTACATTCAATTGTCATACAAAGAAGAATAAAAAATTAAGAACATTTTTCTACAATATCGCTAATCTTCTTGTTCAAGCCCTCTCTCAATATCGTCGCAGCTAAGTGTCGCCGGTAATCTCTGACTTCCTCATCCATGAAATCCATCTTCATATCAGGATTGTCCCATCGAGCAAGACATTCCATGTATCTCAGACAGTATAGGCCGCAATCCAGCGATCCGGTCGGTTGGCTTGGGCAATCCGAAATATCTTCCATCGGCCAAGTCATCGCTTCCTTCTTATCGCAGTAGATATGGAATATGTGGCCTAGAATTGTATGCCATTTCCTTGCATTGGCCTTGTACTTCGGGTTGCGTTTCATTGAATTCAGGTGCATGAACACCTTTCTTTCCATGTCGACAGCAACCAAATGCCAGTGCGAGTTATCAGAGTTTATTATGGTGAACAGAAACCGGAATTGGGACTTATCTTCATCGATACATTATCAAATATCGCGGCCCCTGATGTTCCAGCAAGTTCATGAGCAGGTGATGAGGAAGTCAGACACAGAGCGGATACGAAAACTGATGCAAATATGCACTTATGGTATCGGTCAGGATGCTCTGTCCAGTTGCGCATCAGAAACTCCTGGCCGAAATCAATTATCTGCCAATGCAATGTAAACCAATTAATATAATTCTAAAATCAACAACTAGAACAGGTTTCTTGATATACTTACATCATCTATTATCATTTCATTGTTAATGAGATCTTGAAGATTTTTTCTTGTTACAACGCCAGAAAACATATTTGTGTAGACGATCTCGTCGGTTAGTCGCTCGCTTAAAAAATTTTAAATAATAATTTGGTCATCTTCGACCGTTGTGTTGGGCTTTGACATGCCCACTGTCTTCGCTGACTTTTTAGGACGGGTTATCTCATAACATTCTCCGACGACCGTGGATGCCTTACGCTTCCTCGGCTCTTTTTTAACCCTCCTAACAAGCGAAGGCACTCCAATTATTTCTATGTCCATATTATCATCCTTTGGCGCAGGGGTGCCAAGTTTATTATCGGATATGGACTCATATTTATTTTCATTCCCATGCTCTATTTTATCATCCAATGAATCCCCCTCCAATCTCTTCTCCTCTGATTTTGCATTCCCTGTCTCAATTGGATACTCGGATGAATGGTCCTCCTCCATCTTCTTCTCCTCACTATTTCCATTACCAGGCTCGCGGAGGACCAACTCCAGGGAATGCACCTTCTCTGTTTTCTCGTCTCCCTTGTCCTCCTCATTTATTGCATTACTTTCTTTCTGACCAGTGAACTGAGGAGGCTCTCAGCAATGGACAGCTGTTCCTGACATCATCGAGTTGATCCTTAACGCACTCCAATTCAGTCCTCAACTCGGAACATCCTGCGCAGCTATCCATTGGTTGAGGGGTGCAGGTATCTGTTGGTTGAGGGGATGCTACATTCTGCTGAGTGAGAAGCCAGCGCTCTTCTGGCAATGGTACAGTAGCTCCCTCCATCTGCAACGCAGGATGATAACAAATTAATATTAAGTGAACATATTGACGCATTAAGTTGAAAAATATGGTCAGAGCAATGGAGCAATGTACTAGCATACCAAGTCCTGAGGCTGCAAGTCGGAAACCCAAACCGATTGGATCTTCATTTGGTGGTCATACCACTTCAACAGCCGGGGCAGTTTATCAGGGTATGCTGGTTCTCGCATTGATGTATGCTCGAGGAACCACGCTGAACATGATATTTTTTTGGATATTAAATAATGTAATATTACAAAAAAAATTTTCTAAGAACACTAATTATGCATCTCAATAATCCTTACCACCAGTGTTGTCGAGCATCCGAACAGGGTAGGCTGCCTCCTAACTTTTTTTGCATTCTTTGAGTGCACCGGCTCCTCGGAACGCAAGCAAGCAGCTATTTCTGGGAGAGCCAGAACAATCAACTCCTTCAGTGCCGAAGTCCAGTCGATGCTATCCAGTTGACTTAAGTCATCCAAGTGCTGGATGAGATACCGTGGACATCTCTGATTAGACTTTGGAGCCAAAAACATGGCCAACATGTATGCGATCCAAAGTCGGACGGTGTCCTCGACATCCTCCTGTACTTTAGATGATCGGAGTTGAAATATCAACTTCTCCAAACCTTCTTGGCGAAGATCTAAACCCTGGCCAAATCGTCTGAACAACCTTCCGTTGAACATTTGGCTGGACGTGTCGATCTTCTTCCCATGAGCTGGAAGTCCCAGAATGAGTGTGACTTCGTCGGCACTGAATAGAACTGGCTTTCCGCAAAAAATGAACTCGTCGCCTCCATTGTGACATCTGATGATGTCTGCTAGCAGTCGCCCATCGACTGTGAACATCTGCATGTCGACGAAGGCACCAAATGGGGTCCTTCGAATAAGTTTTGTATGCCGTCTAGAGAACCCCATCCTCCAAACCTTCTGAACGTATACGGCCGGCCTGCATCTATTCTTAAACAGCTGGAAGCCTTCACTGGGGGGACTGGAACAATTTTATTGTCAACTGAAACAGGGGGTAAGACAGAAGACATACTTGTCATGAAATTTTAAGAGAGGATGTCATAATATTTTAACATAGTGATAAACATACCTGAAGGAGCCGCATCCTCATTCGAACGAAGAACCATGTCCTTACATTGTTCTGCCATTTTCTCCGTCTACTTCTTCTTTGTTTGCGGTCTTCGTCCACAAACGAAAGCACTCATCTCCATGAATGAAGTATACGGAAGAATGAACTATGGCTACAAATTTAGGAGGGAAAAGGAGACCAGTGGCTTCTCGAGCAAGAGACAAAGGATGGCTTCTTGAGCAAAAGGATGGCTTCTCGAGCAACAGACGAATGAGTGCTTTTTCTAGGGTTTATGCCGACCTCAGAGAAATATGAAAGGACACCCGGATTGCCACGATCACATCACAGTGACCCGCAAACCCATAGGAAATGCCCACGTTTTGTAACTTTTCTCGGAAAGATGGCATGGCTGAGTTACTAGGGTGTCGTCGAATTAGTACTAGGGTGACGTCAAATTACCGCCTTGTTCAAGCATGGGTTGTCGCCTTAAAGCTAGGGTATCGTGAGATTTCAACTGGGGTGTCGCGAAGGATTTATGGCCGATGAACTAGGGTGTCGCCGAGGACTCTCTATGTGGTCATTTGTAAGCACGGGTGTCGTCGCCCTAAAGCTAGGGTGTCATGGGATTTCAACTGGGGTGTCGCGAAGGATTTACGGCCAAATTCGACTAGGGTGTCGCCGAAGACTCTCTATGTGGTCATTTGTAAGCACGGGTGTCGTCGCCCTAATACTAGGGTGTCGTGGGATTTCAACTGGGGTGTCGCGAAGGATTTACGGCCGATGTTGAACTAGGGTATCGCGGGGATTCTCTATGTGGTCAGTTTTAAGTAAGGGTGTCGTTTCCTTAAAGCTAGGGTGTCGTGATATTTCGACTGGGGTGTCGCGAAGGATTTACGGCCAATGAACTAGGGTGTCGCCGGGGACTCTCTATGTGGTCATTTGTAAGCACGGGTATCGTCGCCTTAAAGCTAGGGTGTCGTGGGATCTCAACTGGGGTGTCGTGAAGGATTTACGGCCAAATTCGACTAGGGTGTCACCGAAGCCTCTCTATGTGGTCATTTGTATGCACGGGTGTCGTTTCCTTAAAGCTAGGGTGTCGTGGGATTTCAACTAGGGTGTCGCGAAGGATTTATAGCCGATGTTGAACTAGGGTATCGCGGGGATTCTCTATGTGGTCAGTTTTAAGTAAGGGTGTCATTTCCTTAAAGCTAGGGTGTTGTAATATTTCGACTGGGGTGTCGCGAAGGATTTACGGCTGAATTCGACTAAGGTGTCACTGGGGACTCTCTATGTGGTCATTTGTAAGCACGGGTGTCATCGCCCTAAAGCTAGGGTGTCGTGGGATTTCAATTGGGGTGTCACGAAGGATTTACGGCCGATGTTGAACTAGGGTATCACGGGGATTCTCTCCGTGGTTAGTTCTAACGATGGGTGTCATCGCCTTAAAGCTAGGGTGTCGTGAACTTTCCACTGGGGTGTCGCGAAGGATTTTCGGCCGAATTTGAAGTAGGATGTCGCGGGGATTCTCTCTATTTTCCTGTCATTACTTTCGAAGATCAAATGGGAGTCTCGAGAAACATGACTAGCATTCCCAAGCAGATGGAGGAAAAAGGAGCCTTTTAAAAGCAATTGACGAAGAGATAATGAAGGCAGCTGATGCCCATCTTACAGACCTAGCCGAATTCAGAGAGAGAAGCGAACGTCTACGTGAGGTTTTGGCAAGAAAAAGCTCATTGGATAAACTTTTATATTTGAAGACTCCAGTAGACTCCAGTAGCCAGGTTTTCAGCCTCGAAGCTAAAATATTTCCTATCGACCGGACTCTCAGAGCGAGGGCGTAGGAAGGATTTTTGACCAAAATCCAATCCTCCTGGGGTGTCGCGAGGATTCTCTCCATGGTCAGTTTAAAGGATGGGTGTCGTCGCCTTAAAGCTAGGGTGTCGTGAGGTTTCCACTGGAGTGTCGCAAAGGATTTTCGGTCAAAATCCAATCCTCCTGGGCTGTTGCAGGGATTCTCTCCATGGTCAGTTCTGACGACGGGTGTCGTCGCCTTAAAGCTAGGGTGTCATGAACTTTCCACTGGGGTGTCGCGAAGGATTTTCGGCCGAATTTGAAGTAGGGTGTCGCGGGGATTCTCTCTGTTTTCTTGTCATTACTTTCAAAGATCAAATGGGAGTCTCGAGAAACATGACTAGCATTCCCAAGCAAATGGAGGAAAAAGGAGCCTTTTAAAAGCAATTGACGAAGAGATAACGAAGGCAGCTGAGGCCCATCTTACAGACCTGGCCGAATTCAGAGAGAGAAGCGAACGTCTACGTGAGGTTTGGCAAGAAAAAACTCATTGGATAAACTTTTATATTTGAAGACTCCAGTAGCTAGGTTTTCCTGCCTCGAAGCTGAAATATTTCCTGTCGACCGGACTCTCAGAGCGAGGGCGTAGGAAGGATTTTCGACCGAAATCCAATCCTCCTGGGGTGTCGCGGGGATTCTCTCCATGGTCAGTTTAAAGGATGGGTGTCGTCGCCTTAAAGCTAGGGTGTCGTGAGGTTTCCACTGGGGTGTCGCGAAGGATTTTCGGTCGAAATCCAATCCTCCTGGGCTGTTGCGGGGATTCTCTCCGTGGTCAGTTCTGACGACGGGTGTCGTCGCCTTAAAGCTAGGGTGTCGTGAACTTTCCACTGGGGTGTCGCGAAGGATTTTCGGCCGAATTTGAAGTAGGGTGTCGTGGGGATTCTCTCTGTTTTCCTGTCATTACTTTCGAAGATCAAATGGGAGTCTCGAGAAACATGACTAGCATTCCCAAGCAGATAGAGGAAAAAAGGAGCCTTTTAAAAGCAATTGACGAAGAGATAATGAAGGCAGCTGAGGCCCATCTTACAGACCTGGCCGAATTCAGAGAGAGAAGCGAACGTCTACGTGAGGTTTTGGCAAGGAAAAACTCATTGGATAAACTTTTATATTTGAAGACTCCAGTAGACTCCAGTAGCCAGGTTTTTCAGCCTCGAAGCTGAAATATTTCCTGTCGACTGGACTCTCAGAGTGAGGGCGTAGGTTCGTGCTCAACTGATTCCTTAGCATCCGGACTCTCAGAGCGAGGGGGGGAAGAAAGAGAGTTCTTCTTGCACAGATGAAATTCAACGTAAAATGGCGCTAGGATGGAGGGAAAGGGCATTTTCATCCGCACGCTAATTTTAAAAAAAAGGTGAACTGCTTTAAATGGCCGTCACGTTCAGAACGTAACATCAAAGCAGAGCCATACCGCCCGACAGGTCATCCACGTAGGAGCCACATGGACCAATCAGAAGAGGCGGTGCAGCCCACGTAGGCCTTGCTGCACCGGGGGCGGTGTACAAAGTCTTTTTCCTCCTCCAATTGGTCCCCAAAAGATAAATCGGCCAAAGGCCCAGTGGCAGCCTTAAAACTAAGTTGGCCCAACATGGCCTAAGCTAAGTTGAAAAAGGCTCTCCTAATGGTATGTACTAAGTTTAAAAAAATTTTGAGTTTCACAGAAAATAAATTTACCCAAGTCAATCTAAGCATAAAAATATTATTAAAATATTTTTTTATATTATATTTTTATTTATTTTATTATTATTATTATTATTTATTTTTTAAATTAATTATGTTTTATGGAAAGTGTCTTAGAGTTTTCTTTCAGGTTCTTTTAAGGTAAGTTAATTAAAAGGAAAAGTTGATTAGGTTAAAAGTGGATTTGTGATAAGAAGATAAATATTTTTTTATGTTAAAAAGAAAATAAGAAATCTAACAATTAAGATAACTAAAACAAATAATAAAATAAAGAGAGCAATAACTATTCAAAAAAAATCTTTTTTATTCCTTTTTTATATAGAAGCATGAATAATAATGAAATAATAAAAAAAATAAAAATAAAAAAATTCATGGTAATTACTTTTTTTTTTTAAAAATCCTGAGCTAATCTTGCCGGGATCTCCAACAACGGTGCCAAAATTTGATTGCTGTCGTTGGCGGTCAAAAATAAAACCTACTTACTACTATAGCTAGTGGTAAATCGGGATCGTATCCTCGGGGATCAAGGGCAATTATTTCACGAAAGAGAAAAAAAAATATCTATAGAGGATTATATTAAGAATAGCGGTTATTAAAAGGTAACAACTAATTAATTAACAAAATTTAAATAGCAAGAGAAGCAACTCAGGAATCCGAATCCACCATGCAAAAATGTTTTATCTTCTTTTTTTAATGTTGCAATAGTAATAATTTTATAAATTTAAAATTAAAATAATTTATCTCTTGTCAGGCATAGACCGTATCAGGAGATCACGATACGTCCGCTTAGAGTATAAACTATCTAATAATTGCAAGGTTAAGGGTCTAATCTATCATACTACGATCTATCTCTCTTAGGCACGTACCGTATCCGGAGATCACGGTATATCGATAGAGGGTATAGACCGTGTATGCCAGATCAAAACCTCGATTAGAAAAATAACTTAAAAGATATAATAAAGAAGAGCATAATTATTATTGCATAGAAATTAAGAATAAAAAGAAAGATAAAACCTGATTACATGCTTCATCATCATCCCAAGTTGAAGGAATCTAGCCACACATTGCTACTGCCAGCATCCCCTCCATAATTTTCCTCTTTCAGGCCTAAATACAATAGTCTAAATAAAAGAAGAATAAAAAAATCTTTGTAGAAACTTCTCCCCCCAACTACTGCCTGAAGTCCTCTTTTTATAGAGCTTGTCTAGGGTTTTCTCCTAGTCAAAGTTGGAATCAATCGGGCGCTCAAGATCATTCAGATATCATGAAAAAATTTCTCAGCCATCCATTCAACATCACCTGCCTTAGTTTGCACCAAGAATCATGCGGAATCATCTCTTTCTTCCTTTTTGGGCAAATCGAGTCCTGATTTGAGTACTGTCTTTATCGTTACTACAAAAATCGAGTTCTTTCATCAGTAGGCTCCTTTTCTGTAAACATCCATAAAAAATTTTAATTCTTAATAAATTTAAAATAATTAATATTTATTTTAACCGCTAAATTAGGATAATAAATAGACTTATCAATAAGCATCTAATTGTTCTTTTAGTAAAAATGGTGGTGTTATTTTTAATTTAACCATTTTATATGTTAGTTTAAATGCACACTCCAATTGACTATATTTGAATTCAAGAGGCAACATGCCTACTCCGATCATTTCCTGCACTTGCTTTTTTTAAAATATATTTTGCACTCTTATTTTTATTTTTTATATTGTTATGATATGTGCAAAATTTAAGTATTTCATCTTTATGCTACAAAAAACAAGCCATTAACTGTAGAAATCCATCAGTAAAACTCAAGAATCTATCCGTTTGAACTTTTTCAGGCTACATTGAATGTTAGAAAATCCATTGGTATAGGAGGCTTTAGTATAGATTTTATTAATGAATTCTTCTTTCATTGGTATAACCTGATGTGGATAGTTCTAAATTCCATTAATATAAGTTACTGATGGATAAAACTATCAATGTAGGTCATGAGCTTAATTTTTTTGCTTACACTTTTAGTGATGGTTAAAACCATCACTATGACATTATATCTATTCAAATGAATTGGTATATTAGTAAAGGCTTGCAATTTTTATAGCTAAGCGATAGTTTCCATCAATCAGTATATGTATGTATGTACGTATATATTTTTCTTGATTACAAACATAATTTTTCTTGATTAATGATCAAGTAATCTTTTTACTTCAATTTAAAATATAAACAAACTATATATAAAGAAAATATTTTTATTAACGTACTATGAATACTTTAATATCTAAGATATAAAAATAGTTTAGCCTAGTAAATTAAAAGATGATAATCCATTACATTTTAACAATATAAATACAAAGAAATTAAAAGATATCTTCAACAATTTTCTTACATATATTGAGAATCAATAGCAATGCGGTTACCCGCACTTTCAACTTCATATATTATACCAATATAGACATTAATAAGTATGATTAATATATTCATGTCAAAATAAATTTAGATAAAAATAAAAAATAAATAAATAATAAAAATAATTACCCCAAATTTCATCACGAATTGTATCAACATGATGAGTCGAATTTGATTCCTCTAATAAAGATTTTTTTTGGCTTCTTATAAATGGAAAATTAGGTCAATGAAAAGAAAATATAGTTATTAGAGTGTGGAAGCTTACATGAAAAAAAATTATGGGGAGACTTAGTGGAGTAAAATCAATTAATGTTTTCTAAAATGTCTTTCAAATCACCAATTACAGTTAACCAAGTTCAAAACTTACTTCAGATGTTTCAATTACTCAAAATTTTGAGGATGGAAGCAAAAACGTGGTTGGTCAAAAATAGACAAGAGACCACCATCCAATAGATAGATTAAAATATTCTACAATCAACTGAAGCAGTTGAATTAGAGCCATTGAATGTTTTAAAGATGCAAGCTAATTCTACACCGATGAAGGCTTAGCCAAATTCTAACTTTAATTTTAAGTTTTTCACTCTGAGAAGTTTGAAACGGCCCAACCTGTAGGAACGTTATAAACCCAGCGAGATGTGGCTCCAAAACTAATCACCAGAATATGTCCAAAAGAAATATGTAACTCAAGTCTAAGCGTTAAAGTAAGAGAAATTATTATGGTAAGAGAAATCTATCATGGGATTACAATGTATAAATATAGATCCCATCGATCTGATGTATAAACAATGTGGAACCTATGCTAATGCTTGAACATAGCGCTATAATCAACATATCATTGCTTTCGTTCAAAAGTTCACACCATTGCAGAACTTGGATCAACATTTTGGCATTGTTCATCTTAATCAAACAACCATAATCTGAAGCTATAATATTGCTATTTTCCATTAACATCACAGGTATATTTTCCTCTTAATTGATTTAATTAAGTTGAACCAATCTCTCATAGATCACAAAGCACAAATTTATTTCTAAAGATCTAATCCAGTAGTATTAATTGACATTACTGATTAACTTTTGTGAGTCGTTGATATGGCATCTTGGAACGTGTCAAAGCATTCATGGATTGGAATCTATGATTACAAGCCCAGGTACACTAGCATTGAACATTTTCTTTCCAAGTGGGATAGTATATGAATAAATGAAAAGGTCATTTCAATGTTGTGAAATATACATTAACAATAAATATTTATTTATGCCAGAATGGGGAAAAAAAAGTAGAGCACAGGCCAAATAAAAGAACAATAAATATTTATTGGAGTTTATTATATTAGTTTGCATGATACAGTACCTTTCCAAATTATGAAGATTTCACATTTTCTCACCTTGGTTTTCAATGTTTTAGAATATGTGTTCCACTGAAAATGTAGAAGACTAACGATAGAAGTGTCTCAACTCATCTAAGCCTTTTCGCAGCTGCATGGGTCGGCACTAACAATAGAAGTGTATTTGGGAATAAAAATTCATAGCCCTCAACCACTATAGACGACGCTTTGAAGCAAAAAAAAAATATGGTAGATAAGAATATTTGATTTATTTGCTTCATAAGTGATTTGTGGGTGCACACCTGTGACGATTAAGAAATGAGAATTAAGGTAAGCTAATCAGATTAAGCCTTCATCCACTCATTAAACTGATTAAGGTATATACGAGGATGATTGGCAGAGGAGAGAATACGAGCGTTCGAGAAGGCAGGGACCACTCTTTTCTTCACTTTTTCTTCTCCGTTTCACTTCTCTTTCTTCTTCTTCCTTTCCTTCCTCCCGACATCTTCGCTGGTGAACCACCATGGAAGGGTATAATTTTGAACGTCGCTAGAGCTGAAGTTAACGCTGTCGGTGAGGTAGAGAGCCGAGGAAATGTTGCGTTATTTTCCTCTGTTTTATTTTCTATTACTCTGTTCCATGACCATTTCTTTGATTCTAGCTGATAGGGTGGGAGATCTTCTAATTAAAGAGTAGGGAGGATCGCAGGGGCTAAGGATCATCCGGGGAAGTTCTGATCGTCGCCGGCAACTCCGGCAAGGCAGAGTAAGCTTTTCCCTTCTCAATTTCTTGGTTTAGCCGAGAACGCAGTGGGATTGTTGGAAGGTTTAGGGATTGCCGTTGTTCAAGAAACTCATCGGAGTGGAAGAGGCAGAGAGAGTCACGGTCGCTTGCCGCTGCCACGAAGGCCAGCAACAAGGAACCCGGTGGCGAGTTGGGGAGAAGATCGTCATCTCCCCTGCTTCACCCAGGTTCGACCGGGGAGGTCGTCGAGCCGGGTGGCGAGCGCCACCGCCATTCACCGGCAGTGAACGGGCGATGGGAAGGGGGGAGCCGGATGGGCGAGAGCCGATAATGGGTTAGGGCCGGCGGAGAGAGAGAAGAGAGGGTGACGCAGAGAACAGGGAGAGGGAGAGAGACGGGAGAGGGAGTGGAGAGAGACGGGAAGGAGACGGGAGAGAGAACAGGAAGAGGGAGAGAGGCGTGATGGGAAAGAATCCTGTACGAGCAAATACTAGCAGACCGTAATACGCAGCGGAATAATAAATAAAAATGCGCAAACCACACAATCACAGAAACACCAAGATTTACGTGGAAAATCCCTTCAAGATAAAGGAAAAAAACCACGGGCAAGCCAGAGAAGAAGATCCACTATAAAATAATAAATATCCAAGTCTCAAAGTCCCTTGCCAGAACTTGAGAAACAATCACAAGAGAATAATAGGGATATAAGGATTACATCACCGAAAAATACGGTCTCCTGCGTTACCTCCTTATTTTCTTCCCTTCTCTTCTTCTTCTTCTCTTGTTTTTCTTCTGCAGCACCTTCACGTGATTCCTGGAGTGGAAGTCCTCCCACGTAGTTAAGCACCAAGCAGCAGCCCTTCCTTCTCTTCCCCTAGCAATGCTCCTAGAAAAAAGAAATACCTGCTACATGCTTCTCCTCTTTTTTTCTTCAGACGGCTGCTCCTTAAAAAAGAGAAAACCAAAAAAGGAAGGCGGCTACTCCTTTTATAAAAGAGAGAGAACAAACCCTAGTAGAAAAAGGAGTAGCGCTCCCTTTTGCCCTAATGGGCTGAATAAGTGGGCCATGGGCCCAACAACCTCCCCCTTCAGCCCATAAGGGAGGCTGTCTCATGCTTCCTTAGTGTGAAATCATGCCGACCAGCTGTCGGCATATCTCTTGCCTTTCTTTTGATAAGGTCTTTGTCAACATGTCTGCCCCATTTTCATCTGTGTGAATTTTTTGTAACTGCTTCTCTTCAAACACATTTCGAATCCAGTGGTATCTCACATCTATATGCTTTGACTTGAAATGAAAAGTTGGGTTCTTGCACAAGTGGATGGCGCTCTGGCTGTCACAATGTACCACATAATTTTTCTGTTTCAATCCCAATTCATGTAAGAATTCTTTCATCCACAGCATCTCCTTACAGACCTCGGTAGCAGCAATATATTCTGCCTCTGTGGTAGAGAGAGCTACACACCTTTGCAATCTGGATTGCCATGACACAGCTCCCCCTGCAAAAGTAAGTATGAAACCTGATGTGGACTTCCTTGTATCAATATCTCTCGCCATATCTGCATCTGTGTAACCAATCAGCACAGCTGGACCACCCCCAAAGCTTAAACAAACTTTGGAGCTTCCTCTGAGATATCTGAAGATCCACTTCACTGCTGCCCAATGCTCTTTCCCTGGATTTGCAAGAAATCTGCTAGCAACACCCACTGCATATGCGATGTCTGGCCTCGTACATACCATCGCGTACATCAAACTTCCGACTGCTGAAGCGTAAGGAACCTTCTTCATTTTCTCCTTCTCCTCATCACTTGAAGGACTTTGCTCTGAGCACAACCTGAAGTGACCTGCAAGAGGAGAACCAACTGGCTTTGCATTGATCATACTGAACCTATCCAATACCTTCTCAATGTACTTTTCCTGTGACAACCATATTTTCTTGATTCTTCTATCACGGAAATCTGCATACCAGTATTTGCTTTGCTGGTCCCATATCCTTCATTTCAAATGAATTGCTCAGCTCCTTCTTCAACCTGTCAATCATAGACATATCTTTCCCAAGAATAAGCATGTCATCAACATAAAGTAGGAGTATGACAAAATCCTCACTAAACCATTTGATATACACACAATGATCTGAAGCCATTCTTTTGTATCCATTTTCAGCCATAAATGAATCAAATTTCTTGTACCACTGCCTTGGAGCTTGCTTCAGCCCATATAAGCTTTTTTTTCAATCTGCAGACAAGATTTTCTTTACCTTTGACTTTGAAGCCTTCTGGTTGCTCCATATAGATTTCCTCCTCCAAATCACCATGAAGAAAAGCTGTCTTCACATCTAACTGCTCAACCTCCAAGTCTAGACTAGCAGCAATACCTAGAGCAACACGAATTGAAGACATTTTAACAACAGGAGAAAAAATCTCTTCAAAGTCAATACCTTTCTTTTGACCAAAGCCTTTCACAACCAATCTGGCCTTGTACTTTGGTTGAGAACAATGCTGTTGAGTCTTTAACCTGAAAACCCACTTGTTCTTTAAAGCCTTCCTTCCTCTTGGTAGTTCCACTAAATCATATGTGTGGTTCTTCTGTAAGGCATCCATTTCTTCCAGCATACCTACTAACCACTCCTTTTTCTGCTCACTTTCAACTGCCTCCTGGTAACATTCTGGTTCACCTGCATCAGTAAGCATTATATATTCATCTGTAGAATACCTTTTGGAAGGTTGACGTTGTCTGATAGATCTTCTCAGCTGAGGCTCTGTAGGAGGTTGCTCCTGATCTCCTTCCTGCTCAACATGTCCTACAGGTGAGTTAATACCTGCTCCTGCACTATTTTCTTGCACATCTCCCCTATCACCCTGATTTACTAGAGGAGTAACTGGATCACAGTCTGTTAATCCTCCTGCAGAAGACTTGACTGACACCTCCTTCTTGAAGTCTTGAAGGGTTTGATCTTCAAAAAATACCACATCTCTGCTTCTGAATACCTTCTGCTTTTCTGGATCCCAAAGTCTATAACCAAACTCATCATGTGAGTAACCAAGCAAAGCACATTCTTTTGTCTTACCATCCAGCTTGGACCTCTCAATGTCTGGAACATGTGCAAATGCACGACAACCAAACACTCTCAAGTGCTTATAAGAGACATCTTTTCCTGACCATACACGCTCTGCAACATCACCATCTAGAGCTGTACATGGTGACAAGTTTATTACATCAACCGCTGTCTTCAATGCCTCATCCCAAAATCTTTTAGGTAACTTGGACTGTGAAAGCATACATCTGATCTTTTCCATGATGGTGCGGTTCATTCTCTCTGCAATTGCATTATGCTGAGGAGTACCAGGAACTGTCATCTCATGTTGAATGCCATGTGATCTGCAATAATTATCAAATAACCCTGTGTACTCACCACCATTATCTGACCTTATACATTTCAGTTTCTTTCCTGTCTCTCTTTCAACTCTGGCATGAAACTCTTTGAAGACATTAATAACCTGATCTTTAGTCTTCAAACCATAGACCCAAACTTTTCTAGAAAAATCATCTATAAAAGTGACAAAATAAAGTGCACCACTGATGCCTGGAACATTAACTGATCCACTAGGAGTTTTTGTCCTCAGAGGACCACAAACATCTGTATATATACGATCCAAAACATGCATTTTTCTAGATAAAGCAGGACTAGCAAAAGAAACTCTATGTTGCTTGCCAACCAAACAATCAACACATGGGTTCAGATGTACACCTTTGAAGTCTGGTAGAACTTCTTCCTTGGAAAGAACTTGCAGCCCCTTCTCACTCATGTGTCCCAGTCGTTTATGCCACAACTCCATGCTGAAGTCGTTCTCTGTAACATTCAACTGTTCACCATAAGCTTTAGCCTGCAACCTGTATAAAGTGTGACATTTCTTCCCACTGGCTACAACAAGTGAACCTTTACTGAGCTTCCATTGCCCTTTATGAAATCTGCTATCAAAATCTTCATCATCAAGTCTTCCAACTGAGATTAAATTTAGCCTCAAGTCAGCTACATGCCTTACATCCTTGAGCACCAACTTACAGCCAAGATTGGTCTTCATGTGGATGTCACCCATGCCAATGATGTCTGCTGTGCCTTGATTTCCCATCTTGACAACACCAAAATTTTCAGTCTTATATGTAGAAAAAAACTCCCTCCGTGGTGTAGCATGATAAGAAGCACCTGTGTCAATCACCCACTCATGATTCTGACACTCACATGAGAAGATACCATCAGAAGTAGACAAAATCAAATAATCATCACTCTGCACAGTAGCTGTGATATTCTCCTTTGACTCTGTATCCTCCACTTCTTTTCCCTTTTTCTTACTCTTCTTAGGCTTCTTACACTGATTCTTGTAGTGCCCTTTCTCACCACAGTTATAGCAAGTAATATCTTTTCTTGACCTTGATTTGCTTCTACCCTTGTATGAATTGTCTCTATTTCTAGACTTTGACCGTCCTCTATTCTCTGAGACAAGTGCCTGTGAATCAATCTGAGAAGTTGCTGAATTTTTTCTTCTTAACTCCTCATTCAACAAACTGCCTGTTACTTGACTCATGGTGATAACACCGTCTGGTGCAGAATTACTGAGGGAAACTACCAGTGTCTCCCAACTTTCTGGCAATGAACTGAGAAGTAACAATGCCTGCAACTCATCATCAAGAGACATTTTCATAGAGGATAACTGGTTATTAATACTCTGCATTTCATTCAAATGCTCAGCAATAGAAGCACCCTCTTTATATTTCAGATTCACTAGTTTTCTGATCAAGAAAGCCTTGTTGCCAGCTGTTTTTCTCTCATATAGACTTTCTAACTTTTTCCAAAGAGAGTTTGCAGAAGTCTCAGTGGAAACATGGTGAAAGACACTATCATCCAACCATTGCCGAATAAAACCGACTGCCTTCCGATCTAACATGATCCAAGCATCGTCTGTCACTGTAGCGGGCTTTGCTTTGACCCCTTCTAAAGGTCCATATAGATCCTTGCAATATAAGAGGTCCTCCATCCTTGGTTTCCATATCATCCAATTGTTTCCGTTCAGACTGATCATGCGGGAAACATTACCGGCCTCCATGCTCGCACACAAAAAAAATTCACAGGCTCTGATACCAGTTGATGGGAAAGAATCCTGTACGAGCAAATACTAGCAGACCGTAATACGCAGCAGAATAATAAATAAAAATGCGCAAACCACACAATCACAGAAACACCAAGATTTACGTGGAAAATCCCTTCAAGATAAAGGGAAAAAAACCACGGGCAAGCCAGAGAAGAAGATCCACTATAAAATAATAAATATCCAAGTCTCAAAGTCCCTTGCCAGAACTTGAGAAACAATCACAAGAGAATAATAGGGATATAAGGATTACATCACCGAAAAATACGGTCTCCTGCGTTACCTCCTTATTTTCTTCCCTTCTCTTCTTCTTCTTCTCTTGTTTTTCTTCTGCAGCACCTTCACGTGATTCCTGGAGTGGAAGTCCTCCCACGTAGTTAAGCACCAAGCAGCAGCCCTTCCTTCTCTTCCCCTAGCAATCTCCTAGAAAAAAGAAATACCTGCTACATGAGACGGCTGCTCCTTAAAAAGAGAAAACCAAAAAAGGAAGGCGGCTACTCCTTTTATAAAAGAGAAAACAAACCCTACTAGAAAAAGGAGTAGCACTCCCTTTTGCCCTAATGGGCTGAATAGGTGGGCCATGGGAGGCGAGAGAGAGAGAGAGAGAGAGAGAGAGAGAGAGAGAGAGAGAGGGAGGGGAAGAAGAGGAAGGAAAAATGGCTCTCGCGTTGAGGTGGGAAGGGAAGGAGATTTCATGTGAGCGAGTGAACAGGAGGCTGAGAATTTTAATTGGGCTGGGCTTAGCTTGAACCAGTAGGCCGCTGGTTCCAGTTTGTTCAAGTCTTACACTAGTTTTAAAATTAAAAATAGAAAGAAAATTTTAAAATTTAATTATAGAATTTATAGGATTTGGCTAATCTCACTTAGTAGATTTAAATTTGGGTTTAAAGACGTTCATGTTGGGTTAGAATAAAATGATTTGAGTGAGTCCAAGAAAATATATTTATTTAAAATTATATTGATCAAATCTGACTTTCGGATTTGAACGATGATGGTTAGTAGTGAGTCTAGTTTTGATAATAATGTTCAAATTGATTAACGGTCAAGGTAATTATAGAAAAAATTATAGCCGAATGTAGGGTCATTTTTGTAAATATTGCAAAGTTGGTGAAAACTTGCAAAACTAGAAAACAATTAAATTTGAGACAAAAAGCAGTAAGTAGGAGGTCGTTAGACACTAAATAAATGAAAGGGGTAAAAGAGTCATTTTAAGATTTTAGGCTAGAGGGGTAAACTAGTAATTTTTTCTTTTCATGGATTTTGATAAAATTAATTATTTTTGTGGGATTATAGGTGATTGCTGGCTACACGTGTTGCATTGAGGGAATTGTGGGAGTAGTGATATGAGGTAGGAGTTTTACACCCTACTGTTGTGTGATATGTTTTCATGACTTGCATGCTTGCATATATCATGTTTTATTATAAGATTTCTTGCATGTTTTGATATGAGTATTATGAATTCTTATGGATTTGTGTGCATATTGTAGTATATTATTTTAATATAAATGGTTTTGGGCTTTTTTACCATGCTTGCGAGTTTTGGTATTCTGGTTGTGAGGTGGCTTGGTGGTGCTATGGAGATGTTTGGAAGTGATATATTAGGAGAAGATGTTGTATGTGATGGGTATTGATGGTATATGGTACTAATTCTGGTGGTGAGGTGGAGTACTGCAGTACCATTACTAGCCTAGACTGGTGGCCCGGGGAAGGGCATGAAGGCCGTGTAAGCCGGGTAGAATATAGTTATGGCAATTGGCACGCCTTAGTTTATTACGCTGAGTATTAGTATATAAATCAACCTGGGTGGAAGAAATATCACTAGGTTAGATTGTTGACACATAATACTAGCTCTTGGATGGGGACAGTATGAACCAACAGCATGGCGTCGTGATGCTTACTAAGGGAGTGGCTCACTTAGTGATGTCTTTACGGGCACTATGGCAAGGGATATAGAGGGAGGCCCAGGCGTATTGCTTACTAAGTGAGTACAACTTGCTTAGTGGTGTCTTGCGTACGAGGACATGAATGTATGGGTGTGAAGGTTATTTTGAGGTGGTGGTATGATTATTCTGATGTATGAAGGTGATGGTGGATATGTGGATGATTTGGATGTGACTGCAGTCATGGGTATGAGTTGGTGGTGGATCGAGACTCTCAGGTGGTTTGAATATTTAACTTTGAATGTGAATATTTTTGGTTTCTCGAATGGACATATGTATCATGATATTGTTTATTAAATATATTTTAATTATATTAAATTATTTATTTGATATATTTATGATAGTAAGTGTAGAAGTTCTACTGGGCTTTTTAGCTCATTTCATTATATTTTAATTTTTGCAGCAAATGAGGATGATGTATACTTGATAAACTAAAGCCTTAGGGGAGATCCCAGAAGTAAGATCAAGGAGTTGTTGTAATTACTCTTTTGGCTGTATAGACTTTTTATATATCAGATGAGGATGACATGTATAGTTTTGGTGATATAATATAGAAAATAATATGTGTATTGGTTTTATAGTTGCATCTTATGGTATATTCGGGTTGAGGTTAGTGTTGGGGTCTAGTGATTGATGAACAGCAGTGGGATCAACCTCCTCACTGAAGAAATACCCTGCGCTTTCACCCTTTGTTGCTAATGATCAGATTGGTCCAGACTCAACAAAAACTCTCACGGAGTAACCCAATGAGATTAAACTAATCCCCAAGCACATGTACACCCGTGACTTGATTTAATCTCAACCGTTGGACCCACACTCAGCCCAATACAAGTTAGCCCAACCTGAGCCTTGATAGCACCACATCAGGCCCAACAATCTTCACCTTGGTGCTTTCAAGGCCTCAACACGTTCGTCGTGTCCATCAGCTGCATCAATGAAACACACTTTTAGAAGCTATCCCATGGAAGAGCCTTGGTCAGTGCATCTGCTTGATTCATCTTGATGTGTACCTTTATCAGCTCCATTTCACCTTCTTCTACTAGCTCTCTGTGCTTCGTGCTCCATAGGGCTTCCTTCTGAAAATATCCTCTGGCCACTAAGTCCTGCTTTGTACCTGATACCCCCTTGCTTTGAAGGTCTTTCTATGCACTGATAAATCCATTAATTTGCAACCAATGGGTTTCTTCCCTTATGACAACTGGACCAATTATCACGTGCCAATCTTGTGAAGAGACTGCATCTCTTCTGTCATAACCTGTATCTCCTCTGCCATAGTCTGGAGCCACCTATCTTTATCATGTATGTTTTGGCTCTCCACAGCCTCCTGATAGGTGTAAGGGTCTTCATTCGCTGTCACCAGGGCATATGACATCGAATCCTTGAAACCGTATCGAACTAGTGGTCGCACATTCCTCTTGGGCCTGTGCAGTACGATCTCAGTATCAGTCCCCTACCCAGCTACATCATGCTGAGTCCTCTGTTCAGCTATATCCTGCTGAACTTCCTACCTTCTGTCCCCTCTAGCTAGTCCTCTCCATATGAATCTTAAATCCTTCTAGTCCACTAGCAAATGACACGACTGTATAAGAGGTCATCGATTAGTGTTACCTTGTTGCACGTCCTGCAGTCCCTGCTGTGCAGCTGTACCATCTCTTCTTTAAAGGATTGAGCTCTCATTGAAGGTCACATCCCTGCTGATGATAACCTTCTTCTCCAAGGGGTTTTATAGTTGATACCCCTTGATTCCATGCGGGTAGCCCAGAAATACCATCTTTTTTGATCTGGCATCCAACTTACTCCACTTTCCAGTACCAATATGCACATATGCCGTGCATCCAAACACCCTTAGATGATTCAGGCTTGTCTTTCCTCTAGACATTAGTAATTTTTTCACCATTTCTTTTCAATTGATTGACTATAGACATCAATCTTAAAAAATAGTTAGAAATTGACTCCCTAGTTATCATGTTGAAAGATTCAAATTCAAACCTCAAAGATTGTAGCCGAATCTTTTTCACCTTTTCTGCTCCTTTATGTGCCTTATGCAATAAGTCACATGCCTCCTTTGATGTTGAAGCTTCGGTGATAATCTCGAATGTGCCTTCATCTGCACTTTGGTATAGTGTGTAGAGAGCCTTCTTGTCTTTCCTTTTTGACTCCTTATTTTGCTTTCTTTGCTCTTGTTTGAGCATTGCTTCATCTCCGGTCGGCTCCATGTAGCCATCTTCTACAAGATCCCAAATATCAAGTTATCTTTGGTGAGTTTGGGTATTTGGGATTGAACAAAGTTCATGAAGGCCATGGATCTTTTTTGTGGCTCTGATACCAAATTTGATGGAAGAGGAGAAGATAATTGCTATTATATTTCTGATTTCTCTCTTTTTTTTTCATACTAAATTGTGAAAGGATACATGGCCTTTTATAATTATAAAATGACTCTTTGTCTACTAGAAATAAATACATATTATTTAATTCAGAATAACAACTTCTTATGTAACTTAATAACAACAACTTTCTATGCAACTAATACCAGCAATTTCCTATGCTACTAGTAGGTTTTCAAGGTAGAAATTTCTTCTTTCAAAGTTACTTTAAAAATATCAAGTTTAATTTCCAACAATGATAGGGGATGCATGCCTACTAGATTGTTGCCTAGCATTGGTTGGGGAAGAGACTGCAAGTTAGGCAATTGGCTACTCTGCACTATTTGTGTTTCCCAGGGTGGTGGGGGAAGAGCTTCAACTTGAACATTTGCACCTGTTATCAAAGATGATAGCAATCATATACCAGTTTGGGATCAAGTTACATCCAAAACTGCTTCTTGTTATAATTAACCAATCAACTGTCAAAAGGTTTTCCATCAACTGTCACTCTAGCTTTAAAGCGAGGAGCATGAGGTAAACCCTTGCGAACACAGGTATATATTGATAAATCAATATTTTTCCTCTGCACAAAATTTTGCAGCTGACTCTTGTATGACATTTGATTCTCTATAAGTAAAACAATTTAGCTTAAGTCCACTGAAGGAATAATGATCTCAGTAAAGCTAAACATGCCAGAGAATAAAGCAAGTCTACACAACGTAGGCATTATTTTTTTTTTTGTTACAAGCGGGCGATCACACCACTCTGGGTGAGTCAACCCCGAAATATCGGAATACAAAATTTGCTCCAAAATAACCGGATAAGGGTCACCAGGGTGCCATTCCCACTAACCAGAATACAAGCTGCAGCCGAGGCAACCCAATCAGCTGCAGTGTTAGCTTTCCTATAGACATGTCGAATCAAAGGATCATAGCTGGACTGGAGCATATCCCATATATCACTAATCAAAGGTTGTAGGAGGGACAAAGATCAGGAGCCCGTCGAATCCACCGGATGACCGTAATAGAATCTCCCTCAATAACCACCCGACGCGAACGCAAGATGCGAACAGCGTAGATTATGCCAGCCCACGCAGCCTGCAATTCTGCCATGGGAACAGAATTGTCAAGAGAACCATGCCCGCCAGCCGCTAGTAGCTCACCCTCAGGCCCCCTGATAATAAATCCAGATCCAGCAATGCGACCCGTTACAGAACCATCAAAATTCACTTTGACATAACCAGGTGGTGGGGGCTCCCAGGCAATAAAGACCATAGTACGGTGCGCTACCGAAGCAGCAGGAGAGTCCTAGATGCTCAGTCTGTCAGAATGACTATCCAAATCAGAGCGGAGATATTCCGTAGCAAGGAAGCTGGCAGTGCGGATAATAGTCTGTGTCGAGGCCGTACCCTCAGCGAAGATGATCTGATTATGGGTCAACCATATCTGATAAGCCAAATAAGCTAGATACACACCCTAGAAGCATCGGTCGCTCTGGACAGCTGTGTGAACATCATGCAATAGAACCCGTCGGCCGGGTCCCTCCTCCGTCGTCCAAGGACTGTATCGAAGATGCAACCAAATCTGGGAGGCATAGGAATAGGTAAATAGGGCATACTCAACTGTCTCATCC
The DNA here is from genome assembly GCA_900491605.1 of Calamus simplicifolius. Taxonomy (NCBI): domain Eukaryota; kingdom Viridiplantae; phylum Streptophyta; class Magnoliopsida; order Arecales; family Arecaceae; genus Calamus; species Calamus simplicifolius. The sequence goes on from UESW01002304.1 coordinate 178,652, forward strand.
TAAAGCCCACATATCGGACAGAGCGGGCTAATGTTGAGGCCGCGCCCAGCCAGAAGGGAACAGGTAGGAAGGCGATCCTACCTTAGTTTCATAAAAAAAGCTGGATCCTGGGGTGACAGGGCAAGCGCCAGATCCAAGCCACATCATCGAGACCCGCAGACCAAGGGCAGATGCAATCAATCAGATATCTAGTGGAAGCATGAGGAAAGCAGGAGCCACGCCAGAGTCTGGTATCAGAAGCTGCAGAGGAGACAAGCGGGGTAGCAAGGATCCTTTGCACTAGCTCGCCTCCAAAAAACCGTGACACCGTGGGAACATGCCAAGCATTAGAGTGCTGGCTAATCAGAGCAGAAACAGACATCAAAGGTCCAACCTCAGAGCTTAGGAATGTCGGCCACCGCGCAAATGGAAGGTCCGCTATCCAGGTGTCATGAGTAACATTTATAGATCTCCCATCCCCAACCATACAATGAATGCCAGACATAATAGTGGGGGCAACCTGGCAAATAGCTCTCCACATGAAGGAACAACCACGTGGGATACGGGAGACCGTCTCAGAAGTCCAGCCTCCATATCTGCCACGCATAACATAGCTCCAAAAGCAATGACGTTCCAGGAGGAATCTGGTGGCATGCCGAGCAATAAGGACCTGTCTGCGGACCACCAAAGACTGAATCCCCAAGCTACCCTCACGAATAGGCAAACAAACCATCTCCCAAGACAAAAGATGAAGGCCATGACCTCCCTGCGTCGATACCCATAAGAATGCACGAAACCGACGCTCTATCCGTCGAAGGCAAGGGATGGGGATCAGAGCATTGGACAAAGTGTACAGAGGGAGTGAGGTAAGGATAGATCGGAGCAGAGTAACACGTCCCATCATGGAAAGGCCAGAAACCTGCCATCTGTCCAATCTATCAGTAATCCGTCGCTCGAGGGTCCAAAAGTCGTGCTAACGAGGACTCCGCCCGGTAATAGGGATCCCAAGATAAGACATATGGTCAGATGTCGTCGAAATCCTAAATAACTGGGAGATGGTAGCACGATGACGCTGTGGCATAAACGGGCTAAAACATAGGATAGATTTCTGCACATTAATAAGCTGGCCAGAAGCCTAACAATAAGACTGCAGAATAGCTGAGCAGGCCGTCGCATTCTGAATAGTAGCAGGGCTAAGCAGGATACAATCATCTGCAAAGAGCAGGTGTGAGAGAGGGGGACCATCGGGCCCTGGCATGTACGGCTGTAACTGACGCACACCAACAGCCTGAGCAAAACTGCGGGAGAGATCATCAGCACATAGGATAAACAAAAAGGGCAAGAGGGGGCATCCCTGGCGAAGACCCATAGCAGAGGGAAAGAAGCCGGTCGGGCTACCATTGATCAGGATAGAGAAGGTAGGCCACTGAACACAAGCCATAATTCACTCAATGAAGAGATCAGCAAAGCCAAAATCCCGAAGTGTCTGTCTAAGAAATGTCCAGCTGATCCGATCATAAGCTCTCTCCATATCCAACTTCACAGCCATTAATCTGTGTCTGCCCGCCGCCCGCTGAAGATCAAACATGAACTCCTGGGCAATAAGGGCATTATCGGTAATACTACGGCCCCGGATGAAAGCCCCTTGCTCAGGTGAGATCAGCTGCGGTATGATACCCTGCATCCGAGTGACCAAAAGACGGGCACAAACTTTGTATAAGGTCGTGCACAGGCTAATGGGTCGATAGTGCTGGGGGAGCAAAGCATCCAAACGCTTAGGGATAAGGGCAATGTATGTTCGTTGCCAGTCCCGAGGAATAGATCTCGAAGAGAACACAGACTGGATAGCTGAGATAGTAAGCATTATTCATCTACTTATACAGGGGAATGACACTTTCTAAAAGCACCAATTGGTGTGGCACTTTCAGAAAGCACCACTCGTAGTGGTGCTTTCTCATAGCACCACTTACCTCGACACAGGCGCCCTCTACTCCATCGCTCCGCCTCTCCACCCGGGTCCCCCATTGCTCGCCTCTTCGCCCGATGCCTGAGTCGCTTGTCACGCTCTCTACCAGGAGGATCACATGGTGTCCTCCCCATCACGTGCCCGAGAGGCCTCCTTCCCTTCCCTCCGTGAGCACTCTGCGAGCCCATCCACCGAGAGTCTTCTTCCCCTTTCAGGTAAATTTTTTTCTCTCTTTGAATCAATTCACAACATATGTTAAAACTAAGTTCTAATCCATAAAAAAAAAAAAGGTTGTCCTAACTTGAAGTGAAACTTCATCAAGCTCAATCTAAGCCTCAATATCCCAATATTTAATATTAAGTAGCAAGGAGCTGCATTAGACTGAGCCCTAATGAAGCTTATCCAATTGCCACTCCGGACTATGGTCCCAGATGCATGCATCGGCATTCATCTCTAAGCCCATTTAAAAATAAAACTTTGAAAAGAGGAATTCCATGCATTAGTTCCACATCTCTATTAACTTAGCACGAATTCCATGCATTTAAACGAACCACTGTCATAAGCTTAATATTTATTTCATTACAGTAGGTGTCTGATTAAAACCAGAAAAGCTAGCTTACCAAAATGAGCAAACAAGAACAAAATCATAAACAAAAGATTGGACAAAAACCTAAGAAATAAACCCAGATGGCTCTGCTTAAAGGGTGCCTCGAAGAAACAGAAACATCCTCTGACACCCTTACAATATCAAAACTTGGGATGGGTGCTATTTGAAGATTGTCTTTAATATGTCCCAGCAATGGATGATGATCTGAATTGGCGCTAAATAGCCAAAGCCCGCTAGTTACATCAATAAGCACAAAATTTTGAAGCACAGGGCCTTGAGATTTAATCCTACTCAAACTTCTTTTCATAATTCCAACCATTGGCTTCTCCGTTTTGGCCACCTGCTCCTGTTTGCTCTCTTCTGTTAAAGATGACAACAAAATGAATTAAGTCTCAGTTCATAAATTTTTGTTTCAGATAAATTCATATAAATCCTATAATATTATCCATGCCTCACCATTTAATGAACTTTCAAGTGGCACTTTTGAGTGCGACGCTTTTAAGAAGGGTTTCCCCTGCTATCAGTCATTTCGAATGGCATTTTTACGTAACCATTCCAGCTACCGCAGACGCGGCGTCAACGTTTTTCATTTTCATCCTATTTTTGTAAAAACTTTGTCTCTCACGCTAAAATTGTAATACCGGTGTCAAACGGCACCGGTTTCAAGAACAGCCTCCTTTGTTTCCCAGATCGCTTCCACCGGTTTCTTGTACTTTGAGGGGCAAAAATAAACCAACTGGAAACGACCTTTCTTCTTTCTAACCCGCCCTCCCCCAACCCATGGCACCAAACGGACGGCTACGACAAGATTTATCCTGGAATCAACGGTTGAGATTGAAATAGAATGGTCCGAGGGCGCACCTGGGTTCCTGGAGCAATCGTTGCTGAGGGTGCCGGAGAAGGCCTCCTCCTTGCTCATGTACTTCGTGGATCCACGCCGGCTCGTCGATCCCTCCAAACACGATTCCACGCTTTCGCACCACGCTACTCCCTGCATCAGAAACGAATTCCATCAGATCAGAGGGTTCGGATCGACGGACCCTGTAGAAACTTCTGAGCCGTCCGATTTCGACGCGACGGCGTTGATCGGGTGGCTCACCTCGAACTGGAGGAGCCAGCTGTGGGCGCCGGATCCTTCGTGCAGGGGAGCTCCCATCCAAACAAACGGCACAGGTTAATATTATTTTATATATGTCTTTATATATTATAATATTAAAACTAAATAAATAATAATAAGAGATGAGTGAGTCAAATCATATGAACAAAACCTGAGAACGAGGTTAAAAACAAATAATAAAATAATTGTTTTATATTTGGCAACTTGCCTGCTCCCGAGGCATGCGCATGTGGGAGGATGGTCACGCCAGCTAGCAGTGTCCCCTCCTTTGATTCAGAGAGTGGATATGCTCCATGGACCAAGTCCCATAAAAAACACCATCAAATGGCAGAGAAACTGGCTCTTCTCATGCTGAGAAGAACTTGCACACAAGAGTCCAGAACAGGAAGATGAGTGCGCAGGGAAGACGGTGATGGAGGAGGTCAAAGATTTAGCAAAAATAAAGAGATGAGGTGGTGGTGGTGATTTGAGAGGGAAAAATTCCGACTTTATAAGCTGGTTGTGGTAAGTAGGGCAACTCAATTGTATTAATTTTTTGGCATTAATTTTTTTGGAATTATGCTCAAGAGTGATGGAAGAGGAGAGAAACAAAAGCTACTTCAATAATCTTGATCTTCATAATTTAAATTTTGTTTAAAAAAATATAAATTCAGAATAGCAATAAAGAGAAATCGTTAAGTATATGTTGAGCCATACTTGAGGGAGATTTTGAGTACTGATCATCTTTCTATATATATATTTTTTCTAAGTGCTTAAGATTTTTTTTTTTGTGTGGATTTTAAGCTATTATAATTTTCTTTTCCACATATTAAACCGTGCTTCATTAATTTTTCAATTTAACTTTTGTCACTATTTTGAAGGCAGTTGACTAGGAAATATTCCTTAACTGATAACAAACTATATTTGCTGTGCACCTCACAAGAGAAGGGACTTTATTAATTTTCAAATCCCCAGTTTGAAGGATATATAACAAAATGATTGGTTCCTAATGGTGCGTAAAAGATAAAAGAATTTAGTAAAAATAAGGAATAAGAAATAAAATCAAAATCCACTAATGATTTTCCATTTTGTACATGAGCAGATGGGTTTTTGTCAAGTGGTTTCCAAATTATTAGGTTGAAATTTGGATCTAGGCTATTAGAACAATGGAGTCTCGAGATAAAAGCTGAAGTTACTGTTAAAAACAGGCAAGTATTGAGCTTTGGAGTCGCGTAAGCTGTGCTTTATGACAACTTTATAAAAATATTTTCTAAACAATATTACTATAAAAAAATTATTTTTATGACAAGTTAAAGTCGCCATGTATGATAAAAAATTTATTACAAAAATTTTATTATGATAATAAAAAGTTATCATAAAATCGTAACAATAAGATAGTAGCATTAGTACACATCTCAATGTATTGAAACCATGATTTTAAATTCAGCAAGCATGGTATGAATGTTGCCATTTCATCCTGACACACTGAAATCATGATTCTAAAGTCAGTTAGAATTGCATGGCCATTACCATTTCATTCCAACACAAAACCAATACCGATATATATAATACCCTAAATTGATTCAGCATTAAACCGATCTATTATAAACCAACTCTTATACATCATATTCAACTCTTCAATCTTACCTTCTTTGATGATGATGATGATGATGACAACTTCAGAGCCTTCATCCAAACAAGCGACCACGTTTGAATCCTAACAAAATTTAGATCCAATCTATAAATAGATAATTAGATATTTGTGAAATACATTTTTCATTTTGTCTCTTTCTCCTTTTCTTCCTTTCATCGTTCCTACGTTTTTGAAGCTTTGAAGCACTGCCATGCATTGAAACATACCGTAGGATCATAAATCTGTAAACAAAAGAGAAAGAGGAAAAACACAGAGAAAAGAAACTCCAGAAAATTTAATATTGTTTGGTCTAATGACCTAAGCCCACACAACCCAAGATTAAAACAATTCCATTGATAATGAAAAATAGAATAAGAGTCCATCATGAATCACAGACTCTCTTACACTTAACATAATCTCTCTCTATACTTGATGAATGGAATGCCTAGGGTCAGGGCTACATGTGTTCGTGTTTTACATGGACTAAAATTTATATTTTCACATCCATGGAAACTTATCAAGTTATATCCATATCAAGCTCTATATCATATCAAACTCCATATTAGGTCATATCCATTAATTAAAGCTACGTCCATATTGAACCTATGGACCTTAAGTCAAATTCTAAACCGTGAGTGACGAAAGCTTATTCTTCTAGAGTTCTATCATTGCCTCATTGCTCTTGACTGATATCATTTCAATCGAAGCTTTATTTGAGTGTTGGAGAGTTGCCGTAGAGATGCAGCCATGACCTGATCTTCGATGAATTATATTATGGATATTGAGGATAAGCAGATTTTGCATGCTTTTAGAATTTGCTCTAAGGATATATGTCTATGTCACTGGATGCCAATTTCAGTGCATATGTTTGGATATTGAGAACCGTCATGTTGGTGGTATATACGGGTATAAATTAGATTTTGTATTAACCTAGATCAATAATGCTTCACTAACCGTACAATTTGATATTGATTTTTTTTTTTTTGGGAAACCATCAATATTGGTATGTTGCGTTAGATTTTAATTTTTTTCCTTCCTTAAGTCAGGGATTAAAATTTTTGCTACTGCTATTGTTGTAGTGCCAGATTTCAATAAAATCCCTCAAAGAGGCTACATCTTGCTGGCCAACACCAGCCCGATACCGACAGGTAGCATGCAGGCATTTTGATAGGCATATTGTGATACCCAAGTTTAGTCCCATATTAAATGGAAAAGAAATAAGTGTGATGTGCTTATAACGCAAGTCCACTTGCTACTCATTAACTTTCACTCGAGTTTTTGGGCCACATGGTTTGGGCCCACTAATGAAGTTAATCAGGCTAGCGAGTGAGCTTGAGGCGTTACAAATGATATCAGAGCCGACCCAAGTGTACGAAAGTTGATGGGTAGGCATGAGGAAAGGGCTATATATGGGGGACGATGGTGGAGTTCCGCCATGGTATAGAGCCACCCTTGCAACACTAATGACCCGACTCGAGATAGATTTTGGCTAGCTTGTTGCATGCGACAAAAACATCGCATTATAAGGTGGAAAGATTGTGATACCCAAGTTTAGTCCAATATTGGATGGAAAATAAATGTGTAATATGCTTATAACACAAGTCCACTTGCTATCTATTAACTTCCACTTGAATTTTTGGGCCACATGGTTTTGATCTGCTAACGAAGTTAAATGAGCCAGTAGGTGGGCTTGGGATGTTACAGATGGTATCAGAGCCGACCAAGTGTGTAGAAGTTGGTTGATGTGCATAAGAAAAGGGCTACCTATGGGAGACGATAGTGGAGTCCCGCTATGGCATGGAGCCATCCTTGTAGCACCAACAATCCGGCTTGGGCCTAGATTCTAGCTAGCCTATGGCGTGCGACGAGAACGTCACATTATAAAGTGAAAAGATTGTGATACTCAAGTTTAGTTTCACATTGAATTGAAAAGAAATATGTGATGTGCTTATAATGCAAATCCACTTGCTACCCATTAACTCTCACTTGAGTTTTTAGGCCACATGGTTTTGGCCCGCTAATGAAGTTAATCGGCTAGCGAGTGGGCTTGAGGCGTTACAAATAGTATAGAGCCGATCCGAGTGTGTGAAAGTTGATGGGTGAGCATAAAAAAGGGCTACATATGGGGGATGATGGTGGAGTCTCGCCATGATGTGGAGGCACCTTTGCGGCGTCAATGATCCGATTCGGAGTAGATTCTGGCTAGCTTATAGCGTGCGACGAGAACGTCGCATTATAAGGTAGGAAGATTATGATACCCAAGTTTAGTTTCATATTGAATGGGAAAAAAATGCGTGATGTTCTTATAATGCAAGTCCACTTGCTATCCATTAACGTTCGCTCGAATTTTTGGGCCATGTGGTTTGAGTCTGCTAACGAAATTAAATGGCTAGTAGATGTGCTTGGAGCATACATATAAGTAGCTCTATTGGTATCTTATCAATGCTATATCGTTTTTAATTTAAAAATAATATAAAATTTTGGATCAATTGTTTTTGAAAAATCTTGTTACTAATAATAATTTTATACCTTTATGCTATCAATTGGGTTGCTACCCAACCTGAATTGTTACAATTCTTCCTTGGTTAACCTATGAAAAAATTCAAGAGACTTCAATACAATAGACTTCTTATCAGGCATAGTTCAAAATTTTTAAGAGCCAAAGCTATTGGGTGCAAATTATCCACCTCAGGTTAATATGTAAGCGAAGACAGATTTTTGAGCTATGCTCTTCGTTAGATTGTAATTACCTTCTCCTAGCTAAAAAGAAAGCAAGAAATATCTAACTTAGCAAGAAATATCTAACTTGAAGTCATGGTCTAGAATGGGATGTCTGTCACGAGACTATGAATCATGAATTCTATAAATGTACCATATCAAAGATCATAGGATAAGAGTGAATCTAAAGACTTTTTGACTCTCTTGGTCAACATGTGGTACCAAATATAACTATACACACTGGCACCTTAACAAGATGTTCTCTATTTTGAAGATGGATAAGAGGTCTTTGTTTCCGATATGAGCTGATATGACAGCCATTTGGCCATCTATAGTTCTCGGTGATGCAAAGCATGCATAGGTAGATTCAGACCTTGGAGAATCTTGTGGAGTCAAATTCGTAAAATATGGTTCTATCGCTGTTAGTCCAAAAGCTAAAGAAATGGCCTATAAATAAAAATTTCAATCCAAAAACCTAAAAAAGGGTTAAAAATAAAATTAGAAGTTTTTGAGTTTAAAGTATAAATAATAAACTCATAACAAGAAAAAAATCGATCGAATGAAATTAGTATATTTTGGTTTGATCAGTTTAATTTTTTAAAATAATTCGGTTTGATTCGATTATATATTTTAAAAAATTTAGTTTGATCGGTTTTGTATAATTTTAAATTAAATAAATCAAACTAATTGAATGCTCACCTAACTTCAATAATTGGGAAAAGCTTAGGATGACAAGTTTGTGCAATTTTTATCCGTTCTAGGGTCAAGATGGGCAAGGGTCCCGTGTCCAATAATTGAGAGAGGCTTTGGATAAAATATCCAGGGTGACAAATTTGTGTGACCCGTTGGAATTATTGCAGTGGCCGCCGTCCCCCACTCACCCAAAATGAGGGGCGAGTGATGGAAGAGAGAAACCAAAGGAAGGTATCTCAATATTCCTGAGCTTTCGTAATTTTCTTTTTTCTTGTTTCAATCTCCTTTCCTTCAGCTATGTTTGACCAATTTAATTTTCTCAACTTTGCTAAATAACATAGCTTCCTTTTAAGGAGGAAATGATGCAAAAGAAAGGAACCGATGCATACTTTCATCGTACATCTGCGTGACAAAACGGGAAAACAAGGAAGTGGAATTCTCCTTTGCCTTCAAATTAAGTTGGCGTCCTAACCTTCTGGTTCCCATGTCACACAATTTCCCCGAGATCAGGTAGCTCAAACATGGCAGAAGCTCTCTTAATGTCCGCGATCCAAACGATAGGGTCAGGCATCGCTGAAGAAGCGCTTATACCTGCTTGTTCCCGACTGCTCAAAGCTGCTTCGCCATGGAAAGAAGTACAGAGCAAACTGGAATCAATCAAGTGTGAGTTTGATCTCATGAAAGCCTACATAAAAGATGTGGATAGAAGGAAAGATTCTGACGAACGATGGGAAGAGTGGGTGAAGATTTTAAGGGACTTGGTCTTCCAGCTCGAAGACATCATCGATGAATACACATATCTAGTGGGAGAGCAACATCGGCGTGGATTCTTGGTTCTCTCCACACAGTTTCAGACAATGCAAGCATATCATGGCCTGGCATGGTATCCGAAACAAGTTACAACAAGTTCAGGAAATACTTAACAAACTTTCAAATTTGAAACGAAGTTATGGTATCGATGAGAGGACGATTCACCCAGATGATTCTGCTGAAAGACTTCGGCAGTGCGAGGACCCTCCTTATTTCCCTGATGAAGATGAGATTGTGGGCTTTGAGGAACACAAGAAGCGGATAGTGGGGTGGCTGATTGATGAGGAACCATCACGCACCATAGTTTCAGTATGGGGGATGGGTGGACTGGGAAAGACCACTCTTGTTGATGCAGTCTACAAGAGCCAGGCAGTAAAGGGACATTTTATTTGCAGAGCACGGGTGACTGTCTCCCAAGAATATACGGCCGAAGATCTAACAAGAAGAATCATAGAAGACTTTCTCAAGGGAAATGATGCCATTCTCCACCCAACATTGACACACTGCCTGGGGACAGACTGGCGGAGAAACTTCGCGGTTATTTGCAACAGAAGAGGTATCTTATTGTCTTAGATGATGTGTGGTACCCAAATCGTTGGCATGAAGAAATAAGTCCAATGCTGGTAGATAGTAAATGTGGAAGTAGAATTGTTCTAACAACTCGGCATAAACATGTAGCACACATAGCAGTTGCAGGCCGTGTTCTCGAACTACAGCCTCTGCAAGAGGACGACTCATGGGTTCTCTTCTGTAACAAAGCATTCCAGAACTATCCGGACAAAAGTTGCCCTCCAGATCTTGAGCACTGGGCGGGAAAGATCTTGGAGAGGTGCCACGGCTTACCTCTTGCTATTGTGGCCGCAGGCAGCGCCCTGTCATATCGAGAGAGGGAAGAATTGGAATGGGGCGAATTCTATGAGGGCTTCAATTGGGAAGACTCTGACATGCCGATGTCCCAAAGGGTGAAAAATATATTGCATCTCAGTTTCAAAGATCTCCCTTATCATCTACGAAGCTGCTTCCTATATTGTAGCATGTTTCCAGAGGATCATCTCATAAGGAGGAAGAAGCTAATCCGGTTATGGGTTGCAGAAGGTTTTGTTCAGAAAAGAAAAGGAATATCTGAAGAACAGGAGGCAGAGAGAAACCTCAATGAGCTTATTCATCGATGTATGCTTCAAGTTGTGAAAGGAATGAATTTGGTAGAGTGAAGTTTGTCGAATGCATGATCTTGTGAGAGAGTTAACTTTGACAATATCTAAACAAGAATACTTCGGCATGGTTTATAATGATGATGAAGCCGAATTGATTGGCAAAGCTCGTCGCATATCAATTCAAAAGGGCATCAAAGATTCGCAATCACTGAGAGGTATGTCCAATGTTCGCTCTCTCTTCAGGTTTGACATGACTAGTTTCTCTTGGAAGTCATTGACTATAATGGTAAGTAGCTTTAGGCTTTTGAGGGTTTTGGATCTAGAAGGTGCTCCCATTGAGGCTGTTCCAGACGAAGTGACCATGTTATTCAACTTGCATTACCTGGGTTTGAGAGAAACCTTGGTGAAGAAGCTTCCAAGATCCTTGGGAAGGCTGCGAAAGCTACAAACCTTAGATCTATATAGCAGTAATATTGAGGAGCTGCCCGATGGGATTACTCAACTCAGGAATCTGCGGCATTTGTTTGCGCAAAGAAGATATCGTGGACTTCCTGAGCTGGGTAGTTGGTCTCGTGTTAAAGCACCGAAAGGGATATGGAATTTGAAGAACTTGCAGAGTCTGCAATCAGTTGAAGCAGATGAAGACATGGTCCAACACATGGGCAATCTCACACAACTGAGAACCTTGAGAATAACCAGAGTAAGAGGCAAGCATTCAGTGGAGCTCTGTTCCTCCATATCAAATATGAGCCACCTGGTCAACCTGGACATTAGAGCCAGCGACAAAGGAGAGTCACTGCGGTTGGAAAATCTAAAGCCACCACTGTTCTCTAAAGAAACTTTATTTACAAGGACGACTGGAAAATGGGGTGCTTCCTTACTGGTTGGGATCTCTAACCGGCCTTCGGCGGTTGGGATTGTTTTGGTCTAGCTTGAGAGAAGACCCACTGCCTTTGCTGCGTGCGCTGCCTAATTTGGCCGTACTATGGATAAAGGAGGCGTATGAGGGGCAGGAGATGTGCTTCCATGCAGGAGACTTTCCTAAACTCAAGTACTCTTCTTGGATGATCGAACCAGCTCGATTCGATAATCATGGAGGAAGGGGCATTGCCAAACCTGTCTGAATTGTCCCTAAAGCTGCAGAGGAATGAAGCTGCTACCTCAGGGTATTGAACATCTAACAAGCCTCCAAGCCTTGTACTTGGTGCAGATGCCAGAGGAGTTCATAGAGAGAATACGTGGAGGAAGTGGGAACGTGGAGGAGCGACAGAAGGTTCAACACATCCCCCTAATTAGGCATACATGGTGAATGGAGACGAGTGGAGAGAAGAAACTCTATCCTGAAGCACTCTTTCTGAAAGGTTAGTATTTTATTCAGCTCTTATTTTCCTCTGTTAAGTCATGCCTTTCACTCGAGCATTTTATTTTTCTATTTTTCATGTCGCAATTCCATCAAAATTGTTATCTTTCTCAACATCAGTTGTCAAGGCCCTGTTGCTCAAGTAGTTCATATTGAAGCCCTGTTTTGAGTACAAAGATGATCATGCACGATAATCTAAAGATTCTATTTCTCTTTCTTTTTAATGGAAATAATCTAAAGATTCTATTTCATCTTCAAAACATGAGTGGTTAGTTGGCCATGGATCTTAATTTTGATGAGAACAATTATTGTTCTAAAGCGTGAGGTTGTATACGAGGAAATATTCTCATTATATGGAGTCAATCACACACTTATTTCTTTTTTTTTAACTAAACTATAGTATTAATTCTAGGCATAGAGAGCTATGTCACTTTAATCTCTGAACTTAAAAAGTTATAAATGTAATCCTAAACTTTTTTTTTTACTTTGATCCCTATCATTAAATAAAAAAATACCATTTGATTTTATTTCACATGGCAGTATACATGGTATTCAAGTGGCAAAATCAAATTTAAAACTTATGATCAATCCATTTGTTAATAAACTTAATATTTTATATTTTTTAAAAAAAATAAAAATTTTCCTTCCTCTCATGGCCTCCTCCTCTAGCGCTGGCCTATGCGCCAACCCGTGCACCCCTCTTCCTCTCATGGCCTGGGGATGCCGAATGCTTCTCCACACACGAATGCTAAGAAGAAAAGGATGGAAGGGAGAGAAGATAGTTCCTGAAGGAGAAAGAAGATGAGAAAGATAATTATCTTGAGAGAAAAGAATCTATGTTCTATTTCATCCAAACTCTAGAGACTAGGGTTTAAATACATCCACCAAGTGGGCCAGGCCCAGACTCAACAAAAACTCCTATGGACTAACCCAATGAGATTAAACTAATCCCCAAGCCTGTGTACACCCGTGACTTGATTTAATCTGAACCCTTGGACTTACACCTAGCACAAAACAAGTTAGGCCCTCTAGGCCTTGATAGCACCACACCAGGCCCAACAAAGAACAATCATTACTCATCAACCATCCTTTTCTAGACAAAATCTCCTCGATTTACAAACAATTCCTTAAAGCTAATTATAAAAAGATCTTATTGCTACTTTTTAGACTACTTCATGATATGACCAAATCATTCTTTAAAATTTAGAAATTTATAGAATAAGTGTGCACATAAGCTTAATAAATAAGTGAAATGCTTTTGAGATCCTCCAAAAAGAGGAAAGCATGTAAATGAAACTCAATCCTCACACATATCCACCTACATGCACTGATACGTATTCATTTATGTATATAATGCATGCATGGATACATAAATATATGAACATACATATGTAACTATATATTTATACATGCCTATCATATGTACCTATGTTCTAATACTCCAATAGTATTATGAACATCTTTTGCCAGCATTTCATCATTATTCAATTTTGCATTATGTAGAGGTACAAAAGAGTTTTATAATGCATAGTTTACTAAAGTAAAATTTGTGATAATTTCTCTCCGTGCTTAAACAACGAATAACTTATATTTATTTTAATTAGTTTTTGTGAAAAAAATTTTCCCTCACTTTTCCATAAAAAAGAGATTTATGAGACTTTTTTATTGGTAATTTTCAAAGCATCGTACTTGATCATTGACTTATGGTTTGATATTTTGCTACCTTAATTTTTGTAGATCTAACAAACTTCCTTCATTAGAAAAGTCATAACATATGAAGAAAATATTCATAAATTTGCTAAAATTTAGTCGCCAGGTTTCACATTCTTTGCTTTTTCTTTGCTAGATTTAAACAAAGATTGATGCATCTCTCTCTGAAAATTGGCAATAACCATGCCATCTTGAGGAGTTTACCAATCAAGCTGATTCGCTCATCATTACAAGGAGATTTGAGCATTCCAGAATTGTTGCATCTCCAAAATCTATCGGTCAAGAATTCTATTACTATGTGTGAGTGTGCATGTTGTGAGTGTGCGTGTATATCTATATGCTACTTGTGTATGCACATGTATGCGTGATATAAATTAAAATAATATACTACTTTTGTAATGAGATTATTAATAAGGTTGCACTTATAATGTGCTTATGTGCTAGAAAGTAAAATAATATGACACATTAATGGTACTTGGGTGATAATACCAATGATGTTGTAATTATATGGACATTGTAGTTTGGATGTTGTAATGTTATTGTTAATAAGCATTTAATTGTGCTTTCAGTAAAAATGGTGTTGTCATTTTTAATTTAACCATTTTATATGTTACTTTTAAATGCATACTCCAATTGACTATATTTGAATTCAAAAAGCAACATACCTATTCCTACCCGATCATTTCCTACACCTGCTTCTTTTTATTTTTTGCACTCTTATTTTTATTTTTTATATTATTATGATACGTGCAAGATTTAATTAAGTATTTCATCTTTATGCTACAAAAAAAAAAGCCATTAACGGTAGAAATCCATCAGATTTAAGTATTTCATCTATGCATACTCCAATTGACTATATTTTTGAGATGTTACAGCTGTATATTCGCCAAGATAATGGAATATCTCGGTTCTTTTAATGCACATCGATCCATGGCACTTCATTTCAGTTGTGATGAGTAATATCTCGGGTTCGTCTTATGGTGCTGAGAATATTTCACATATTAAATGATAAGCTATTGGTTTGTAACAAGGGAATATGATAGCCTTGTAGATCTCCTTCCGAGCTTCAACTATTTTGAAATCTAAGCTTTGATCGACTCAGAGGAAAGAGACGTCAAAAAGTCTCTTCTTCTTCATCCAAGAAAATTGTGCAGAGAAGACTAGTAGGCTATTGGAACGGAAATGTGGACGGGCTTCGTGGCTTGATGACTTGAGCACGCGTTTCTCAAGTCAATAGCCACTCTCCATCCAGGACTTGGTTTACTATGCTTACAAAATAATAATAATAATAATAACAGAATCATAGCAAATTATGCAATTAGTCTTGTAACTTAGAAGACTATAAAATAGCTAAGATAACAGGCTTTCGTTATTTAAATATATAATTTTTTCATCAACAACAACCATTAAAAAAAAAAAAAGAAAGAAAGAAAGACACTTTAGCTCTTGGCCATCAATTGAAACAGGAAGTAAAAATATATGCCGACCGTATAGCATTGTTTCCTCATGCAAAAATTATGAGCTCCAATTAATGCGCTGCATAGGAAGGCATATTTTTTTATTTAAAATATCATGTTTTTGTGATTCTTTTTTCTATATGCTAGCTATCACATACATCTTGTTGAGAGGTAAAATCATCATTACGTTAATATCCGTGCGAGGCGGCTAGGCTAACCTCCTCCCTTTGTCCCTTCCGGGCTTCCATAGCTCGGCCTCTCGGGCTTCCGTAGCTCGGCCCCTCCGGGCTTCCGTAGCTCGGCTCCTCCGGGCTTCCATAGCTCGGCTCCTCCGGGCTTCCGTAGCTCGGCTCCTCCGGGCTTCCATAGCTCGGCTCCTTCCGGGCTTCCGTAGCTCGGCCCTTCCGGGCTTCCGCAGCTCGGACCTTCTGGGCTCCCTAGCTCGGCCCCTCCGGGCTTCCATAGCTCGGCCCTTCCGGGCTTCCGCAGCTCGGACCTTCCGGGCTCCCCTAGCTCGGCCCTTTCCGGGCCTCTATGGCTCGGCCTTCCGGGCTTCCGTAGCTCGGCGTCATCGAGCGATCCACAACCTAATACTTACCTCCGCGGAACCTGACGCGGGAGAGTCCGAGCCTACCTGAACGGCATCCTAGACAAGGAATCATGTCGGGACGTGGCCTAAAGCCTATCATAACCGCCCCAGGCCTACTCAACCAGATCTCGAGACATCAAGGAGCTCTCCCAGCCGTCGATCTCTAACAAAGGGGTGGATTCTAACGGCCCCACAACGGCCTGATTCTGTCTACCCTCCGTATCGTAACAACCTCCGAACCTTCCAGAAGGCGCTCAAGACCCAGGTGACAGTCTATAAATATCAGACTCGCAGATTCCCCTAGGGATGCGACTCTTACGCACTCTCTCCTTGGGCACAGGCACGCGCCTCTTGCTACACACACTGCTCTCTCCGGCAGCTCGTCGGCGCTCCTGCCCTCTGGAGCCTCCGATTGGCCACCCCCGGAGAGGTCTCCCGGAGAGATCCACCTCCCCATTGTCTGGTTGATCGCCGATTTCTTCTCCACTGACTTGAGCGTCGGAGGGTCTTCCGCGGAGGACCACCCCCAGCGTCCTCCGCGTGTGGACTTCTTTTGCAGGTCCGCCCCCCTCTTCCTGGAGATCGACCGCGCCCGAGTCGGAGGACGGATCCCGGCGGCAACAGATTGGCGCTAGAGGAAGGGCCTCAAGTCCCATTAAAACTTGAAGAAAGGAGACAAGGATCTAAATCCGGAGAAGAACCTCTCCAATGGCCAACCGGAAGGAGAGCAACCTCTGATGCCCAAGATCAGGTCGCTTCCCAGAGGCCTGATCCGACTGGCGCACAGCGCCGCAACCCCCACCGGTCGAAACTCCGTCGCCGCCTGCTATCCCGGTGACCCAGGACCAGTTCGCTACTGGTCCAACAGGTCCAGGCACTTACCCACCTGGTACAGGAGCGTCTTGTAGCTCCTCCTGCTTCGCATCCTCAGAAGGAGGCGGCGACTTCTTCTTCGCCGGCAACCTCCTCCTCTGATCCGCATGAATCAGCGGATCCCCCACATCGCCCCAGGGGGACAAACCGGTCCCTCGAGCCGGTTATGATAGAGATCCTCAGATCTCGGCGAGCCCGCTCCCTCTCCCCGGCGACATCTCACCATGATTCCATGCCATCCTTGCGATTCTCACGCCCAGCTCCTCCTCTAACCGGTGAAGAGGAGATCCGCGTCAGATCCAGGAGATGCGTCAGGAGCTGGACGCCGCCAAGCAGACCCATCTGCCCAGCCCAAGGCAGAGCAGGGCATCCCTTTCTCTAAGGGAATCATGGAGGAAGTGATTCCCTCCCACGTCAAACTGCCAGCCGTCGAGCCCTATCACGGCTCCACTGATCCGGACGACCATCTCAGTAGCTTCCGGTCAATAATGATGTTCCATGGAGCATCTGATGCGATCCTCTGCCGAGCCTTCCCATCCACCCTCAGAGGATCCGCCCGAACCTGGTTCAACCTTGAAACCGGGTTCCATTGATTCATTCGACGAGCTGAGCCACCTTTTTATTGGCCAGTTCGTCAGCAGCCGCCGCCATCGACGAAGATCCGACTCCCTCTCCGAAGTTAAGCAGAGAGAGGGGGAGTCCTTGAGAAATTACCTTGGCCGTTTCAACAAGGCCATGTTAGAGGTGGACCACCTTAATCATGAGGTGGCTATGTCCGCCCTGGCGGGGGGAGTTTCGAAGGAGAGCGACTTCTACCTGGCAATGGAGGTCAGCTACCCCCCATGTCTGTCTGATATGATGGCCCTTGCGGACAAGTACGCTAGGGTCGAGGAGTCGCGGAGAGTGGCCCGCGCTGAGCAAGCAAAGAAGAAGCAAGAGCCCAAAGTCCCGACAGGCACCGTCCCGTCGCCAAGTCCGCCTCGCCGCCAAAGAGTCCCTCCGCTGCCGCCAAGGAATCGCTCCCGGAGTCCTCCTAGGCGATTCGATCGCTATACTCCGCTGACTGTGCCCCGGGCGCAAATCCTTATGGAGATAGAGCGCCAACTTCCCCGGCCGGTACCTCTCCGAGGGAACCCGACCCGAAGAGATCCCGCCAAGTACTGCCGCTACCATAGGGAGCATGGTCATGACACTGAAGAATGCTGGCAGCTGAAGAATGAAATCGAGAGGCTGATTCGGCGGGGACGGCTGGATCAGTTCAGGAGGGCACCCGAGCAGCAACAAGGAGGTGACCGCCAGCCGAGCTCCCACAACTCCCTCCTCCACCAAATCCGCCCGTGGTTGGCCGTATCAACATGATTGAAGAGGCCGGCGGATCGAGCTCCGGGGCAAGGATGGATCAGTGCCAAAGAAGGCACGGGGCGAACTTTCCTTTTCCGATGATGATCTTCTTGGGATACAGCTTCCCCACGATGACGCACTTGTTGTATCCCTTAACTTGAACAATTATGATGTAAGCCGAATCCTCGTTGATAGTGGAAGCTCGGTAAACGTTTTGTACCTCGGTGTGTTTGCCAGGATGAAATTGCTCATGGAAAACCTTCGAGCCGTGGATTCCACCCTGATGGGATTCACCGGCGACGTCATCATCCCAGAAGGAATCGTCACCCTGACGGTCCGCGCGGGAACCTGGCCCCTTGTGACTATTGTACAGACCGATTTCTTAGTGACCGACCTCAGGTCCCCATACAACGCCATATTCGGCAGGCCGGCTTGATGTCCCTCAAGGCGGTTGTCTCCATCCCGCATCTGTCTATGAAGTTCCCCACCGAGCAAGGAGTTGGAGTGGTTCGGGGAAGTCAAGCCATGGCTCGGCAATGTTTCGTTACGAGCCTTCAGTCTAGAATGCCCGAAGTTGACGGGCTAGACGCTCGCGAAGACTTCGCCGAACAACGGGGAGAACCGGCAGAAGAATTGGAGGAAGTACCGCTGGACGAAGCTCGGCCCGACCGAACCACAAGGATCGGGTCGCTACTCAAAGGAGAGTCTCGGCACAGGCTGATCAGGTTCCTCCAAAGCAACGCCGACATCTTCGCCTGGACCGCCTCCGACATGCCAGGAATCAACCCCGAGGTCCTCGTCCACCATCTCAATGTGGACGAGAGGCACAGGCCTGTTAAGCAGAAGAGAAGCTTCGCCCCAGAGCGGCAAAAAGCCATTGAAGAAGAGGTCGACAAACTCATAAAGGCCAACTTCGTCCGAGAGGTGAATTACCCAAACTGGCTGTCAAATGTTGTCATGGTGAAAAAGTCGAACGGCAAATGGAGGATCTGCATCGACTTCACCGACCTCAACAAGGCATGCCCGAAGGACAGCTTCCCCCTCCCTCGGATCGATCAGCTCGTGGACGCCACCTCAGGCCACCAATGCTGTCATTCATGGATGCCTATTCCGGCTACAATCAGATCCGAATGGCCCCCGAAGATGAAGAAAAGACCGCCTTCATAACCGATCGAGGTACCTACTGTTACCGAGTTATGCCTTTCGGTCTTAAAAATGCAGGGGCGACCTACCAGCGCTGGTTCAACAAGGTGTTCAAGGAGCAAATCGGCCGGAACATGGAGGTGTACGTGGATATGCTGGTCAAAAGCAAGGAGGCGTCACAGCATGTCGAGGACCTCTCGGAGAGCTTTGCAACGTTGCGCAAATATGGGATGAAACTCAACCCGACCAAGTGCGCCTTCGGCGTCAACTCGGGGAAGTTCCTCGGCTTCATGGTCTCCCAGCGAGGTATCGAAGCTAACCCCCAGAAGATTCAAGCTCTCCAACAAATGGCGCCCCCTGCATCTGTTAAAGAGGTCCAGCGCCTAACCGGGAGGATAGCGGCCCTTAACCGCTTTGTGGCTCGGTCGGCCGAGAGATGCCTCCCCTTCTTCAAAACTCTCCGATCGGCCAAAAATTTCAGTGGACTCCTGAATGCCAAAGGTCATTTCCAAGATCTCAAGAAGTACCTCGGCTCGCCTCGCTCCTCAGCAGTCCGACCCCAGGAGAGACCTTATTCTTGTACCTGGCCGTTTCGGAGGGCGCGGTTGCTCGGTGCTGTCAAGGAAGAAGGCAAGATCCAGAAGCCGATCTACTATGTGAGTAGGCTGCTCCGCGATGCGGAGACGAGGTACAGCAGGATTGAAAAGATAGTGTTGGCCTTGATCACCTCGGTTGAAGCTACGACCGTATTTCAAGCACACTCAGTAACGGTCCTGACTGACCAACCCATCAAGGCGGTGGTCCACCGTCCAGAGACATCGGGGAGGATGACCAAATGGGCCGTCGAGCTAAGCGAGCATGACATACATTTTCAGCCTCGCCCAGCCATCAAAGCCCAAGTACTGGCCGACTTCCTCCTCGAGTGCACCATCCCAGAGGACGGTTCTGCCCCAGACTCCCTTGAAGAGCCAAAGTCTGGAGCCCGGTGGCTCCTCCACGTCGACGGGTCGTCCAATGCCCATCACTCCGGTGCGGGTCTAGTTCTTACCAGTCCTGAGGGGATGACTTCGAGTACGGCGTCCGATTCTCCTTCCCGGCTTCCAACAACGAAGCCGAGTACGAAGCTCTGTTGGCCGGTCTCCGGATCGCCCGCAATCTGAAGGTGGAAAAGCTCAACGCCTTCACCGACTCTCAGCTGGTAGCCGGCCATGTTCGAGGAGAGTTCGAAGCTCGAGAACCAAATATGATTCGATATCTCCAGGAGGTGCGTAACTTGCTTTCCCATTTTTCCGAATTTGAAATTATTCGGATTCCCAGATCTGAGAACGCCCGTGCCGACCTACTCTCCCGACTGGCAACCACGGAGACAATGGACGCCGAGCAAAAATTCCACTTGGAGACTCTGGAAAAGCCGAGCATCACGGAAGCCGACCGTGTGATGCAAGTTGAGGCCGAACCATCCTGGTTCGACCCTATCCTCAAATATCTCAAAGAAGGGTCGCTCCCATCCGACCGAAGAGAGGCTAGGAAGCTGAAGCTGCAGGCCATCCACTACGTGTTGATTGACAACCAACTGTACAAGCGGTCTTTTTCCATGCCGCTGCTTAGATGCCTTCGCCCATCAGAAGCGGACTACGCTCTGCGCGAGGTACATGAAGGGATTTGCGGCAACCATCTGGGAAGCCGGTCCCTATGCCACAAGGTGCTGCGACAAGGCTATTACTGGCCGACCATGCAGAAAGATGCGGACGATCTAGTCCGAGCCTGCGACCCCTGCCAAAGACATTCAACATCCAAAGACTCCCTTCCGCTGAGCTAGTTTCTATATCCTCCGCTTGGCCCTTTGCCAAATGGGGGATGGACATCCTCGGCCCATTCCCGCTTGCAACAGGACAGCGGAAATTCTTGTTTGTCGCCATCGACTACTTCACCAAATGGGTCGAGCGGAAGCGATCGCACAAATTACCGAGGCGCGGGCCCGAGACTTTGTGTGGAGGTCCATCATCTGCCGATTCGGCCTCCCCCATACTATAATCACCGATAATGGCAAGCAGTTCGACAACTCCAAATTCCGTCAGTTCTGCGTGGAACACGGGATTCGTCATCACCTCACTTCGGTCGGGCACCCACAAGCCAACGGGGCGGCCGAGGTGACCAACAGAACCCTCCTCCAGGGAATTAAAGCTCGTCTCTCCAGAGCCCAAGGTAGGTGGGCAGATGAGCTACATCATGTCCTGTGGGCCTACCGCACAACCCCAAGAATCCCAACAGACGAGGCCCCGTTCCGAATGGCTTTTCGGTACAGAGGCCGTTATCCCTGTGGAAGTCGGTCTCCCATCATTGTGGGTGGAGAGCTACTCGGAGGAGGCTAGCCACGAACAACTCCGCACCAACCTCGACCTGATAGAGGAAATCAGAGAGAAGGCCCGGATCAGAACGACTGCCTACCAACAAAGGGTGGCCCATTACCACGCTTCCAGAGTTAAAGGGAAGACCTTCCTGCCCAGTGACCTTGTCCTCCGAAAGGCCTCTGTTTCCAAACCGCTGGAGCAGGGAAAGCTGGCGCCAAACTGGGAGGGTCCGTACCAGGTAGCGGAGATTATTGGACCGAAAACCTACAAGCTGCAGGATCTGAATGGAAAGTTCATTCCCCGGACTTGAACGCGGACAACCTTCGTAAATATTACCAATAGGGTATGTCCTCTTTGAATTCATCTTCGCATGCCTCACTACACATTCATGCTTATCTGTTTCCTCAAAACCTGTCGCGTGAATCATTATGCACTATATTGCTATAAATTGCAAGAAGAAACAGATACTGCTTACCAATCCTCGGCGCAACCGAGCTCTCTATTTGAACAGGAATCTCCGAACCTTGGCAGGGCCAAGTAAAATGTTCTCCGAACCTCGGCAGGGCCGAGCAACAAATCTCTGAACCTTGGCAGGGCCAAGTAAAATATTCTCCAAACCTCGGCAGGGCCGAGCAACAAATCTCCGAACCTTGGCAGGGCCAAGTAAAATATTCTCTGAACCTCGGTAGGGCCGAGCAACAAAATCTTCGAACCTTGGCAGGGCCAAGTAAAATATTCTCCGAACCTCGGCAGGGCCGAGCAACAAATCTCCGAACCTTGGCAGGGCCAAGTAAAATATTCTCCGAACCTCGGCAGGGCCGAGCAACAAATCTCCGAACCTTGGCAGGGCCAAGTAAAATATTCTCCGAACCTCGGCAGGGCCGAGCAACAAATCTCTGAACCTTGGCAGGGCCAAGTAAAATATTCTCCGAACCTCGGCAGGGCCGAGCAACAAAATCTCCGAACCTTGGCAGGGCCAAGTAAAATATTCTCCGAACCTCGGCAGGGCCGAGCAACAAAATCTCCGAACCTTGGCAGGGCCAAGTAAAATATTCTCCGAACCTCGGCAGGGCCGAGCAACAAATCTCCGAACCTTGGCAGGGCCAAGTAAAATATTCTCCGAACCTCGGCAGGGCCGAGCAACAAATCTCCGAACCTTGGCAGGGCCAAGTAAAATATTCTCCGAACCTCGGCTGGGCCGAGCAACAAGTCTCCAACCTTGGCAGGGCCAAGTAAAATATTCTCCAAACCTCGGCTGGGCCGAGCAACAAATCTCCGAACCTTGGCAGGGCCAAGTAAAAATTCTCCGAACCTCGGCAGGGCCGAGCAACAAATCTCCGAACCTTGGCAGGGCCAAGTAAAATATTCTCCGAACCTCGGCAGGGCCGAGCAACAAATCTCTGAACCTTGGCAGGGCCAAGTAAAATATTCTCCGAACCTCGGCAGGGCCGAGCAACAAATCTCCGAACCTTGGCAGGGCCAAGTAAAATATTCTCCGAACCTTGACAGGGCCAAGTAAAATATTCTTCGAGCCTCGGCAGGGCCGAGCAACGAATTCTCCTAGCCGTGGCAAGGCCAGGTAAAAGTCATTCGGGCTAAAACCCCAGCGAAAAAGCTGAAGTATACAGGCCCCGACTAAAGCTGGGCGGCCTCCAAATAGTTCCCGAAGGACTTCATCCGGTTTGAAAACGAGTACGTTAAACAAAAACCGTCGACGCGCAAGAAGAAGCCACCGTTGGCAAACCCCCTCTTGAGGCCGTTGAGCCCCGCGTAATCGGCCAAAGGCCCCAAGCAGAGCTAGGAGATCCCCCTCTCTGCTACTGAAAACCTTTTGGGTGACGCCCCTATAACCCATCGTTCAAAGCGCCTACATCAACGCTCAAAAACGATGGGTCACGCCAACACCCTGATTCATCACACGGGTCAAGGCCATAAACTCTTGAAGGGAAGGACTTCAAAAACAAGATCCACCTTTCATTTATAAAGAGGATTACAAAAACGCAGTAAAAATAAAAGCAGGGAGAGAGGCCCCGAATCAGAATCCGGAGTCACTCCCGAAAGCCAGCAGCTCCTCCAGGCGCTCCGTCAAGTCAGCCACTTGCTGATGGAGGGACGCAGTCTCCTCCCTTTGCCGGTCCACCAACCGGCATAGGGCCTCTGCCTCCCTGACTGACACATCCAAGTATTCTTCGGCGGTCCTCGCGAGCTGCTGGTTACTCGTAAAGGCCGACGCTAGGCCCTCTCCGTCAACAGTGACGGAGGTACGCCTCCCCTCCGAATGCGGCAGGCTGTCGAGTGAGGAACGCGACCCGACTGATGATCGCCCTGGAGAGGCCATTTTTTCGAACTTAAGTCGAGGGATGGCCGAAACCAATGCCCCTCAGTTGTATTTATACTCGTCAGGCAGGTATCTCTATCGGTCGCACCGTAACCACCGACCCATAAGAATTTGCCACGCATCGCCGTTTCAATGCTTGCGAAATCCGAGGTGTCGCGCCCCATCCCGAGCGAGATCGATAAGCGCGAGCAGGTTGTTCAGGAATTCCCCAAGCAAACATTTTCCGATCTGTCGGCCCTCGTAATAAATGCATTCGGCGCTTCCCCGAGCCTCTTAATGCTGGCCTCTTTTTCGAGAAATGCGGAAGTCCGGCATTCGGCCAATAACCTGTCCCCTCGGAAAGAGTGGCGTCACCAATAAAAGCGTGACAATATACCGCCCTTTCCACTCTGGCACCCCTTATCAAGCACCCTGTGGACCTGACGCTGTGGCCCGCAATGGCAAGTGAGTCGCTCCCTTGAGCCCGAATCTCCAAACCTTGGCAGGGCCAAGTCAGTTATCTCCGAACCTTGGCAGGGCCAAGTCAATTATCTCCAAACCTCGGCTGGGCCGAGCGAACTAAATCTCCGAACCTTGGCAGGGCTAAGTCAGTTATCTCCGAACTTTGGCTGGGATAAGACAAATATCTCCGAAACTCGGCTGGCCCGAGTGACAGGTTCCCTGAACCATGATGGGAAAAAGTACGGATTCCCTGAACTTCGGCCAAGGCCGGCCTGCGATAATCCGAGCTCCGGTAAAAGCGGAGCACAAAAATACCAGGCTTCTGACCAGAGTAAGGAGCATGCTTCGCCGAATGATCTCTGAACCGCTACACACGAACCTCGGTTAGTTTGGACGGTGTGAGATCCTCGTCTAAGGACGAGCGGGATGCCTTTGTACTCCACAAACAACAATAACAACAAGCTCGGCACAAAAAGACAGAGATTGAAAAATAGAACATAACTCTCTTTATTGCCGATCATGATCAGTTACAAATGCCTCACATGCGTTACAAGAGCGTTGAAATGCATAAAATAAAGGTAAATACAAAACCCGGGCAACTGCTCCAAAGAAGACCTGACCAATCTGTGATGTTTCGGCGTTCGGATCGACAAATCAGGCAAACCACGAAACGATCAGCCCGCCTGGACGGTCGATAAAGCTGACCCTCCACGGCTCCCGCCAAATGAAAAGATTCAGAAGGCATCATGGCCCGTGGATGCTGATTCTGAGGATTCGGGCAAACCAGCCCGCTCCCCTAGGAGGGGGTGCTGGATCGCAGGCCGCTGCCCGACCGAGAGGCCCGGGGACCATCGGACCCCGGTTGCTCCCATTTTCTCCGTCCCGTGGCAAGGATTCCCCTCAGAGAAGGGATGGGAGTCCAGGCCAGCGAAAGAAGGAGAGTCTGTGCGTGCTACGGGGGTGTCGATACACTTCCTACCGTAAGCCCCCCGTAACAGGCCACAAAGGTCACACGGGAAGAGTATATGTGCGCTCCCCGTGTGATCTCTGCGCCCCCCATGTGCGCTCTCCATGTGATCTCCGAGACTCATCCTCTAAGGGTGAGCCATTCTTCGGCAGCTCCCCAGTCGCCCCAGCTATCCGGCGGCAAGGAGCCTATGAGAGGAAAGCTTGATCCTCCCACTCGTAGCAGCAGAGAAGTGAGCATAATGGAAGCTCTGATGGAAAAGACACTTTGGGGATAACCAAACATGACCCCTTTCTCCCCTTTTTATAGTCAGGAAAAAGCCGGGAAAAGCTATCAGAGCTGAAAGTCCCGAGATTCAAACACCTGGCCCACACCTCCACGTGGCCCCTCAGGGTAGACGCGGCGCCCCACTGCGCGCCAAACCCAGCGCCTGAGTTATGACGTGTACGGGGATCTCCTCTGATCCCGGGTCACAGTCATTCAATGCGGGAGATCACCAGCCAACACCTCGAAAACTGGCGGACTCAGAATATCATCCTTCAAAAGTGACATCCTCCAATTGTAAGCGATTGCGTGCGCGACGAAGTGATCCGCATGGGAAAAGAGCACCTTTCGGAAAGCTCTGATGCAGCTTTATGCCCCCACTATGCCATATCATCAATTCTGGTGAAATAAAAACCGAATCACCTATGGAACAGCAGGGCGTTGACAGAATAGCAGAAAGCACGAAGACCTACTTTTACCTGTCGGCACCAGCCGACCTACTTTGCCTGTCGGCCCCAGCCGACCTACTTTGCCTGTCGGCACCAGTCGACCTATTTTGCCTGTCGGCACCAGCCGACCTATTTTGCCTGTCGGCACCAGCCGACCTACTTTGCCTGTCGGCCCCAGCCGACCTATTTTGCCTGTCGGCACCAGCTGACCTATTTTTCCTGTTGGCACCAGCCGACCTACTTTGCCTGTCGGCCCCAGCCGACCTATTTTGCATGTCGGCACCAGCCGACCTACTTTGCCTGTCGGCCCCAGCCGACCTATTTGCCTGTCGGCACCAGCCGACCTACTTTGCCTATCGTACCCAGCCGACCTATTTTACCCATCGGCCCCAGCTGACCTATTTTGCCCATCGGCCCCAGCCGACCTATTTCGTCTGTCGGCCCCAGCCGACCTATTTTGCTTGTCGGCCCCAGCCGACCTATTTCGCTTGTCGGCCCCCGCCGACCTATTCCATTTGTCGGCCCCAGCCGACCTACTTTTCTTCGACGGCCCAAGCCGACCTGGTTTGCCCATCGGCCTTAGCCGGTGCGTTTCCTTCATTCTCGAGATAAGGATGACCTAAGAGCGTCAGTAAGCCATAGGTCGATCACAATCGAGGCGGAAACGACAACAAGGTCACGCAAGGAAAACACTTAAGTGGAAACAGGAAATTCTTTCACTATGAAACGTCAGACAAATGTCTAAAAGACGGGATACAAGAACGACTCCTAAGGACCGGGAGCCGCACCAGCTTTAGAAAAGCCCTCAGTCACATCTACGGAAGCGTGACTAGGTTCGCCCTTCTCCAATATTTTCGCCCCCTCTGCGGCAGTTTGCGACCGTCCCTCAGAAGCTGCAGCTTCGCTGGGACCAGGGGCGCCGCCAAGTTCGGCGTCAGAAACATCAACATATTCATCTTCATCTTCTTCTTCAGACTCGCCATCATCGGGATTTTCAGCACTCAGGAAAGAAAGATCCCATTCCGGGTGCCCACTGAGTATCCTCTGTTTGCACTCTTCCATCCCGTGATGGAATGCGTCTACGCTGATAGCGTCTTGCCTCCCCTTAAGTATGGCGAGCTGCATGTTGGCCTCGGCCCTGTTTCTCAGCCTCTGCGACTTGGGCCCTCAGAATAATATTTTGCTCCTCGAACTCGCCGGCCCGCGTCTCGAATTCTGAGCTCTTGTTGCGGCTGGACACAAGCTCGCCTTGAAGAGCCCGACCTCCAGTCCCAACTCCGCCACCTGAAAAAGCCGAGATAGGTCGCGTCACAAGAAACCAGTAGAAAAAGCTAAAAATGGGGGAGAAGAATGAGGTCGTACCTCCTCCTCTCGTCTGGCCAACCTCTTGGCCGACTCCTCAGCCTCGCTTCTGGCTCTTGTCCTATCAGCCCCGACCAGCTCTCTCTTGCAGATTGTTGATCTTCAACTGCTTGGCTCCGATTGCCTCCTGGGCTTGGGTTAGCTCGTTGTTCACCCGAGCTATCACCCCTTGTTGCCACTTAGCGCCCTCCTTCAAATGAGCAATTTTACTATCGCGGCGCTTCAGTCGCTCCTCCACCTCGCCAAGCATCCTAGTTAAACGCTTCCTCTCGTCGGCAGCTTCCTTCCCAGCCGACCCATGCTCTCGCTATGTTCTCTCTGCATCGCCTTCACCTCCGCGGAATGTTTCGACTCGATTCTGGCCAGCTCCAAGCACGCATTGTCGTTTTTCGCCAGGAGTTCCTGTAACTCCTCCACCCTACGCTTCTGCTTGGACACCTCAGCCAGAGCAACCTGGTGTGCCGCCCTTATTCCCTTCAAGCTCCTATCAGTCATATCCATGAGCTCCTCAAACTTCTCAGACGCTTTTAATCGTGATCGGAGCTCGGCATTGTCCCTCCTGGCCTGAATGCTGGCCCCTGTCGCCAAACTCAAGCGCCAGCATATCGCCCGGGAAAGCAAAACGCTCTGCAAGACAAAAATGAATAAGAACCCACGATGGGGTCAATCAGAAACATCTACCGCACAAGAAAAGTAACTCACCCGTGAGGCATAGGCCCGAGTCATCCTCATCAGGGTTGTGTTATCAATGTCGGGAAGGAGATGGATACTCTCGGCCATGCCTTGCTGACCGAACGCAGCATCCACCAACTCCAAATCAGCAAAATCCGCCGAGGGATCCGCGCCCGGATACAGGGCCGACCTCATCATGGCGGAAAATGCCTCCTCAATACCAGCATCCGAGCTGCTGGGTTGACCAACCCCACCTGAAGGACCGGCCTGGGCGGCCCCCGTCTGAGAGGCCTTCAACCTCCCAGCCTCCTCTACCAAGGCCCTGGCTTGGGTTTCTTCAGATAGTTCGGCCAGCCCAAGCGCCAGCCTCCCCAAAACCTTTTTCGAAGAAGCTCCCAATGCGGAGCTTCCGCCTTGCCGCGTCTCCTCCTTCGACGCCCCTTCCTCGGTTACCACCATTTGTGTCTCCGCCACCTGGCCCCCCGAGGTCCCGGCCTATTCTGCCACTTGCATCTCCTCCGCAGGCTCCCCCGAGGCCTCAGTCTGACCTGCCTCACTGCTACCAGACTCCCCTACGGAGAGACCGAGAGAAGGCTCCCCCTGAACCTCCCCGGCTGCGGCTGCCACTCTTCCTCTCCTACCGGAGCCAATGGCGGTCCCGCAGGGACAGTAGGCTCCTCGGCGATAACCACCTCTGCCAAATCCGCCACTAATTCCTCTTTCAGGGGGACGCGGTCGGATGAGCCATCGGAGCCTCATCCGAGCTGTCCGATATCTCTAACACGAGAGGGTCGGAGGCCATAACCGCTCTCCCCGGGCTCTCCTTCGCCCCCGGCGCTTCTGCCATGACTGCCCCGGCGTCCGGCGGGCTTCTTGCAGAAGTATGAGCCCTTTTTTTGGGCTGGCCACTATCCGCGCCGCTTCCTTCCCCCGGGCATTTTCCTCTCTTCCTCTTGGAGAGGTTCGACAACGCCGACCTTGCGGCTGTCAGACCAGAACACACATACTCAGGTCCAAGCACATTAATCGAGAAAAATACACAGCACGAAAGAGACTCACCTTGCGGGTCCAGGGGGCTGAGCCCGGCTGCGAAGAGGGCCCCCTCCGATAGCAGGTCGTTAGCCGAAAAACCTGTCCATTACGAAGGACGTCCAAGTCCTCTCCTCCTGCGCCGACAAAGCCGGATGCGTCTCCGCATCCCTTGCAACATCCCCCCATCTCGAGGGAAATCGGAACCGACGTTCCCCTCCGCGATAATAAACCGACTCTTCCACCCCTTGATGGAAGAGGGCTTATCCGCAATGACGTTGAAGGATCTCCGGGGCCCGATGTAGGGCCACTCGATTTCCTCCCAGGAATCAGGTGGTAGCAGGTGCGGAAAAGGGGGAGAGTGGCGACGATTCGAATCTGGTGGCACATCGAGATGAATCCGACGATATTCCGCCAGCTGTTTGGAGCCACCATTGACGGGCAGATGTTATAGTGGGTCATGATCTCCTTCACCAAGGGTGGAGAGGAAAACGAAGACCCGCCTTCAAACTATCTTCGTAGATGAAGACCCCAGACTCCAATCCCGGGTAACTCTATCTTCGGGTTCCGGCGCCCGTAGGACGACATCCAGGGCAGGCCATACCGCTGGTGAATCCTCCCCAAATCTTCGGCACGATTTCTGAGGCCACGTCGTCGGGGCTCATCGCCATTGAAAGAGTACCAAACGAAAAGATAAGCGTCGAAGAAGATGAGAGGCCAGAACTCTTCTGAAAGCAAGACGAGAAGACGCCGAGAGCACGCGCACATATATATATATATACATACAATGCGGCTGTCACTTCGCTTCTCCGCCAAGGAAGCCGCCCTGAAGAGGCGGGGCATCTCATCCCAGGCGTCCGGAATCGCCTCGACAAATGCCCGATCGATCGGGATTCGTAGCGTGGCGCAATCCCAACCGTCGCTCGTGGAGGAGCCTTAGCCCCGAAGGCGGGCCCTGTCGCATTA
This sequence comes from Calamus simplicifolius, assembly GCA_900491605.1. Classification (NCBI taxonomy): domain Eukaryota; kingdom Viridiplantae; phylum Streptophyta; class Magnoliopsida; order Arecales; family Arecaceae; genus Calamus; species Calamus simplicifolius. The sequence continues at coordinate 208,620 of UESW01002304.1, forward strand.
ATTAGGGCATCATTGCGAGCTGTCTAACCAAGACGTCCCATCCGGGCGCGCCATTGAACTTGTACTCCCTACGCCCGAACCTACGCTTCGAACTAGGGAGTGGAGGGCATGTGTTGGGGGTAAAATCGTCATTGCATTAATATCCGTGCGAGGCGGCTAAGGCTAACCTCCTCCCTTTGTCCCTTCCGGGCTTCCATAGCTCGGCCTCCCGGGCTTCCGTAGCTCGGCCCCTCCGGGCTTCCATAGCTCGGCTCCTCCGGGCTTCCGTAGCTCGGCCCTTCCGGGGCTTGGCTCCTTCGGGCTTCCGTAGCTCGGCCCTTCCGGGCTTCCGTAGCTCGGCCCTTCCGGGCTTCCGTAGCTCGGCTCCTCTGGGCTTCCGTAGCTCGGCTCCTCCGGGCTTCCGTAGCTCGGCTCCTCCGGGCTTCCGTAGCTCGGCTCCTCCGGGCTTCCGTAGCTCGGCTCCTCCGGGCTTCCGTAGCTCGGCTCCTCCGGGCTTCCGTAGCTCGGCGCTTCCGGGCTTCCGAGCTCGGACCTTCCGGGCTCCCTAGCTCGGCCCCTCCGGGCTTCCATAGCTCGGCCCCTCCAGGCTTCCATAGCTCGGCCCTTCCGGGCTTCCGCAGCTCGGACCTTCGGGCTCCCCTAGCTCGGCCCTTTCTGGGCCTCTATGGCTCGGCCCTTCCGGGCTTCCGTAGCTCGGCGTCATCGAGCGATCCACAACCTAATACTTACCTCCGTGGAACCTGACGTGGGAGAGCCCGAGCCTACCTGAACGGCATCCTAGACAAGGAATCATGTCGGGACGTGGCCTAAAGCCTATCATAACCGCCCCAGGCCTACTCAACCAGATCTCGAGACATCAAGGAGCTCTCCCAGCCGTCGATCTCTGAACAAACGGGGTACGGATTCTAACGGTCCCACAATGGCCTGATTCTGTCCGCCTCCGTATCGTAACAACCTCCGAACCTTTCAGAAGGCGCTCAAGACCCAGGTGACAGTCTATAAATATCAGACTCGCAGATTCCCCCAGGGATGCGACTCTTAACGCACTCTCTCCTTGGGCACAGGAACGCGCCTCTTGCTACACACACTGCTCTCCTCGGTAGCTCGTCGGCGCTCCTGCCCTCTGGAGCCTCCGATTGGCCGCCCCTGGAGAGGTCTCCCGAAGAGATCCACCTCCCCATTGTCTGGTTGATCGCCGATTTCTTCTCCACTGACTTAAGCGTCGGAGGGTCTTCCGCGGAGGGCCACCCCCAGCGTCCTCCCGTGTGTGGACTTCTTTTTGCAGGTCCACCCCCCTCTTCCTGGAGATCGACCGCGCCCGAGTCGGAGGACGGATCCCGGCGGCAACACATCTCATAGGATGAATGATGTTATATGGCATTCACATCCTTGGCGATATTTGAGATATATGATTTTTTAAAAAATTAAAAATAATTTTATTATTTATTTATTTATTTATCTATTTATTTATTTGTATGCATGCATACGTATGTACGAGCCTATGTGATTTTGCCAATGTTATATTTTTTTAACAAAAAATGATAGCAAAATCACATGTTATATATAATACAACATTTGTCAAATGCTTGAGTATTGCACCTATTATTTTCAAATATAAGGCCATTTGGTGTGACTTTTCAACTTAAAAAAAAAATCTTATCAAAAAATAAAAATAATTTTAAGGAACATATTATATATTTTTTCTTTTATTTCATACGTGTATGAGTGCGCCTGCACATAAGATGGCATATTATTAACCTTTACTAATAGTTAATTCATGTTACCTATAACTTATGTCTAATTCATTTCATTAATTTAGCTGAATTTCAAAGGATGAAGGCTTAAGGCTACAATATTATTTTTTCTCTTTGCCCACCTTGATAATTCTAGCATAATTTTCTTAGGATAGGCAATCTAGGGAACCCATCTGTATAAATTTGGCCAATTATTATGGTGAAATTTAGTTGAATCGAAATAATCATAGTAAATTATATTAATAACATCTATATGCTCTATGTCATGAATATATTTGAGATAAGTTAATTTACTTTTTAATAGGGACATCTCGTTAGATAAGGAGATTTTTTTTTTTTTTTGCCGGGGGGGGGGGGTTTAAATTTTAATAACAATATGCTTAGCATGCATATATCACCTCAATAGCTGATTGATTTTTCCTTAATGCAGTCCATACTTTTGCCCTAAGAACGGATGTGAAGTTGTTGAGCCATTCAATTCCAACGACCACGTCCCATGTCACATGATCCAAAATGGGTACGTGCAAATTGGTTGGCTGCCATGTCTATTTGCATCATATGGTCTATGCTGGCAAATTACTTGATAGATTTTAATTAGCTCAAATGCAGTTAGAGTTGTTCGATCATGTTCTGCATCATGCAATCTCCATAATAGTAGGGTCCCTTGAGAGTTCAGCAAGCCCAACTTTTTTTTTCTCTCTCTCTCTCTCTTTTTTTCCTTCTCCTTAAAGAGACAAGCTTAAATAGCAAACAAATTATTTTAAAATAGAATAGAAAGCATGAGAGTCGTTTGTTAAGACTTATTTATATACATTGCTGATCTTTTTCATATTAGCCTAAGAAATTAATTTTTTTTTTTTTTATAGAAAATTGGTTTCTCAGCCTAATGTCAAAGCTCATAATGGTTATCCCGTGAGATACTTTCCGAGTTTAACATTGATGGTTTGATTTGTGCAGTTCTTTAATTTCTTTTTGTGATTTTCTAGGGATTAAAAGAACAAGGATCTTAATTTAGATGAAATATCAAAACCATAACCATAATATGATGAAAAATGTGAAATGAAAGATATTCAAAGATCTTTAAATTTGCTATTAAAGCTAATTCATTAATCTATTTCGATATGAAAAAGGATTTGGAATTCCATCTCTTCTAAGCATCACAAAGATGATGTTGGTAATAATGTAATTAATTTTCTACACCAAAAAAAAAAATAGCCCATTTCGTGTCCTTGCTTTAGTTTTCTCCATCATTGCTTTTTTCTTTTATTTTTAAAAGTAACATCTTTTATCTGTATACTGTGTCACCAAAAATAAATAAATAAATAAAAAGATGAAGAAAGCAAATTTTGTAAATGAGCTACATCTTTCTCTAGATTTAGAAATTCATAAAAAAAAAGGTCAAGATTTAAGTATTTCATCTTTTTTTGAGTAAAGTCCTAAGACATCATATATTGATGTTGTTTAAGATAGATATATCTATATAGGTGTCAGGGATAGTAATTTTCTTCAAACCCATTGATACTCACCCATCTCAATAACATTTGAGGTGTGTATGGAGGTTAAAAAATGGGTATAGGATGGATATGGACGTAAAGATTTCCCTAATTCACCTTATGTGCATTGCATCCATTAGTAAATTTACTTATTTACCTTTATTTATTAACATAATTACAAACTTTCAGTGAAAATTTTACAAACATCCATAAATCATAATTTTTCTAACTTGATCCATTCATTCAGCCTAAAATTAAAGGAAAAAAAACAGCCCATAATTGCTTTAGACCTGGGTCTGAAATTGAAATTCAAAGAAAAAAATACAAGAAAACTGAAACGAATGAAATGGATGATTATTACCATATGTCTCAGACTACTTGTTAAGAAAGATTCTTGAGTCTCTCTTTTGATACCTGTCAGAGAAAAAATTAATCTCTGCTTTTCTTATAGTTAGCTGGCACTTTCTTCTTTTTCAGCTTTTTTTTTATTGTATCAACCCCAATGATGATATTCACGCTGATCTCAGTTTGAATTTATAGTGAAATCACCATTATATAAGAATCAAGAATCACATCTAAAATATAAGTAGGCCTTTTCAGAATAAGTAGAAAGAAAATTGAACGCAATCAAAGGCAGAGTGTCAAGCCATTATTACTCGGCTTTTTCCATGATTCTTAACTTGAGCTTGCTCATATCTTTCCAATCCAAAGACAATAGATCGAATGCAAACTTCTCATTCCAGCAGGGAATCAGATCATCCATATGTTTGGTTTTCCAGCCAAACTCAGCACGAGCGCATTCAATTTTTGGTGCCTCATGATGACTGTCTTGAGTCAGTGCTGTTGATAAGTTCAGATGACTCCTTTCCTCGTTATATAATATTTATTTAATTAATTTGTCATGCTTCACTGATAGATTAGTTACCGCCACACTTCCACGATTAGCCAACTGTAAAGTGAAAGAGATAAAGAAGTGCTACACTTCCACTAGTGGTTGGCTATAAAAAGATAGACAAGTATTACACTTTTGGTAATAATCAGCTACAAAGAAATAAGGAAGTGTCATTCTTCATTAGGAACCAACTATAGAGAAAGGTTATGTATTTACCCATAACTAGGCAACACTCTCACACGGCTAGTCTAATTTCACCCACCTCATTTTATATTTTCTTATAATTTATTTATTAATGATATGCATATTTTATACTTTATGATAATAATAATAAATCAGATTTTATTATTTTATAAGTTATGATAACAATACCTCATAAAATATTCATAATACTATAGGAAATTATGCATAATACAAGGCATAACTATATATAAAATACTAAAGTCTTATAGGTGATTATGTTAGAATTTCTTATATTTATTGAAGCACAAAATCAAAAGTATCAATCTAGCTATAATATCAATCTAGCTATAGGTCTACCTAATGTGCCTGCACTCTAAAATTAATTTTAGCATAATAACACTTAAAAGTTAGCATTGATTAATTAAATGATTGTTCCATTATTAATTTTTTAACTTTTAAATTTTTAAAAATTAATTTATTTTCTTCATACTAACTCTAAATTAATTTTCTACAGCCCAAACATAATAGAATAAATTATTAAGCGCTAAAATTTTTACCTCAATTTGTGGGTTAGGGAGAGTCCCTTCACTGGTCAACTCAGTTGTCCACAAAAATAAACCCATCCTAATCAAGAAAATATTTTAAGATGAAAAGGGGGGATCCTAATCTTAGGAGTCAAGCTAGACATGGGGCCAGGTTGGATGAGGGGAGCAATCTTCCCTGGGATCAACATACGGGGTGTGAGAGCATAGGCCTGACCTGGCTCAACTAGGAGGTCATGGAAAGAGTCCTAAAGAGAGAAAGAGTATGAGAGAGAGAGAGAGAAAGGCTAGAAAGAGAAAGAGAAAGAGAAAGAGAAAAAGAGAAGGGAGTTAGAGAGGGGGTTGGGTGTGGGGGGTGTGTGGTAAAGCTTGTGTCTGGTTTGGGCCTAGCGTCCAAAGTGAGAATAGAATGGGTAGGCCTCACAGCATGCTTACCAACTATCGTTTCTACTGGCGAGGCTCAAAACTAGTCTACGAATACATGCCTAATTAGCAACAAATTTTAGCACCTAGGCCCAAAATATTTATATTAACTTTGAACTTTTAAGTATAAATAAATTATTTAACCTAGATTAAATCATCCAGCACATACAAAATATGAAAAAGCACCAATAAAAATAGCAACAAAATATAACGATAGCCACCATAGAAATAAAGAGTGGTCAATAAAGGTAAATTATTTTTAAACTTAAAATAATATTGTTCAATCATGCAAAATTTATTATTTAATTTTTCTTTTATCTTAAACAAGATTATAATTCTGAGTTCCAATAAAATAGCTCTATTCATTATCAAGTCATATTCGAAAATAAGTCATCTAGAACCTAACCATTTGCATTGAGGATTGTAAATTTTTTTCTCATTATTATTATGATTGCAACTATCAAATGGGATTAAATGCCTGCTGACTTTTAGGCCTGCCACCTCAAGTTAGGGACCCATCATTTTACTGGCCTTAGCTTCCGCATCCCTTTTTCAGTGTCCATCTGTTAACAAGTACTCTTTTGCTTCTACTGGCGAGGCTCAAAACTCAGCTAATCTCCAAGCTAAACAAGTACTCCTCAGATTGATTCTCGAAGAATAAATTGGTCGAAGGCATGGTCATGGCCTCACAACTACGCTGGCCCAAGAAGGCCCAAGCTCAGTTAAAAAAGGCTCCCCAAAAGGCATGTCCTAAGTTCCTGTCCAATAAGGGAATGACTTTGTGCACCACTCTCGGTGCACGCGGGGCGGTGCACGAACGCTTGCACTGGGCGCACCCATTGGCCGTACGCCCATTGGGCCATGGCACGTGCACCCGCCCGCTCGATACGTGCTTCCTACACTGGAGGCGATGCGGAAGACTTTTCCCCTCCGTGTAGGAAGACTTTTCCATCCAATAAACATCATCAATTTTGACCAATACTGCTCCAGTTGGTCCCCAAAAGATAAATCGATCAAAGGAAAGGCCCAGTGGCAGCCTTAAAACTAAGTCGGCTCAAGATGGTCTAAGCTAAGTTTAAAAAAGGTTTCCCAAAGGTCAAGTCTCAGGTCCCAACGTAATATATTTATATGACATATGCATACAGTTTGCTTCTAATAATTGCATCTTATTGATGTTGTGTAAGCACTCTAAGACTATTTATTCGCATGTTGTTTATGCAATAGAAGGTTAAAGATTCTAAATAATACTTTTCAGCTTGTTTTTTAAATAAAATCTCACATTGGTATAAATATTATCAAGATGGACCTGATCCATATCTCATATGTAACTAGAAGGTACCAAAACATGCATCCCTTTAAAGTTAATCATCGATCAATTATTACGTTTGTGATTGAATCTGATTGGGTTTGGACCTCTAACCTAATAAGAACGTCAAAAGTCAAATAAGAAGAGGGTTATGTATTCGAAAGATTTTTAAAATTTATATAATGTTTAATACTGAGCTGATCTTTTTTTGAGTGAGGTCCTGAGTCATCATATGTTGATGCTCTTTAAGAAAGATATATCTATATAGGTGTTAGAGATAGTAATTTTCTTCAAACCAATAGATACTCACCTATTTCCACAACATTTGAGGGGTGTATGGAGGTTAAAAAATGGATATGAGTATGGGCATAGGATGGATATGGATGTAAAGATATCCCCACTTCGCCTTGTGCGCATTGTATTCATTAGTAAATTTAGTTATTTACCTTTATTTATTAACATAGTTACAAACTTTCAGTGAAATTTTACTAATAGTCATAAATCATAATTTTTTTAAACTTGATCCATTCATCCGGCCTAAAATTAAAGAAAAAAAGTAGCCCATAATTGCTTTAAACCTAGGTTTGAAATTGAAATTCAAATAAGAACATACAAAAAAAGCCTGAAACGAATGAAATGGAGTCTAGAAGAAGTGGCAAGTATGGAACAGGTACGGGTGAGGGAGTATAGAGTGGGTACAAGCATAAATTAGTGCACCTATGAATTGAAGCTTGCCTAGGCTTGGCCTAATGGTTACATCTCTTTGCTTAATGTTTTAAGGGTTCAATTTTTACTTGGAATAGGGTAATTGAAGTACACGTAGGTTTCCCTCCTCTTTGAAACAGATATGGAAGACTTATTGGTAAAGTTGTATGTAATATAAGCTTGTAAATTGAGGCTTGCCCTAATAACTTTAGATCCTACTTAACAAGGAAACGGCCCAATTCTTGCTTGGACTAGGGTAATTAAAGTACAAATATGTCATCCCCTTGTCCCCTCTAAAATATTACACATCATACACCTAGCTTGAGGTTAAGGAATTTTATTCATGAAGAATGAATGATCGCCACAAAACAAGACTTTTGACAGACCTTGATGTCACTTTTGTGGCCATTCTTAGATGCTATATTATGCTTGAAGGAGTTGACATCTTCTTCAAGTAATCAAATATGTGTCAGACTACTTGGGAACAACATTTGGACATTTATTACATATGCCAAACTCTTCCTACCGAAGTCTGCTAGAAGCCATTTGGGTAGGTAACCTCCACAATGGCCATCCATCTCTTTGCTGCTCTCATAATAAGCAACAGCTCCCTTCTCAAGTGTCAAGGCAGCATACAAATTTATAAAAACCTCTTGCAATAACAACCATTCTATAATATTCTTTCCGAGCCTGCAATCGATGATTGGTGTCATCTCTCCGATTCATTCAAGAAAAATATGCTCTTTTTTTTTCTTCTTTTCTTTTACGAAAATAAGAGTGAAGAGTTTTTTCTCCCGTCTTTTATTAATAATGGGTGGTTTTCAGAGATGATGGATTGATAATGGAAGTAAAATATGACAAAGTTTGTTGGAAACATCCAATCACTTTTGGAGCAAAGATTGTCGTACCCATGATGGATTTATAATGGAAGTAAAAAAAAAAAAAATTCCAGTGTTTCTTGTAAACATCCAACCATTTTTTGGAACAAAAATTGCCCCACTTGTGAAGCTATTAAGTCTTATACAAAATTGATGCCATAGATAACTTCTTGTTGTTAAGAAAGATTCTTGAGTCTCTCTTTCGATACCGTCAAGAAAAAATTAATTCTGCTTTTCTTATAGTTAGCTGGCACTTTCTCTTTTTTTAAGCTTTTCTTACTGTAACAACCCCAATAATGATATTCACGCTGATCTCAGTTTGAATTTTAGAAAGTTTTAGAAAATGAAAAGTATCAGTTTGAATTTATAGTGAATAATTATTATAATCACCATTATATAACTAGGCCTTTTCAGAATAACTAGAAAGAAATTGAATGCAACCAGAGGCAGAGAGTGTCAAGTCATTATTACTCGGCTTTTTCCATGATTCTTAACTTGAGCTTGCTCATAGCTTTCCAATCCAAAGACAATAGATTGAATGCAAACTTCTCATTCCAGCAGGGAAGCAGATCATCAATATGTTTGGTTTTCCAGCCAAACTAAGTATCAGCGCATTCAATTTTTGCTGCCGCATGATGACTGTCTTGAGTCGGTGCTGTTGATAATGGTTGGTGATTATGCTTTTCAATCTCAACAATTAAATTTTGATTCTTATTCAGTTTAAAACTAAAACAAATTTATTAAAGTATTTGAAAAAAAACAAATCCAATGTATTGGAGGAATTGAACAATAGCTTTCTTTTTATTTATATATTGTAGTTTTTTCTTAAAAAATCCATACTTTATAAATTTTGGTGTATCATCTTATATATTTCTAAAACAATTGCATTATTTTTTGTTCATTCAAGTCAAATTATTCTTTATTCATTTTCTTATGTTTCTAGAAACATAGCTCCACTTTCTACATTATAACTTTTTTGGAGAAGCAATTCCAACTTTAAAATTTGTAGTACATACTGTTACATTTCTAAAATATAATTCCTTTAGTTTTGCTCATTTTTTAAAATATGTATTTTATTTTTTTTCTTATGTCTCTAAAATAT
>UESW01002304.1:218906-246194 GCA_900491605.1 Calamus simplicifolius
TTAGTCAAAAAAACTTGAAAAAGGGTTACAAATAAAATTTAAAGTTTTTAAGCTTAAAGTACAAATAATAAACTCACAACGGGAAAATTTTGATCGAATCAAATTAGTATATTTTGGTTTTTTAAGATAATTTGGTTTGGTTCAATTATATATTTTAAGAAATTCGATTTGATCAATTTTGTATAATTTTAAATTAATAAAAAAACTAATTGAATGCTCCCTAACTTCAATAATTGAGAAAGACATAGGATGGCAAGTATGTTCTAGGGTCAAATGGGCACGTGTCCAACGTCCAATAATTGAGAGAGGCTTTCCATAAAAAAAATCTAGGGTGACAAAAAGATTAATTTCTCTACTATGCTAAATAACATAACTTCCCTTTAAGGAGGAAATGCTGCAAGATGCTTACTTTTATAGTACATCTGTGTGACAAAAGGGAAAACGAGCAAGAGGAATCCTCCGTCTTAATCTTCTGGTTCTCATAGTCACACATGTTAGATATTTATTTAATATATGGATCTACATATATTATTAATTATGTATTGTAAGTTATCTAAAGATTATTTCTTTTGAAGTGATCTTATATGAATTAAGTTAATGGGATTAATGATATCTTATTTTGTATGGATTTGAATCCAATGAATTTGAAGTTTCAAACAAATTAATTCAGTTTGTTAAAGTTGATTTTTTTTAAATTTAAGTTTAAATAAAATTCAATTACTTGCAATGGTTTACTCTTGATATATTTCTTAGAATTTTATAAATTTAAATAAAAAAACTAGTTATTTGCAATGGTGGGTCTCGAACCGAATATCTGATTTTTAGAGAGATACCAACGCACACCATGCATGCTCACGGATTTCTTCCGCTCACATCTTCACCCAAGAAGCTTGGAAGGGAATTCACTCCTCCCCCTTCGTTGATCGCCTTGACTCCCTCGATATGTGAACCACCACCAGGAACGTGATTCTTCTATGAAGTTCTTGGTGTCTTCCTTCCTGAGCGTTTCTCATGCAGCTTTCTCCCACAGAATCATGCAAAACGTGCCCACGAACGCTGGATCTGATCGTGAAGGGGAGAGGCCTCCCCTCTTACCCTGCACAAAAGCTTGGAATCCTACCATGAAGATAGGAGGAGAGAAGATGAAGAGAGAGAGAAAATTATTCTTGAGAGAAAAGAATCTGTGTTATTCCATCCGAACCATAGAGACTAGAGTTTAAATACATCCACTCCAGGCCTTTCTCATGGACTAACCCAATGAGATTAAACTAACCCCCAAGCTCGTGTACACCCATGACTTAATTTAATCTCAACCCTTGGATCGCCCATACAAGTTAGCCCCCTTGGGCCTCTCAAGTCCAACAATCTCCATCTTGGTACTTTTAAGGCCTCGGCACATCCGTCATATCCATCAGCTGCATCCTTACAAAAGCTATCCCATGAAAGAACCTTGGTCAATGAATATGTTGGGTTCTTCTGGTGTGTATCTTCACCAGCTCCACTCCATTTTCTTCCATCAGCTCTCTGTCGATGCCTTTCTTCTAAGAGTATCCTTTGGCCACTTGTCTTGTACTATCCCTTTGCTCTAAAGGCCCTTTCTTACGCTGATAAACTCATTTGCAACCAATGAGTTTCTTTTCTTATGGCAATTGGATCACCTGCCACGTGCCAGTTCTGTAGAGAGACTGTATCTTCTCTGCTATAGCCTATATCTCTGCCATAGCCTGGACCCCCTATCCCTGTCCTAGCTCTCCATAGCCTCCTAATAGGTGTAAGGTTCTTCATTTGCAATCACCAGGGCATATGACATCGAATCCTCAAAGCCGCATCGAACTGGTGGTCGCACGTTTCTCCTGAGCCTGTGCAGTGTGATCCCAGTATCAGTCCCTTACTCAGCTGCATCCTCCTGAGTCCCGTGCTCAGCTGCATCCTATTGAACTTCCTAGCTTCTGACTCCTCTGTTAGTCCTCTCCACCTGAATCTCAAATCTTCCTAGTCCACTAGCAAATGGTACAATTGTATAGGAGGTCATCTGACTAGTATTACCGTGTTTCACCTTCTGCAGTCTCTGATGTGCATCTGTACCACCTCTGCTCTGGAGGATCAAGCTCTCATCGAAAGTCATATCTCTGTTGATGATAACCTTCTTCCCTAAGGGGTCCCATAACCAATACCCCTTAATTTCATGCAGGTAGCTCAGGAATACCATCTTCTTTTACCTGGCATCCAACTTACTCCGCTCTCCAGCACCAACATGCACATATGCCGTGCATCCAAATACCCTTAGATGGTTTAAGCTTGTCTTTCCTCCATACCACATCTCTTCTGAAAGGCCTCCATCCAACCTGGTGTGTAGTGACCAATTAACCAAGTAGTTGGCTACATCTACTGCATCAACCCAGAATATTTTTGAGAGCCCTACCTGTAGCCTCAAGCATCTTGCTTTTTTAATAGTGTTCTGTTCATCCTCTCAGCCATCCCATCCTGTTGAGAAGTTTTCATCATCAGAAGTGCCTTTTGATGCCCCATTCCTCATAAAATCTCTGTAACTTTCTGCTGGTGTATTCTTCGCCATTGTCTAACCTCAAATGCTTCACACTCCTACCCTACTCCCTCTCCACCTCAGCCTTTCAGATTTTAAACTTGGTGAAGACCTCTGATTTTTTCTTCATGTAGTAGACCCATAGCTTTCTTGAGAAATCATCTATCAGGTGATGGGAATTATGTATACAAGATATGAATCAAATTCATATAAACATTGCGGAAGGTGTAATATAAAATTCCCAGATGCCCAGGATCCTTAGGAATAAATTCATTATATCTCAAATAAATTCTAATTTTATTCATACATGAGTCTTTTATCGATGTAGATGAGGATGAAGCCGGTTAATCCCTGCCACTAGCCATCCACGTGTCCGGCCTCTAACGGTGATCCACGCGGAGAAGAAGGGATGAAGACCTCCAAGGTATGAAGATGACACTACAGGAGAGAGAGAGGGGTGTTAGCGCCTCTTGAATCCCCTTACAGAAATACAAAAGATATTTTTTGAAGAAAGATCTAATCTTTTTCTTCTCATGCTCTACTTTCTTGGTAGGAAGGAACTATATTTATAGGTTAAAAATGAGACGTTCCAAAGAGGAAGAGACCTCTCTTCATGGTAAGAAACTCCCATCATTATGGTAAGAAACTCCTCCCATCTTCATGGTAAGAAACTCCCATCTTCATGGTAAGATTAATCCAAGTGTCACAATCTCAGCCTTTGAAATTAGGAGTTGGTTATCCCATAACTACATGCCCTAATATGTACGTGTTCATCATGAACCGTAGAGATTCATCATGCCTCATCCCATGGGCATGATTCCATCTTCACATGGCTGAGATTGACATCCATACCTGAATAATCAGAGCCATCCATCACATGGATCAAGTCACATATCGGTATCCAATTATTTGTTCATCATATGTACAAATAATTTCTCCTAACATTCCTTCTATTATAATGGATCATATCCATTATAATTATATCTTCTTTAAATTGGGTCTTACCCAATTATTTAATTGATCATCTTATCTGAATTAAATCTAATTAATTCTCATTTTAATTCATCCAATATTCTCCTTAATGCATGTGACCCATTAGGCCCTTTAACATTTTGGCAATAATCATGTCCTAATCATAGACCCTAGGAATGATTGGACAACTCTTTGTCTAATTCAACAACATGATTATAGATCATGAGAGGCCTCTAGCAAAGCATCATGACCACCAACTGCTAAAGGTTTTGTTGACGTGACCATCAACACCTGTCCATGAACGGTTACCGTATGATCAAATCCTTTCGTCACATATCCCAGATCAATCAGTGGTATGGAATGTGTCAACCCTGTAATTGATCTTTGTTTACTTGATCTCAGGAAAAATTACTATATGAATTAGAACTTCGAAACCATTTCAATTCCAACTCAACCTTGCAAGGATTTATCAATCAATTTAATCCATCAAGTGGCCGTGGGATATAACCCTTTCTATCAAGGGAAACAAATCCTGTCTTGATCAAACACCATCTTCATGTGCTTCATGTCATACCCAACCGACACCATATTTGCCACCCATGGCTAGAGCGACATTTGGATGCCGTCAAAGCATGACATTCTACACATGAGATGCAATGAAGTTCTCAAGTCAAAGGATCACTCACACCACCGTTAGAGATCAACCATTGACACTATATAGAGTATCCATCTGTACAGGTCATCCAATGCATCGTTACAATAACGAGCATCCACACACCTATCCAAGTATCTTCATACTTCAGCTTGTGAAATCAGCTGCTCACCCCATGGGTGAGGATATGCAATGTGTGCTAGTCTCACGGTGTTCGATGGTGTCCAGTCCCATCTACACATCGACTAGGAAAGTTTAAAGAATCGAACCATAACGTGCAATTTGAATCTCATAATTTGTAATCTCTATTACAAATTTCATATGCACGGTTCACATTCTTTTGGACTTTATCTCATAGACAAATATATCAAATAAAAGACATCTGGATAGATAAAGAAACCATTTTATTTGATTTGTATTCATAGAATGTATAGCATTCAATCCAATTGGATCTAGGGCATACACTAACAATCTCCCACTTGCACTAGAGCCATTCACCCATGTATTTAATACCGAGGACTTAACATGATTATCATTTCTGCTGCGGTAAGGCTTTAGTGAGCGGATCAGCTACATTATCCTCAGTGGGGACTCATTCTATTTTTACATCATTTCTACCAATAATCTCTCTAATTACATGGTATCTCCTGAGTACATGTTTGGACCTCTGATGAGACCTTGGCTCCTTAGCTTGCGCAATAGCTCCATTGTTGTCACAATACAAGTGTACTGGATCAGCAATGCTTGGAACCACACCAAGTTCAGTGATGAACTTTTTGATCCAAACCGCTTCTTTGGCTGCATCTGATGCTGCGATGTACTCAGCTTTGGTCGTAGAGTTGGCAGTCTCTCCTGCTTGGAACTTTTCCAGCTGACTGCACCACCATTGAGTGTAAAGACATAGCCTGATTGAGATTTATAATCATCTTTATCAGACTGAAAACTAGAATCTGTATAACCCTGAACTATGAGTTCGGGTCCTCCATAAACCAAGAACATATCCTTAGTCCTTCGTAAGTACTTAAGGATATTCTTGACGGCCATCCAATGTTCTCTCCAGGGTTTGCCTGGTATCTACTAGTGATACTCAATGCATAAGAAATCAGGTCTCGTACATAGCATCGCATACATGATGGATCCGATTGCTGAGGCATATGGAATCCTATTCATGTGCTCTCTCTCCATTTGGGTCTTAGGACTCATGTCCTTGGAGAGATGTATTCCATGTGATACCGGCAGGAATCCCTTCTTGGATTCCTCATGCTAAACCGTTTTAGCACTTTATCTATGTACGTTGATTGGGACAATCCAAGCAACCTTCTAAATCTATCTCTATAGATCTTAATACCCAGTATGTAGGCTGCTTCTCCCAAATCTTTCATGGAGAATTTGCTGGACAACCATTCCTTCACTTCTTGCAGCAAGGATACATTTTTCCTATCAATAATATGTCATCTACATATAATATCAGGAAAATAATAACACTCCCACTAACCTTCTTGTACACACATGGATCATCCTCATTTTTGATAAAATCAAACTTTTGATTGTTTCATCAAAACGGATGTTCCAACTTCTAGAGGCTTGCTTAAGTCCATAAATGGACCTTTGCAGCTTGCATACCTTTTAGAATCAATGGACTCAAAACCCTCAGGTTGTGTCATATACACATCCTCCACTAAATCACCATTTAGGAAGGCGGTCTTGACATCCATTTGCCATATCTCATAATCGTAATAGGCTGCAATCGCAAGCAAAATCCTTATGGACTTAAGCATGGCTACGGAGAAAAGGTTTCATCAAAGTCAACACCTTGCCTTTGCTTGTAACCTTTTGCAACTAGCCTCGCCTTATAGGTAATCACATTACCATCCATGTCTGTCTTCTTCTTGAAGACCCATTTGCACCCAATGGGTTTTATCCCTTCAGGTGGATCAACCAAAGTCCATACTTGGTTGTCGTACATGGAGTCCATTTCAGACTTCATGGCTTCAAGCCATCTCTTGGAGTCAATGTCACAAATTGCTTCATCGTAGTTAGTAGGCTCATCATCTTCTATAAGAAATCCATATCTCTCAGGAATATGATGTGTTCTACTAGACCTACGTAGCTGATGTGTACTTGGAGCTTCCTGTGGCTCCATCATTTCTGATAGAGGTTCACGTAAATGTTGCCTGAATGTGAGTTGAGTCTCCTGCTCAACTCCCACTACATTTGACATTTGCTCCATGTCATCTAATCGGTCTGTGTCAATTTGTGGTTCTTGAGTTTCACTAATCTCAATATTTTGCCACTACCATTTCTTAGAAAAATCTCATTCTCTAGAAATATGGCATGCCTTGAGAAAAAACCTTTTGCTCGAGTGGGTGGTAGAAGTAGTATCCTTTTTTTTTTTAGGATACCCCACAAAATTACACTTGTCAGATCTAGCTCCCAGCTTGTCTGACTCATTACGCTTTACATAAGCAGCAACCCCAAATCCTTAGATGACTAAGGGTTGGTTTCTTTCCACACCATATCTCATAGGGAGTGGAACTGACCGATTTAGACAAACTCGGTTTAGAGTGTATTCGGCTGTGTAGGGCATAACCCCAAAACATTTTTGGAAGATTTGCAAGGCTCATCATTGATCACACCATATCTAATAATGTGATTTCTCCTTTCTGATACACCATTATGCTGTGGGTACCAGGAGGAGTCCACTGAGAGAGAATCTCATTCTCCTTCAAATATTCTAAGAACTCATGGCTTAAGTATTCCCCACCTCGATCTGATCAAAGTATCTTAATACTTTTGCCACTTTGTTTTTCTACCTCGATCTGAATTCTTTGAACTTTTCAAAGGCTTCAGATTTGTGCTTCATCAGATATACATAACCATACCTGCTATGGTCATCTATAAATGTGATGAAGTAAGAAAAACCTCTATTGCCTGAATATTGATAGGACCACATACATCCGAATGTACTAGTCCTAAACATTCATTGCTCGCTCACCCTTTTTAGTAAAGGATGACTTAGTCATTTTGCCACGTAAGCACGACTCACATTCCTCAAACGATTCCCAATCGAATGAGCCCAAGTAGCCATCCTTATGTAACTTGGTTAAACGTGTTTCATTTACATGGCCTAAATGACAGTGCCATAGGAATGAGTTCTTAGAATTATTTGATTTTAATTTCTTAGTTTCTACATTGAGAATAGGGCATTGTAAATTCAAAACATAAATCCCGTTGAACATTTCAGCAGAACCAAAGAACATTTCATTTTTAAAAATTGAAATTCTTTTATTTCCAATTTCAAATGTATATCCATCATTTACAAGACATGAAACGGAAATAATGTTCTTTGTTATGTTTGGAACATAGTAACAATTAAGCTCCATTACAAGCCCAGTGGGCAAAGACAAAGAAAAGATCCTATAGCTAAAGCAGCAACCTTTGCTCCATTTCCCATGCGCAGGATCACTTCATCTTTTTCCAGCTTTCTACTGCTTCTTATCATTGCATATTAATACAAATATGAGATCCACAACCGGTATCCAATACCCAAGTGGAATAAGAAGTAACAGAAGAAAATATCTCAATCATAAATATACCTGAAGTAGAAGCATCTGTATGTTTCTTTTCTTTCAGGCTAGCCAGATAAGCTTTGCAGTTTTGCTTCCAGTGCCCTTCCTTCCCACAGAAGTGACATTTCCCTTGGCTACTTTATTTTTCTTGATGCCCTTATTTGGTTTAGTCGCCTTGGCCTTTTGGACCTTATTCTTCTTTGGCCGCTTCTTACGAGCGCCAGAAGACTCCACGACCATAACCTGCCCCTTTTCTTTCTTAATGTTGGGCTCGGCATTCGTCAGCATATTCATGAGCTCAGGTAGAGATGTCTCTAGCTTGTTCATGTTGAAATTAAGAACAAACTGCAATAGCTGGAGGTAATGACTGCAGAACCAAGTCAACACTTAGTTCATGATCCATCACAAAACCCAATCGTGCCAACTTTTCAATCAAATTGATCATTTTCAGTACGTGGGCACCCACTGATGAATCCTCAGTCATTTTGCACTAAACAGCTCTTTAGAAGTTTGAAACCTCTCATATCGAGACTGTGCACCAAACAACTCTTGCAAGTGCATCAAAATCTCCTGAGCATTTATATGCTCATGCTGTTTCTGAAGATCAGGTGACATTGAGGCCAACATCAAACATGTGGCCATGTCTTCAGCATCTTTATACCGGTTGTATGCCATGAACCTCAGTCGGAGCATCCACTGGTGGGACCTCCGGTGCAACCTCATCTAGGACAAAAAGAATTTTCTCAGATCGAAGAACGATCCTTACATTCCTTAGCCAATCAGGAAGTTGAGTCCAGTCAATTTGTTGGATTCTAAAATATTCCTTAGGTTGATGTTTACACTCATGGTTTTTCTGATAACCTACATAAAATTAGAACGAGTCAATTACTATGAATACTAATCACCAACTTAATATGGTAATTCTAGATTTTTAATTAAGTTGGTTTCTCCCACTATTTTATCAAGGTTAATAGCCCCTCTATTAATCTCGAGAAATTGACATTCAATTTCCTTAGTGGGCTAGGATCCTCATTTGAATTACCTTGACCTTGGCTTTGGCACAACAAATCTCGGTAAGCCAAATTTGGTAGATTATTATCAATCACATCTAATGTGACTCCTAGATCATTTAGGGGACATTGCTTTGTCAATTACATCCATATGTGATCACCTAAAGTTTGCCTCTAGATTAGACTGACCCTGACTTTGGCCAATTATGCCAGCTAATCTAGTTAAGTCAACCCATTGTTCCACAATCAACTCCTCATAGGTACACTCGACCTCGGCTTTGGCATGACAAATCTCATGACCTAATGATTTTGTATCATGTGAACAATGGAAGGCTTATGACTTAATATTCGTGGAGGGATTTAGCACATATAGGTCCCATCTACATCTACAACATTTGTACTATGCTAGGTTACATATCCTATATGTAGATTTTAGATTAATTTCAATTAACCTTAATTTCATAAGATCCAATCTATGATTGGGACTCCTAATCAAATTAGGATCCTGATCACTATCTAATTTGGAACCCTAATCATGTGACCAAATCAATTGCTACCATCCTGATCAACCTTAATTGATTTAATCAATTAAGAGCTTTCCCTAACAATGGCCAGATCAGCTGATCAATGGGGTCCTATTTAGCATACCCTTCGATCCCATTGAATGGGTTTTCCCAGCAGCGAACGGAGCAATTAAAAACCATGATCAAACCTTTCTAGACACCAATGTAGTTAAGCCCAATTGATTAGATCAATTATGGGATCATAGGATCAAACAATGACATGGTTAAGTCTAAGTTTCCTAAATCTTTATCATCTATTAAATTTTATGATAACTATAGATAGTGATCTAGCTAGGGTGTTATGATAAGAGTTCTTAATTCAAATTTTAAATTTTCTTATCATTTAATTACATGTTATGACATGTCGGTTTCACATCCATGTAAATCCTAATGTCTCTAACAAACCCTAAAGTTTTCAATGTTCATTATCATAAGAATATCAGATCTTAATCATATCAATCATCATGCTAAAATTAAATCCTAAACATGATTTCAGCATATAGTATCTATCATGCATAAATAATAATTACTATTTAACATGACACATATATAATTAATTATTGTTTATTATCATATAATAAATTTTTCTCTATATATCAAAGTACTCTATTTGAACATGATAATGAATATGCATAAATCTAAATAATATTATTTATCATCAAATAATAAATATTTTATTATATTTTAGATTTATTATCAACATATGAAAACTCTTCATGATTTTAAGCATAATAAATAATCATATTATCAATCATATTGACTCAAGTATCCTATCAGATTAATGAATCTGTAGCCTAAGGGGGTTCTGATACCACTGATGGGAATTATGTATAAGATATGAATCAAATTCATATAAACATTGCGAAAGGTATAATATAAAATTCAGATGCCCAGGATCCTTAGGAACAAATTCATTATATCTCAAATAAAATCTAATTTTATTCATACCTGAGTCCTTTATCATGTAGATGAGGATGAAGCCGGTTAATCCCTGCCACTAGCCCTAGCCGTCCACGTGCCGGCCTCTAACGGTGATCCACGCGGAGAAGAAGGGATGAAGACCTCCAAGGTATGAAGATGACACTACAGGAGAGAGAGAGGTGCTAGCGCCTCTTGAATCCCCTTACAGAAATAAGATATTTTGAAGAAAGATCTAATCTTTTTCTTCTCATGCTCTACTTTCTTGGTAGGAAGGAACTATATTTATAGGTTGAAAATGAGACTTCCAAAGAGGAAGAGACCTCTCTTCATGGTAAGAAACTTCCATCATTATGGTAAGAAACTCCTTCCATCTTCATAGTAAGAAACTCCCATCTTAATGGTAAGAAACTCCTCCATCTTCATGGTAAGAAACTCCATCTTCATGGTAAGATTAATCTAAGTGTCATAATCTCAGCCTTTGAAATTAGGAGTTGGTTATCACATAACTACATGCCCTAATTACGTGTTCATCATCGAACCGTAGAGATTCATCATGCCTCATCCCATGGGCATGATTTCATCTTCACATGGCTGAGATTGGACATCCATACCTGAATAATCAGAGCCATCCATCACATGGATCAAGTCACATATCGGTATCCAATTATTTGTTCATCATATGTACAAATAATTTCTCCTAAACATTCCTTCTATTATAATGGATCATATCTA
Organism: Calamus simplicifolius; assembly: GCA_900491605.1. Classification (NCBI taxonomy): domain Eukaryota; kingdom Viridiplantae; phylum Streptophyta; class Magnoliopsida; order Arecales; family Arecaceae; genus Calamus; species Calamus simplicifolius. The sequence goes on from UESW01002304.1 coordinate 229,868, forward strand.
TTATAATTATCTTCTTTAAATTGGGTCTTACCCAATTATTTAATTGATCATCTTATCTAAATTAAATCTAATTTAATTCTCATTTTAATTCATCCAATATTCTCCTTAATGCGTGTGACCCATTAGGCCTTTTAACATTTTGGCAATAATCATGTCCTAATCATAGACCCTAGGAATGATTGGACAACTCTTTGTCTAATTCAACAACATGATTATAGATCATGAGAGGCCTCTAGCAAAGCATCATGACCACCAAACTGCTAAAGGTTTTGTTGACGTGACCATCAATACCTGTCCATGAACGGTTACCGTATGATCAAATCCTTTATCACATATCCCAGATCAATCAGTGGTATGGAATGTGTCAACCCTTAATTGATCTTTGTTTACTTGATCTCAGGAAAAATTGACTATATTTAGAACTTCGAAACCATTTCGAATTCCAACTCAACCTTGCAAGGATTTATCAATCAATTAATCCATCAAGTGGCCGTGGGATATAACCCTTTCTATCAAGGGAGACGAATCCTGTCTTGATCAAACACCATCTTCATGTGCTTCATGTCATACCCAATCGACACCATATTTGCCACCCGTGGCTAGAGCGATGTTTGGATGCCATCAAAGCATGACATTCCACACATGAGATGCAATGAAGATCTCAAGTCAAAGGATCACTCACACCACCATCATTAGAGATCAACCATTGACACTATATAGAGTATCCATATGGGATCTCTGTACGGGTCATCCAATGCATCGTTACAATAACGAGCATCCACACACCTATCCAAGTATCTTCATACTTCAGCTTGTGAAATCAGCTGCTCACTCCAAGGGTGAGGATATGCAATGTGTGCTAGTCTCACGGTGTTCGATGGTATCCAGTCCCATCTACACATCGACTAGGGAAGTTTAAAGAATCGAACCATAACGTGCAATTTGTATCTCACAATTTATAATCTCTATTACAAATTCCATATGCACTGTTCACATTCTTTTGGACTTTATCTCACAGACAAATATATCAAATAAAAGACATATGGATAGATAAAGAAACCATTTTATTTGATTTGTATTCATAGAATGTATACAGCATTCAATCCAATTGGATCTAGGGCATACACTAACATCATGGTCATGAAGCATCTAGCCTCATTCCTTGCAGAAATTGGTGCTGGTCCTTAGACATCAATTTGTACTAGTTCCAGGGGTTCTACACTCCTAGTTGTGCTATCCAAGAACTGCACTCTCCTCTGCTTCCCCATCTGATATGGCTCATAGATCTTTATATCTCCACCACTCAGAACCAGAAGCTGACCTCTCTTATTCAATTCTTTCATCCTCCTGTCTTCCATATGGCTTAGGCGGTAATGCCACATCTTGTACGCATTCTAATAATCTTGTTCCATAGCTGCTACCTTAGATTTTCTGGTCACCACAAAGCCTCCAACCTATATAGATTGTTCTCTAGCCTTCTTCCTCTCATCACCACCATAGCTTCATTGGAGATGTTCAGAACTTCACTCCTGGCATGACTGTTGAAGTTATATCTAGTTTACTCCAGGTACTCCAGTGACACCATATTTTTCTTGAATTCTGGGATATGCTTCACACTAGTAAGAGTGTGCACCATACCATCAAACATCTTCAACTTTACTGTGCCAATCCCTGCCACCTTGCAAGGGTGATCATCTTCAAGAGTCACACACCCCTCATCAACCTCTGTGTAAGTATTGAACCATGACCGATTGGACGTGTAATGATGAGAACAAGCTGAATTTAAGGTCCATATCTCTGTACTGTGCTTGTGACCATCCGATACCACCAAGAGATCATCCTTCACCTTCTGGCTTACAATTGTACTCATAGATTCAGATCCTCTCTTTTCTTCCTTTTGATTTTTTCTCTTAGGATAATCCATCTTAAAATTTCCTACCTCACCACACTTGTAGCACTTAGCCTTCCTGAACTATAACCATCTCCTAAGCCTACTCATGTCCTTGTCTCTGCGTAACCCTTTCCCAACTGATAGACCCTTCTGGGGAATAGCTTCCTTGGTCATCTTTTTCCTCTACTCATTCATCAGAAGTATCAAGACAATATCTTCATAGAACAATATCTCCTTCCCATAGAGTAGCATCGTGACCAATGAATCATGTGATGTGGGCAGCGAACATAATAGTAAAAGTGTCTTATCTTTCTTCTCCATCTTGGCCCTGATATTCAGCAATTTATTGTTTATCTAGTTGAACACCTGAATGTGGCCCAGCACATCTTCACCTTCTGACATTCAAAGGTTGTAGAGGTGCTTCTTCAACATCAACTTGTTGCACATATTCTTTTCCATGTAGAGGGTATGCAACTTCGACCAAAGTCCTTTCGGGTCTTCTCCTCTAGCACTGAATAAAGGGCTGAATCTGCTAGACATCCTCTGATCACTGAACATGCTTTCTTCTCCAACAACATCCACTGCTTATTTATCATTCCATCTGGCCTTTTCTCCAAAGCCAGATCTAAAAAGAAGGTCCTCTATCCAGACTTTTCACATAGAGAAACTTTTCTTTCATCAAACTTCTCAAAATCTAATTTTATGCTACTATCCATGGCCAGATCTCAACCAAAAATAGCATAAAAAATTTTAGAAAATTGAGAGACCTTGATGAAGCGTTGCTAAAATTTTTTAGCCCTTTGAAAATCTCCAAATAACTTCTTCTTGAGCCTGGCTCTGATACCAACTGTTGAGGTTTTAATCATTGATGAACAGCAATGGGATCAACCTCGCTGGAGAAGTACCCACTTCTTCTTGAGCCTGGCTCTGATACCAACTGTTGAAGTTTTAGTCTTTGATGAACAGTAATGGGATCAACCTCGCTGGAGAAGTATCCTGAACTTTCATCCTTTGTTATTAACAATCAAATTATTCAAGATTTTTTTAATCCTTTCTTTCCTTGCTTGCTGGAACTCCCCATCACCCCATGGCTTCACACATCCACGAAATTCTGTGAGAAATATCTCATGCTCCGCTCTGTGAGAAAGATCATGCTCTACTCCCTTCTCGTGTCTCCCTATACCCGTGAGACCGTGACTTGTTGACCGTTTCCTTGGAGTCCAACGCACTCCATGCGTGCTCATGGATTTCTTCGGCTCATGTCTTCACCCAAGAAGCCTGGAAGGGAATTCACTCCTCCCCCTTCATTGACCGCCTTGACTCCCTCGATATGTGAACCACCACCAGGAACGTGATTCTTCCACGAAGTTCTTGGCGTCTTCCTTCCTAGGCATTTTCTCACGCAACTTTCTCCCATGGAATCATGCCCACGAAATGCTAGATCTGATCATGAAGGGGAGAGGCCTCCCCTCCTACCCTGCACAAAAGCCTAGAATCCTACCATGGCGATAGGAGGGGAGAAGATGGAGGATAGAGAGAAAAATTATTCTTAAGGAGAAAGAATATGTGTTATTCCATTCAAACTCTAGAGACTAGAGTTTAAATACATTCACTAAGTGGGTCAGTCCAGACTCAACAAAAACTCTCATGGACTAACCCAATGAGATTAAACTAACCCCCAAGCCCGTGTACACCCGTGACTTGATTTAATCTCAACCCTTGGACCCACATCCAGCCCAATACAAGTTAGCCCCCCTAGGCCTTGATAGTACCACATCAGGCCCAACAAACTGGATACCAAGCCAGAGAGACTAGGATTAAGATGGGATCAATGTCCTTTGGCTTTAACAGTTCATTGAATTGACCACATATTGACCGAATTACACTTGTTAGTTAATTACACTTTTGCCAAAATATTTGATTATAAATCAGATATCAATATTGATCTTCTCAATTTTTCAAAGGCCTTTTTTGTGCCATAAGTTTTTTGTATGAAAGTAACTTGCTAAAGAAATATTCTTCAATAAAAGTAATAAAGTCTTGTTTCCATGCTATCATACTAGTTGTACTCAAATTGCACATTAGGTAAGTGATTTGAATCTTTTTAATGTTTTCTTAAAAAATTGAACTCTATTCCTTCATTGGAAAGAGAACAACAATAATGAACATATTATTCTTATAATGATGCTTCAGTAAGCAATACATTAGCATTTTAATTTTATTATTTTTACTACTGGCTTCATGGTGGCTATATCCCTATTGTAATTTATGATATGCAGGTATTGGCCCTGATTTCTGAGTTAACTAGGGGAAAACTTCTTTCATTCAGCAAAATCAAAAGCTTGATCAAGAGCTAGCATGGTGGTGCGGGCACCAGGATCAAGCAGAGGATTCTTAACCCTCTGTGGATATCTGATTAGTTATGATTCAAGTCTTGAGTTGGGAAATAAAGTTTAGTTTATTTTGAGTCCCATTCAGTTCATTATATTCTAAATTGAGTCCTATCCAGTTCAGTTTATTTTAATGTGAGTCCTATAGTAAGTTCATCAGCTTACAAGAGGAAACATCAGTATTGGAGCAGAAGACAAGGCCATCATAGTTAGACAGAGTAGCTGCTAAATTTAAGTTGGTGCCACACCTACTTCAAGCAGCCCACATGCCACCTAGCAGAGCAAGCAACCTTTCCGATCTGGATGATCATTTTCCTCATCTGGCCGATGCTGATTTCACGCCAAATTAAGCTGCCGTTATTGCATCTCAATCATATCTAGAAGATCACCTGCCTCATCTGGATGCCACAGATTTCATGCCAAATCCAGCTGCCACTGATTGCATCTAGAAGATCATCTGCCTCATCTGGATGCCATAGATTTCATGCCAAATCTAGCTGCCGCTGATTGCATCTAGAAGATCACCTTCCTCATCTGGACGCTGCAGATTTCATGCCAAATTTGATTAGGGTGCCTTTTTTTTCTCTCTTTCCATATCTGTATTTTCTTGGGCCCAAGTCTCTTGCTCTATAAAAGAGACCCTCTTGTATGAATGATGTATCTTTTATTATTAATCAATCAATCCAGTTTTGAGTTATTATAATTTTTTATTAATTGGTTCTCTGGTGCTCTTGTTTCCCTCCTCCTGCACGTGCCAACTGTTGGGAATTGTATCCTAAAGCCAATCATTTGATGATTGTACTGATGTAATTTGTATATAAATTGATATATTAATAAAAGTTATTTGTAGTTTATTCATTACAAGAACATCTTCTTAAAACTTCTAATAGTAATGAAGCCCTCAGGATCTTCCTTCACGATAAAGGAGGATTTATCTTTGAAGGTCCTTAAAAGAGTTTGCGACCAAATGATATACTATGACAGGGCCATAGTACTATCAATTATAGATCGTTGTATATCATATTTATTGGCTGTCCTCTTAACCAAGGAGTATAGAGACACTGGTATGACATACAGGTAAAGTGTAGGAGTACATTTCACCGAACGTGACTCATTTCTGGATACTCTGCTATCAAGAGTTAATCGAGAAGATATAGGTATAAGTATCCTTCAGACCTGAAGATCACAACCAGTGACTTACAAGCAACTCATTGTACTTAGGTGCCGGACTACCTGGATTTCTAATCTAGCTACGAAAGGTTACTGGGTGCAGTCAAGTACTTGTGGTAGTCAGTTGTGAATCAAGATGGAATTTGACCTATCCCGTTAAAAGGAGAAATGCTTGTGTTTCAATTTAGCAAGACCTTGGCCAAGGCACTTCATGTGAAAGTCACATGATCACTAAAATTGAAATCACTTTATGGATTTGCTATTTAGAGTTGACAGCTCTTAAGCCATCCTTAGCATTTGTGATCAAGAGATGAATTATACGGTAATTGTTTCTTAAGGTTCTTAGAGTTTGCTCTGCAACTCTTCGACCTATCCGGACGTCGGGTTCCATTGCTAGATGGGCACATCGATTAGTATAGAAAAATTGTTTCTATGCTACCGGCTTAGGTTCGAACCTAAAGAGTCACACGCATAAAAGTTTCCTAGGATGATCTATTTGCTGATCAACGATTGAGAATCGTATATGATTTAATTAATCAATTTGATTGATTGAATTATCTCAATTGGGTTAAGTACAAGTGAATAAGATTCAATTTGGTTTAAGTCTATTAGAAGGACTAATCAATTTCAAATATTGATTTAAAATTAGATTTGATTTGGATTTAAATAGATTCAGGATTAGCCAAATTTGATTTGGGCTAGGACCATGATATATATTGGTTTAATCCAATAAATTAAATTAGCTTAAAACCAAAAATCCAAACCCCATGTGTTAAAAAGGTTTTCTCGCATGATGAGATAACTAAAATCTCATCTCATGAGAAATTAAATTCTCATGCAGAATTTAATTTATAACTTTTAGTCTTCTTCAAATGATTCCCAAGTTCAAGAAAAATAAATTTTGCTAAAAGGTTCATCTTTGGAAGAGCAATCCACACAACTCTCCGTGCATTGACAAGTGTGTGAATTAATGTGCCTCTTTGAAGAGAACTCCACACAACTCTCTGTGCATTGACAAGTGTATGAATTAATGTGCCTCTTTGGAAGAGCACTTCACACAACTCTTCATGCATTGATAAGTGTGTGAATTAATGTACCTCTTTGGAAGAGCACTCCACACAACTCTTCATGCATTGACAAGTGTGTGAATTTAATATGTCTCTTTGGTTTTCACAAAAACAGCGGAATTCTAAATGTTAGAATTCAATAGGCTGGCTAATATAAAACTATAAATAGAGGACATCCCTCACCAGATAACACAACATAAGATCAAAAGAGATCAAAAAATTCTAAACAGTTAGAACCAAGTGTTATAGTTCTAAGAGTTAGAACAGAAAATTTTGGTGTGATTTTAGTGTTAGCAAAAGCTTGGTGGATCTTGGAGAAAGATTCAAGTGGAAGAATTCAAGATCAGCAAAATTATTTTTCCACGAGCTAGCACTCCCAGGAATCCGATCATTCGGGGGATTCGCGTGGACAATACTAGAGGCCGGACGATTGAACGGTTGCAGAGCACAAAGGATTTACCTACTGTTCTTAAGGTGAGTGATTTGATCCTTAGATCTTAAGGCAGGCTTCAAGATGAGTAGTATGACTTCTCATCTTGAAGATTAAGATATGATCTTAATTATTTAATTTATATGCAATACTTAGATCAAAGGATCTTATAATATAAGGCAAAGATATGATCTTGATGCATGTTAGAAAGATTAATATGTAATCTTTAAATTTTCGCATTGATAATTGTTATCAAATTTTAAAATATGCATGCCTCAGGGATTAACTCTCCCTACACCAACATCCCAAGTCTCCAGGAGAAACCCTGGCCGTCACCTTTGTCTTTCAATAGTGGATGCCCAAGAGCCCTTGGCCGCCCTCCCCTTTTCTCTACTCCTTCCTTGTCTCTTTGCCTCTATTCTAAATTTTTTCTATTATTCTTTAACCCTTGTATGATGATCTTGCAAATCCCTCAGTAGCCACGAATCTAGAATTCAAGGTGATCGTCATCCAGGTCAGCGGATACTTGGCCGCAGATCCGTGGGCTCAAGGCTTGGTCATCTAGGGCGCATCCGCCAGGCAGAGCAACCCCTTCAACACTTTGATCTTCCCCCTCTTGCCAGGTACACCCCTCTAATCTACTAGTAACTTTATTGTAGGAGAGCAAGCCCTACCGGACTTCTTAGCTCGGCGGTCCTTCTTCTTTATTTTTTAGGAACTGTTTCGCGTACGGATTTACTGTGAATTTTTCTGAATCCCTCTTAGGCTATTACTTTGGGAGAATAATCAACTAACCATTAATTATTTAAAAAAAGAAAAAAAAAAGATTGCTTTCATGCGAATCGGTCCTGCATCAGTTTGGTATCAGAGCATAGTTAGGGCTTAATTTTAATTCACGTTATTATCAGTATATCATCTGTTAATTAAATTGTTTCTGCTTACATACATATCAAAAAATTACGAAATTTATTTCTCTAGATTCATTATAATTTAAATTATTTTTTGTTAATTTTTGAAAATTTAATTCAATCTGTGAATTAATTGCATGCCTGATTACTCATAAAAAATGTGAAAATTCTTGAGATTTTGTTAATTTTTGAGGATTTAATTCGATCTGTGAAAATTAAAAAAAAATTCTGAGATTTATTGTTATTTATAGATTTCTGGATTAGGGTATGTGTTTTACATGTCATTCATCAGTATTAAATTACTCTTAAGGCTTTCATTGATGTCAGATAAGGGAGGGATTGAGACCCCTTCCTTGGCCCAAAACAACCACCCGTGCATTCCGATCCCAAGCCTCTAATCTAAAACTAAGTAGCAACTTAATTGACATTTGCCCTAGAGGGCTAGGGACACCAATAGTCGGTTTAGTGTACTGAAGGAGACTCAATCTGGCGTGTGCTCTGAAATTGGTGTCTAAAAGGGAGGTCAAATGTCAAACGACTTAAGCGAAGTATTGGGGTTATTCTAATTAGGCACCTGCAATTTGCGGACGAGCCTCCCCCCTTCCACCTATCCCAACTGGCCAATTGAAGAGTTACTGTTAGATTGGCTTGCATTAAGCCAAATCCTTTACTCTGGATGACTAGGTCTAGCATACCGTAGTCCGAGTCAGGCTGAGTCTTGTATGCTTGATTGTGCTTGCATGTGCACTAGATCAGGAGCATCTTTTCGCCCGTCACCACCTCCATTACAGGCTGAACCCATGGCTAATCAAAGCATTGATGATCACTTAAGGATCATCACTGAACAACTAGCCCGAATGAACCAAGACATCAAGCAATCTGAGGCTAGATTAGGGTCCAGGTTTGATCAAGTCGAAACTAGGTTGGGCATCCTAAAAGAAGCCCGTGAGCCCCACACTGAGTCTGATCATGAGACCCCGCCTCATCCTAGGAGAGCCCAACAGTCTGACCTCTACATAAGGCCAAACCCTAGGAGACCACTTCGACCTGATCCAGTCCTAGATGTCCTCCCTAGGAGACCCAATCATGAGGTAGTAGACCAAGAAGAAAGAGCCCTTAGAAGTGTCAGACTTGAAGAACCTACTTTCGATGGCTCTATGGACCCAAAGGACTACCTAGATTGGGAGGAAGGGATGGACCAGTACTTTGACTGGTATGACATGTCTGAAGAGCGTAAGTTTAAGTTTGCCAAGCTCAAGTTAATACGACATGCTAGGTTATACTGGGCCACTTTAGAACGAAGGCAATTATTAGAGGGTATAGACCCCATAGTTACCTAGCATGCCATGAAGACTAGACTTAGGTCCAATTATGTCCCCACATCGTATGAACAGAGCCTATTGGACCAGTGGTAGGAATTAATTCAGGGTAGTAAAATTGTGAATGAATACATTGCTACATTCCAAGAGTATACCATAAGGTGTAATATCGTTCAGTCTGAGGAAGTCACCCTATCCAAGTTTAGGTATGGCCTGAGAGCAGATATTCAAAGAGAACTCTACCTAAGAAGGGTACACGATTTAGAAGAAGCTTACCAAGTTGCTAGGGATTATGAATGTTTTCAGAGAGGGCCACCCTATCGTAGATCAGAGGCTACCAAGAGCCCTAGCCCATATCCAGGATCTAGCCAGGCCTATCCTAGTCATCCCAGACCTACCCAGTACTCAGACCCCCGCCAAACTTTTCTGAGTCGACCCAACACTAGTCAACCCAGTACAAGCCGAACTGAGTTGAGATGACCCAGAATAGTACCCCTATACCCCAGAGAGAGGATAAGGGCAAATCTGTAGAGGTCCAAAGAAATTCCAACCCCCAGATCAAATGCTTTAGATGCAACAAACTGGGACATATGATTAGCCAGTGCCCAGTCAGATCCCTTCATATAGATGAGTTATCTGAGACTGAATCCGAGTCCCTAGTTGAGCCTGAGGGAGAGGTCTATGAGACTGATACCCATATGATAGATGAGTACGATGGAGAGGAGAAAACATTTGAATATGAAGACCTACTAGGAGTGGTTAGATGTATCTTGATCCAGACTCAAACTAAGGACCAGGAAGATTAGCGTAGGACTAACATCCTACAGACTTTTGTTAAGATAGGGGATAAGGTGCTCAAGATCATAGTGGATAGCGGGAGTTGTGTCAATGCCGTCTCTACCAATATAGTTAAGTCATTAGGATTGACCACAGTTCCCCATCCTAGTCCCTATAAGGTCTCATGGGTAGATTCCACCTCTATCCCAATCAAGTCCAGATGCCAAATACTAATCAAATTGCAAAATTATAAGGAAAAGGTCTGGTGCGATGTAATTCCTATGGGTGTTAGTAGTATTATATTAGGTCGACCTTGGCTTTACGATCACGATGCCACCTTGTTTGATCGATCCAACATCTGCTCTTTTAAACACAATGGAAACAAGTATGTGATACATCCAACTCCACCTAGGGACCCAATCAAGAAAGGATCTAGCAACCTTAAGGATAGCAAGTCAAGAGTTAATATGATTAAAGCTAAGGAATTAGAAAAGGACATCACTGAGGGAAATCCTTTTTGGATTTTGACCACTAAAGAGATCTATGAATCAGTCCAAAAGGAACAACCCCCGAAGTAATTGAGATCCTAGAGGAGTTTAAGGATGTCTTCCCTGAAGAATTGCCTGATCAGTTACCACCCCTGAGAAACATTTAATACGCCATTGACCTGATCCCAGGATCCACCCTCCCAAACCTTCCCATTATAGGATGAACCCCACTGAGCATCAAGAACTACAAAAATAAGTGGGAGAATTACTTAGGAAAGGTTTCATTAGGGAGAGCTTAAGTCCTTGTGCAGTTCCTGCACTATTAACCCCTAAGAAGGATGGTACCTGGAGAATGTGCATGGACAGTAGGGCCATCAACAAAATCACTATCAAGTATAGGTTCCCTATCCTAGACTAGATGACATGTTGGACATGATGGCGGGTGCCACTATCTTTTCCAAAATAGACCTTAAGAGTGGCTACCATCAGGTTAGAATTAGACCAGGGGATGAGTGGAAGACTGCATTTAAGACTAGAGATGGTCTTTTGAGTGGGTCGTGATGCCTTTTGGGCTGTCAAACGCACCTAGCACATTCATGAGAATCATGACCCAGGTCCTGAAAGAGTACACGGGAAAATTCTTAGTGATCTATTTTGATGATATATTAATTCATAGCAAGACCAAAGAGGACCATCTTAATCATCTCAGATTAATCTGTCAGACCCTTAGAGAGAATAGCCTATATGCAAACCTTAAGAAGTATGATTTCATGATGCATAGGGTTATATTTCTAGGTTTTATGGTAACCCCAGAAGGTTTTTCAGCGGATCCTGAAAAGGTTAGGTCGGTCATAGAGTGGCCGGTACCCATGAATGTCCACGATGTCCGCAGCTTCCATGGCCTAGCAACCTTTTACAGGAGATTCATTAGGGGATTTAGCACCATCGTCGCACCCATCACTGATTGTATTAGGAAGGGTAATTTTGAGTGGACTAAGTCAGCTAATAAGGCCTTCCTAGAGCTTAAGGATAGGATGACTCATGCACCCATACTTAGACTTTTAGACTTTTTAAGGTGTTTGAGGTTGTGTGCGATGCATCGGAGTAGGCATAGGTGTAGTGTTAAGCCAAGAAAATCACCCCATAGCTTTCTTTAGTGAAAAACTAAATGAAGCTAAACTTAGATATTCCACCTATGATAAGAAATTCTATGCAGTAGTAGAAGCCCTTAAGTATTGGAGACATTACTTACTACCGCAGGAGTTTGTCTTATTTTCTGATCATGAGGCACTCCGATTTCTAAACTCCTAAAAGAAGCTAAATTCTAGGCACGGCAAATGGGTTGAATACATTCAGGCATACACTTTTGTCCTAAAACATCGTGCCGGTATAGAAAATAAGGTAGCAGATGCCCTAAGCTGTAAGTCTTTGTTGTTGAGTACTGTTAGCACCAAAGTTATAGGGTTCGACCGAATAAAAGATGAGTATGAGACCTGTCATGACTTTGGTGAAATTTATAAGATCCTTCAGCTAGGGCCATCCAGTACCAGTAGAGATTATACCATCCAGGATGGTTACCTTTTTAGGGGCAATAGACTTTGTATCCCTAGGACGTCACTTAGAGAATTTCTAGTCTGGGAAACACATGCTGGAAGATTAGCTGGTCATTTTGGAAGAGATAAGACTATTCTAGCGATAGAGGATCAATTTTACTGGCCAGGATTAAAAAGGCTCATTGCCTGATAATAGCCCGATGTCAACTTGTGCCATTGCAAAATAGCAAAAGCAGAACACCAGTCTATATACTCCTTTGCCAGTGCCTGATCATCCTTGGCAAGACCTCAGTATGGACTTCATTCTAGGATTACCTAAAACCCAGAAGAAGCACGACTCCATCTTTGTAGTGGTCGATAGGTTCTCTAAGATGGCTCATTTCATCCCCTGTTTGCAAACCTTTGACGCGTCTAGGGTAGCCCGACTTTTCTTAATAGCATGGTCAAGCTCCATGGCCTACCTAAGACCATTATTTTGATAGGGATGTTAGGTTCACCAGCTACTTTTGGAAAAACTATGGCATCTGTTAGGGACCAAACTTAATTTTTCACAGCCTTTCACCCCCAAACGGATGGGCAAACTAAAGTGGTGAACCGTAGTCTAGGAAACCTTCTTAGGTGCCTTGTAGGTGAACACCTAGGGACATGGGATTTATTACTGTCTCATGCAGAGTTCGCCTACAATAGCTCAGTGAACAGGTCCACGGGCAAGAGTCCATTTGAGATAGTCCATGGGTACAAGCATAATCGTCCACTTGATCTAATTCCTTTATCCCTCCACACACGAGTCTCAGAGTCCACACAAGCATTTGCACAGCATATCAAAGACTTACATAAGGACATTAGCCAGAAAATAAATCTAAGTAATGAAACTTATAAAAGACTGGCTAACTCCCGAAGAAGAGCCAAAGAGTTCGGTGTAGGGGATTATGTCATGGTTAGGCTTAGGCCTGAACGGTTCCATCAGGTACCGTTAAGAAATTTCACGCTCGCGGAGCTGGTCCCTTTAAAATAATAGAAAGGTAGGACCCAATGCCTATGTGCTAGATCTGCCCTCGGATTGGGGCATTAGCTCTACCTTCAATATTGCAAACCTAGTAGAATATAGGGAACCGACAGCGATTCCTAGTGAGTACTTTGGACCTAACCCTCCTTTCATGAGTGAACCTACCCAAGAGTGTCCACCACCAATTTTACCTGAGCGAGGAGAGCGGATCGAGCGTATCCTAGATGATCAAGCCATTACGACCTGGAACCACGGTTATCAACGCTACTTGGTCCGATGGCAGGGTCGCCCGAATCTGACGATTCATGGATTACTCTAGAGGACTTGCAACACCTCGACCCAGACCTACTAGAGAGATACCAGAGCCAGAATGATCCATACTCGACGGGTCGAGTTCTTCCCACCCGAGAGAATTGGTGCGGGCACCAGGATCAAGCAGAGGATTCTTAACCCTCTGTGGATATCTGATTAGTTATGATTCAAGTCTTGAGTTGAAAAATAAAGTTTAGTTTATTTTGAGTCCCGTCCAGTTCATTTTATTCTAAATTGAGTCCTATCCAGTTCAGTTTATTTTAATGTGAGTCCTATAGTAAGTTCATCAGCTTACAAGAGGAGACATCAGTATTGAAGCAGAAGACAAGGCCATCACAGTCAGACAGAGCAGTTGCTAAATTCAAGTTGGTGCCACACCTACTTCAAGCAGCCCACATGCCACCTAGCAGAGCAAGCAACCTTCCCGATCTGGATGATCATTTTTCATCTGCCAATGCTGATTTCATGCCAAATTAAGCTGCCGCTGATTGCATCTCAATCATATCTAGAAGATCACCTGACTCATCTGGACGCCACAGATTTCATGCCGAATCCAGCTGCCACTGATTGCATCTAGAAGATCACCTGCCTCATCTGGATGCACAGATTTCATGCTGAATCCAGCTGCTGCTGATTGCATCTAGAAGATCACCTTCCTCATCTGGACGCTGCAGATTTCATGCCAAATTTGATTAGGGTGCCTTTTCTTTTCTCTCTTTCCATATCTGTATTTTCTTGGGCCCTAAGTCTCTTGCTCTATAAAAGAGACCCTCTTGTATGAATGATGTATCTTTTATTATTAATCAATCAATCCAAGTTTTGAGTTATTATGATTTTTGTTAATTGGTTCTCTGGTACTCTTGTTTTCCTCCTCCTGCGCGTGCCAACATCCCAAGTCTCCAAAAGAAACCCTGGCCGCCACTTTGTCTTCAATAGTGGACGCCCAAGAGCCCTTGGCCGCCCTCTCCTTTTCTCTACTCCTTCCTTGTCTCTTTGCCTCTATTCTAAATTTTCTCTATTATTCTTTAACCCTTGTATGGTGATCTTGCAGATCCCTCAGTAGCCACGAATCCAGGATTCAAGGTGATCGTCATCCAGGTCAGCGAATACTTGGCGCAGATCCATGGGCTCAAGGCTTGGTCATCTAGGGCGCATCCGCCAGGCAGAGCAACCCTTCAATACTTTGATCTTCCCCTCTTGCCAGGTACACCCCTCTAATCTACTAGTAACTTTATTGTAGGAGAGCAAGCCCTACCAGGACTTCTTAGCCTCGGCGGTCCTTCTTCTTTATTTTTTAGGAACTGTTTCGTGTGCGGATTTACTGTGAATTTTTCTGAATCCCTCTTAGGCTATTACTTTGGGAGAATAATCAACTGCAACCATTAATCATTTAAAAAAAAGAAAAAATTACTTGCATGCGAATGGTCCTGTATCACATGGATTCAATTTTTGAGCATACTTAATTTGTACTCAACTCAACTCATCTCATTTTAACTCATCTAAGCCTTTTCCCACTACATGGGGTCGGCTACATGAATATTGTTGGCCCAGATGGCAACCCAAGAGGGGGGGGTGAATTGGGTTCTTAAAAATTTAAGCCTTTTTATTTTTGAAGATGAAGATGGCAATGAGTAAAATTAAAATGCAGTGAATAAAGAGATAGAGATAGAGAAAATAAGCACGGCAAACACAAAAATTTTATAGTGGTTCGGTGTATCCAACACCTACGTCCACTCCCAAGATTCACTTGGGTCCACACTATAATCTCCTAGATTACAGCCGAGTTGTTTTACAAGCTCACAACTCAAACTTGTTGTTTTCCCGGGCACAACGAACCCAGCTGGTTTTAAGGGCTCACCAGCACAAAACCCTAACAACAACTAACCTCCCTTGTAACGAGGTAACAACCTCCACTAGTTTCAATCCACTGATTGAATCAGCAAACAAAGAATACAATAACTCCTTGAGCAAATAACAAATTAGTTTAGAAAAGCCTGATTTGCAGATGGTTGGCTTTGGCTTTCTTCTTCTTCTCTTCAACTCCTTTGAAGTGTGAATCAGGCCTCAGCAAGATTCTTCACGTTGAATTTGGAGTTGATTTGAGCTTTTTCCTCTTTTGAAAATCCTTGATTTGCTCTTGAATAGCTCTTGGATTTTCTTCTGAAGCTTTTGGATTGATGAAGGAGCACGAACTTCCTTTGATTTCACTCCTTTTCACTCTATTTGACTCGATTTTTCAAAAGCTCTGTTTTTCCCTTTTTCAAAGATTCTTTTCTCTCTTTTAATATTTTTGATTTGAAAAGGCTTCTCTATTTATAGATTCTGCAAAAATATAGCCGTTAGAGACAAAGAAAAATAGCCGTTATCAAAAATCTTACCGTTGGAGCTGAGTTGGCATCGAAAAATCCGCCCAGATTTGCTGGAGTCGACTCATGCTTTTCCGAGTCGGCTCGAGCTCGTACCAAAAATAGAAATGTTAGGGGTCGACTCAAAAAGTAAAGTGTCGACTCCTGACAGTCGGGGGTCGACTCATGAAAAGTTGGGGTCGACTCGCGAAGTGCTCAGAAAAACACTCTTCTGGTGTCTGAGCGAGTCGACTCGCACAGTCATGGAGTCGGCTCGACAGAATCGGGGGTCGACTCGAAATTTCATGGGTCGACTCGAGACAGATGCACATTTCTGTACACTGAGTGGAGTCGACTCTGAAACTCAGAGTCGGCTCCGGAACGTATCAAAAATCAGAAATTTTCTGATTGACTTAAAATCGTTCCAGATTCATTTTAAATCATTGTTTTGACTTGAATTCAATAAAATTGACATTAGAATTAATTCAAGAACTATTCCAAAACTCATTGAATAAAATGAATTATAATTTCTTTTTGAAAGCTTAAACATTGAGCTTAAAGTTACTTTCAAAATTGATTAAAGTCAAACTTTAACATTCTCATTGATTGTTCAAATAAATTCATTGCTCATGTAAATAAACTCATTACATCTTTAATAAACTCAATGGCTT
>UESW01002305.1:0-18670 GCA_900491605.1 Calamus simplicifolius
TATAAGGGAACATGTAGCTAATGATGAAATTTGTTTAGATTATGTAAACACTGAAGAACAACTAGCTGACATCTTTACAAAACCTTTAAGCGAAGAAAGATTTTGTTATCTTAGAGGAGAGTTAGGAATTTGTAACCCTTTTGGATAGATTTTGAAACCTCTAAGGAAATATATCTAGAGTTCTTTCAATTTCTCAAAATCTTAAGGAAATTTTATCTAGAACTCATATCAATTTGATCTATCAAAATCCATGATTTTTAATCATACTCAAAGATCAAATCCGGGTTCATTTCAGACACTCTGAAAAATTTTGATTTTTTACTCTGAAATGGTTTCGGAGCCGACTCGAGAGTATCGGAGTCGACTCGAGTTTCTGCTGAAACTCAGGAGTCGACCCCTTCTCTGAGCGAGTCGACTCGAGATCGAGTCTGCGCTCTGTGACTTACCCGAGCCGACTCTATGCTTTGCGCGAGTCGACTCGACGTGGTCCCAAATCGCTTTATTAGGGCACGAGCCGACCCATCGATCGATTCTAATCATTCCAAATCATTTTCAAAACCCTCCAAAACCCTTCAAACCTTCCAAAATCTTCCAAAATCCTTAAACAATCATTCCACTTTGATTCAATGGCCCCCAAAACCCGTGGTGCTAGTAGTAGCGGTGCCGGGATGAAAAGGAAGAAGACCGTGCGTCGACCCGTTCGCGAGCCGACTCCGGACTCTTCGCCTGCTTCCTCTTCGGACGACTCGCCTGCTCCTACTGCCACTACTCCTCAGGTAGATCACCTTGCGAGTAGAGTCATTACTACAGGAAGGAAGTTTGACTTTGATTTGTTTGAGAGAGAGGGATTGCTTGTAGGGTCACAGTTGAAGGAAATGGGATTTGAAAAGATATGCTCCTTAGACTGTCCTACATACCCAGCATTAGTTAAAGAGTTTTATAAAATTTGACTAGAGGGGACAATGGATTGGTCAGCATTGTTAGAGGAGTTGGTTTGAATGTCACTGCCATCATTCTCTCTAAATTATTGGACTTACCCCTATCAGGACCTTCCACTTTTGACCCAGAGGATAGGTCACCTGCCCTTACAAGATTATTGAATAGAAATTTTGAGGGATTTGAAGAAGTCTTTGCCAATCAGCTGCCACTGGACTTGAGATTGCTTCATAACATCTGCAGCAGGATTCTTTTCCCTAAGACAGGCCGTTTTGACTACTTGTCTGAGAGGGATATCTTTGTTATGGATGCTGTAGTTTCAGGCAAGCCAATCAACTTACCCATTATGATATTATGGTATATAGCTGATTGTGGGAGTAAGAGAAATCCTGTCTTCCCTACGGCATGATCTTGACACAATTATTCAGAAGCCAAGGAATTGAAATTAGTGATAGTGAGCCCAGGAGAAATTTGAGACATACTGACTACTATTCATTGGCCACTATTCACCGCATGGGCTTCAAGAAAGTTAATGGTAGTTGGATAAGAAAAGGTCAAGAAGATGTTAGAGCTGAGGAGGACAGAGTTGAAGACATTAGAGCTGAGGTCGAGGTTGGACCTTCTGTTGCTGGACCGTCTGAGGCAGGACCTAGCATGCATTATTCTCCTCCACCTCAGACTTCATCTTCTTCTGTGAGATTTTCAGATGAGCAGTTATGTCAACTTAGAGCTATGTTTGCAGAATTTGATAATCAAAGAAAGATGAAATTGGTCAATTGAGAGAAGATATTAGAGAATTAAAGGAAGACATCATTTCAAGACTTGACTTACTTTCATTTTCTGTTGGTACCCATGTGGATTCACTCAATGCTGAGCTTAAGAAGATATTTGAAAGACTTCAAGGGATAGCTGATGGATCCAATGTGTATCTTGATAGAACTAATCAGTTAAGAAGAGATATTGATGCTGCAGTTGATCAGATACAAGTAACTATGAATGACTTTAACAAATCACAAAAGGATGATATCATGGAATGATTGGACACTTAAAGAGTATAGTTTTCAAGCGTGTCAAATGATTTTGATACTTATCATAGTTTGTATTTCTAGATTTCCTTACTAGATTGTATCTAGGAAGTTTTGCTTTAATATGACTGTATTTGAACTTTGATGAATTTAAGTTAGTTTAATTTCATTACAATGAGATTGTGTTACATTTTGATGTAATTTGACATACTTTTGAAGTAATGAGAAAAGTTATGTTCATTTCAATTATGAGTACCTTTGAATATCTTTGAATGCTTATGTTTAATTTGATATAATTTTGAATATCTCAATACTCAATTGATAACTTAGATGCTGAATGAATTCGAATGAATTTAATCAAGTTGATGCTCTGATGCATCTCAACCTTTTTGTTGATTACAAAAAAGGGGGAGAGATTTATATGATTTAATCGTATATGCATCATCATATTTAAGAGGAAGAGATTTGTTTAAACCTTATATGCTTTTAATTGCCCTAATTAAATAAGGGGGAGAGAATTAAATAAGAAAAAGAAAATATGTTTCATATAAGGGGAAGAGATAATTTGAATTTCATAAAGAAAAAGGTTTATTTGCTTAAGTTTTTGAATTTGAAAAATTTTGAATGAATTATAAAATTGAGGTTCATAGGGGGAGCTACCTCATTGAGGGGGAGCCTTTCCATGAACACAAAAGTTGATTTTGGTATCATAAATTTTTCAATTTTATAATGCATATACTCAATGTTTTTGTCATCATCAAAAAGGGGAGATTGTTGAGAAATTATTGAAACATAATTGCCCCAACTCTATTGATTTTGATGATTTCCAAAAGCCATGAGTATTTTAAAGGAAACAATAAGTTTATTATCAAATACCTTGAGCTTATTCAAAATGAAAGCAATGGACTCTAAATGTTTAAATTCACTGAGTTTTGAATCAATTTGAAAAAGAAGTTTCAATCTCTATTGAAGATTTCAAAAAGAATTTTTACATATTATATTTCAATCAATGATTTCTTGAAACATGTCTTGAATTCATGCTTAATGTCAATTGTATTCAAGTCACATTTATATTTAAATTTATTTGGGACGAGTTTTAAAATCTATCAGAACATTTTTCTGATTTTTGTATCGCTCCCGAGCCGACTCAAGGGTTTCCGAGTCGACTCCCCAAATGTCTGTTTTTCAATGTTGTCCATGAGTCGACACTTGAGTTTTCAAGAGTCGACCCCTGAACCTTCGCGAGCCGACTCATGGACTGTGCGAGCCGACTCGACTCAGACGGCAGAAAGGCTCATTTTTGAGCACTTCTCGAGTCGACTCCCCGCATATCTCGAGTCGACCCCTGAAAGTTAGGTGTTTCTGGAATCGACTGTTCGAGCCGACTCACACAGTGCTCGAGTCGACTCCATGGAATTCTGGGCGCGATTTTTCACGATGACACATCAGCTCCAACGGTAAGATTTTTAAATAACGGCTATTTCTGTGTTTCTAACGGATATATTTTTACAGAATCTATAAATAGAGGAGCTCTTTCATATCAAAAAAATCAATTTGAATATCAAAAAAAGAGAGAAAAGAATATCTTTCAAAAAGAGGGAAAAACATAGCTTTATTGAAAAATCTTCTAGTTCAAAATATAGTGATTCAAAAGGAGTGAAATCAAAGAGGAAGTTTCGTCTGCTCCAGATCATCAATCCACAAGAGTCAAAAGAAAATCCAAAAGCTTTTCAAAGATCAAATCGAAGGATTTTCAACATTCAACAAAAGGAGAAAAAGCTTCATCTCAACTCCAAAGTTTTCAAACGGTCAAGAATCTTGCTGAGGCCTGATTCAATACTTCAAGAGGAGTTAAAGAGGAGAAGGAAGAAAGTCAAAGCCACAACCATCTACAATCTTATCAGGCTTTTCTAACCCTTTTATACTTTATTTGTATATTTGCTCAAGGGGAGCATTACTATATTTAAACTCTGTTATTTTGATTGCTTGCTGATTCAATCAGTGGATTGAATTAGTGGAGGTTATTATACCTCGTTGCAAGCCGGAGTGCTTGTGTTGGGTTAGTTGTGAGCCCGTGAAAAACAACGTGTAGGGTTTTGTGCTGGTGAGCCCGTGTAAAACCGGCTGGGTTCGTTGTGATCCCGGGAAAACAACAAGTTTGAGTTGTGAACTTGTAAAATAACTCGACTGTAATCGAAGAGATTATAGTGTGGACCCAAGTGAATCTTGGGAGTGGACGTAGGTGTTGGTTGCACCGAACCACTATAAAATTATCTTGTATTTGCCGTGCTATATTTTCTCTCTCTATCTCTCTTTATGAATTGCTTGTGTATTGATTAAAGTTAGCCTCTCACTGCACATTTTGCTAACTAATCAACTAAAGTTAAAAAGACTTAAATTTTTAAGAATCCAATTCACCCCCCCCCCCCTCTTGGGTTGCCATCTGGGCCAACAAGATATTCAAAGAAAAGTAAATAGGTTTAGAAAAGCCTGATTTGAAATTGTTTGGCTTTGAGCTTTTCTTCTTTTCTTCTTTTCCTCTTCTCCTTGCTGGGTTGAATCAAGCCTCGGCTCCGATTCTTCACAGTGGATGCAGTTGAGAAGATTGAAAAGATGGTCTCTTTCTTCTAGATGAGAATCCTCCAATTTTCTTCTTTTTGAACGACTTGGATTCTTCTTTGAGCTTTGTGGAGTTGAAGGTTTAGAAATTGAAAGCTCCTCTCTTGGATATACGGCTCAAGACTTCTGGGATTTTGAGTTTTGATTGTGTCTATCCGTTTCTATCTCTCTCTTTTCTATTTTTCAAACGGTTGTTTTTCTCCCTTTTTATAGATTTTTCTTTGATTCATTTTTGGGTGGAAATCTAGCCGTTGGAGTGTACCTGGAAGGATTTTTCATACATAAAAATAGCCGTTAGATGTCAGAAATCAAAATATTACCGTTAGAGCTGATCTGGCATTTTTGATTTTTCGTCCTGGTGGGTTGGAGTCGGCTCTAACTTTTCAGGTATCGGCTCCAAATCATTTTTCCATAAATAGTAAATTCTGAGTTCGTCGTGGAGTCAACTCCACAAAAGCAAGTGTCGGCTCGCCGTCGTCAGGTGTCGGCTTCCGAAAATTGAAGGTGTCAGCTCCAGGATGCTCAAAAAAATCATCGCTCTGTTCCAGCATCGAAGTCAGCTCCTGACACAGTAAAGTGTCAACTCCGAAACTCTAGGTGTCGGCTCCGAAACTCTAGGTGTCGGCTCCAGGTTATATCAAAATCAGATTAAAATTGAATTGGCCATGGGGTCGGCTCCAAACATTCTAGGTGTCGACTCCAAGCTCTGAAACTTTAAAATCTCTGATTTGTATATGTTTCAAAAATCATTTCTTAATTCCTTTAAATTGATCAAATAAATTTAAGTCCTGAAACACTTATGAAATCCATTAGTAATCAATGAATATACTCAATTCCTTTATTAATCATCAAAATCAATGAGTGGATCAACATTGTGGTAGTCAGTTGTGGATCAAGATGGAATTTGACCTATCCCATTAAAAGGAGAAATGCTTGTGTTTCAATTTAGTAAGACCTTTGCCAAGGCACTTCATGTGAAAGTCACATGATCACTAAAGTTGAAATCACTTTATGGATTTGCTATTTAGAGTTGACAGTCTCTTAAGTCATCCTTAGCATTTGTGGTCAAGAGGATGAATTATACGGTAATTGTTTCTTAGGGTTCTTGGAGTTTGCTCGGCAACTCTTCGAGCTATCTGGACGTCGGGTTCCATTGCTAGATGGGCACATCGATTAGTATAGAAAGTTGTTTCTATGCTACCGGCTTAGGTTCGAACCTAGAGAGTCACACACATAGAGTTTCCTAGGATGATCTATTTGCTGATCAATGATTGAGAATCGTATATGATTTAATTAATCAATTTGATTGATTGAATTATCTCAATTGGGTTAAGTACAATTGAATAAGATTCAATTTGGTTTAAGTTTATTAGAAGGACAAGTCAATTTCAAATATTGATTTGAAATTAGATTTGATTTGAATTTAATAGATTTAGGACTAGCCAAATTTGATTTGGGCTTGGACCATGATCTATGTGGGTTAAGTCAAATAAATTCAGATCAGAACCCAAACCTCTCGAATATTGATCTCATATGATGAGATGGCTAAAATCTCATCTCATGAGATAGAATTTAATGCATGACATTTATTTACCGAACGTCGGATTTATCCCTCGTCTCTTTGGTTTTCTCCAAACGATGGAACTAAACCAAACGCCGTGACTCCTTGGTTTTCTCCGAACGTCGGAATTAAACCAAGCGCCGCGCCTTCGGCGTCTCTTTGCTTTTGCCAAACGATGGATTCTTAAATGTTAAAATTAAATGTCAAGGCTAAATCTAGACTATAAATAAAGGGCATTCCCTCACCAAAGAACACAGAACAAAAAATAGAACAACAATACACGATTTGTCATGGATTGTAATTCTAAATTATCGTGGATTGTAATTCTAAAATGTTAGAATAGAAAATCCTGGTGATTCTGGTGTTAGCGGAAGCCTGGTGGATCTTGGAGGAAGATTCAAGTGAAAGGATTCAAGATCAGCAAAGCTATTTTTCCGTGAGCTAGCACTCTCGGAAATCTGATCATTCGGGGCTTCACGTGGACAATACTAGAGGCCGGACGATTGAACGGCTGCAGAGCAATAAGGATTTACCTACTGTTCTTAAGGTAAGTGATTTGATCCCTAGATCTTAAGGCAGGCTTCAAGATAATAGTGTGACTAGTCATCTTGAAGATCAAGATATGATCTTGATGTTTTTATATGCTATTTAAGATCAAACGACCCTAAATATATAGGCAAAGATATGATCTTGATGCATATTAGATAGATTAATATGTAATCTTTTAATTTCAGCAATGATAATAGTTATCAATTTTTAAAAATGCATGCCTTGGAGACTATTTCTCCCTACATCGGGAGGTGCATTCAGAGGAGGAACAAAGACTCCATCCATCTTTGGTTTGATTCAGGAATTTATTGCAATCTAATGCCATAACTTTTTAATTGAATGCTATGAAATAAAGTTTATATTCATGTTTAATTATATTTAAGTAGAAATAATTTTAGACTGATCTATGCTTAAAAGGGACGGGTCGTGATCTACGGGTATGGGTCGTGCTCTTATAAGATAGGCCATATCTTGATTATTTTACACTACTACTTATCTATTTAGTTATCTATTTAGTTATATTATAAATTTATTTCAATATAATCGCTAAAGTCCCTGTGGAATCGATCCCTTACTCTCGCTATTCTAATAGTAAAATTAAGGTGTTTTAATCGTTACGCTACGACAAGCATCAGATTTTTGGCACTGTTGCCGGGGACTTAAGTGTGTTATTTAAAAAAAAAATAAAAATTATAAAATAAAAATAAAAAATTTAGATTAATTTTCTCTTAATTTTTGAATAGTTATTGTGTCTTTTTTTATTTCCTTAATTGTTAGAATTGCATATTTTCTTTTTAACATTAAAAAAAATTATTACTTTCCTTTTTGCCACAAATCCAATTTTAACCTAATCAAATTTTCCTTTTAATTAACTTACCAAAAAAAACTTGAAAGAAAAACCCTAAGACACCTTCCATAAAACATAATTAATTTAAGGAAACAAAATAAAAAAATTTACAAAAAATTTATAAAAATAAAATATAAATAAAATAATTATTTTATTTCTATGCTTAGATTGACTTAGGTGGATTTATTTTCTGCAAAACTCAAAATTCTTCCATTGACATCTCATAATTTATTAGAAAATTAGAAACCTAATCACAAAAATCTAAAAAAAAAATAAATAATTAGATTAATTTTGTTTGATAATTTCAAGAGTTGGACATCTGTTTGTTGCATAGCATTTTCATAATTAACTTTAAGGGCACAAACCCTTAATCAAGATAAGGTGAGGATTTCATCACCCTTCCTTAGCCCACAAACCACATCCATCATTCTACATTAACCCAAACCTTTAACTCTAAAATTAATTAGACATCAGCCCCTAAGGACTTCGAGCTCAATAGGACAAGGCGGTCTTGAAAGTTAGGAGCTGTCTAGATCTAGGGTAAACCTAGAATAGAGAGTCTAATCTTTGCTAACTTAATTGCTAAGAATTATTAAACCCTAATTAAGTTATTCATTCCTCGTAGTTCTAGGAATTTTTAGGATATTTTCTTTAGAATTTCCCTCTTTTTCTTCTATTTAATAATAATAATAATAATAATAATAATAATAATAATAACTGAATTACTGTTTGCTTTAGAGTCATTGTTAGGGTGTATTCTTGGTCGCCGATTGTTGCAACCTTACCTTATATCCTTAAATCCTAAGATAGAAAGAACTATTAGAGCAAACAGACTCATAATTATGGATCCTAATAACGAAAATAATCAACCACAACAGTTAAAAGAGTATTTCACTCCTTCAAGGTATACCTACTCTCCCTGCATTCAAGTGCCTCCAGTAGAGGCTATCCAATATGAAATTAAGTCAAGTGTAATCCAAATGTTACCATCTTTCTATGGACTTATAAATGAGGATCCCTACAAACACTTAGATGAATTCTTAGAAATTTGCTCAACTGTCAAGATTCAAATTTCTCCGATGAAGCACTTAGGCTTAAGTTATTCCCTTTTTCCCTAAAAGATAAACCCAAGTATTGGTTAAATTCACTGGACACTGTTATAATCTCAACTTAGGATCATCTTCAGAGAGAATTTCTTAAGAAATATTTTCCTATAGGAAAAATGAATCAAATTAGAAAAGCTATAACAAGTTTTTCCCAGATAGATGGAGAAATGTTCTATGAGACATGGAAGAGATTCAAAGAACTGATTAGAAAATGTCCACATCATGCCATACCTAAATGGCAACTGGTTCAGTGCTTTTATGATGGTTTATCAGAAAAGCATAGGCAAATGGTTGATGCTTCATGTGGTGAGACATTTATGTTAAAAAATGAACATGAAGCTTGGCAACTATTTGAGACATTGAGTGAGAATTTATTACATCATATGTCAGTTGCTTGTCGAGACCCTCCCATAGGACCTAAAAGAGGTGGAATATATGAAATAGGTCATTCTACAGATATCTATACTAAGGTAGATGAATTATCCCATAAACTTGATCGGATTCTACAAGTTGGAAACATCTCTTCCCCATCTACTCAATTACATGAGGTCTACATAATTTGTTCAAGTCCAACCCATTCTATAGGTGAATGTCCAGCTGCATACCAATTTTCTGAACTTGTTCAAGAGCAAGCCCACCAAGAACAAACCCGATAAGCTCCTAGAACAGGAAATGATCCATTTGCAAATACTTACAATCCTGGCTGGTGAAATCATCCAAATTTTTCCTGAAAACCATAACCTGTAGCTAATTCATCATCGATCAGACCTAATTATCAAGAAACCAATTTTAGAAACATGCCATATTCACAATATCCAAACATCCCACAACCTCCACCGAATAATCAGCCTACTTTTGAAGACAAAGTGTTACAATCATTGAAAGGGCTAGAAATGAATACTCAAATCCTTCACTCCACACACAATCTATTACAAAACTAGAAACTCAGATAGGTCAATTAGCCATAGCATTCATAGAAGGGAGGAGGGTAAGTTACCTAGTCAGCCTATCGATAACCCGAATGGATAATTCATGGCTGAAGGTTCCAATAGTCCTGACAAATTTCCAGAACATGCTAAATCAGTCATGACTCTAAGAAGTGGAAAAACATTGAACCCACCTGAACCAACCCAGAAATTAGAAGTGGCTAAACCAGAAGAGAGAAGAAATAAAGAAGAAAAGGAATTCAATGATCAAGCAATCATACCTAAAGCCCCATTCCCTAGTGATTTAGAATCTCCTTTGCCTTCAGATAAGAAGAATAAAGATGATTGAGATGATTGAGTTATTTAAGCAAGTCCAAATAAACTTACCTTTTCTCGATGCTATCAAGCAAGTTCCAGCTTATGCCAAATTTTTGAAGGATATATGCACACAAAAACGGAAAGCCAAGACACAAATACAAAAAAGATCCATTTGACTGAGCAAGTCAGCTCAGTTGTTCAGCAAATAACCCCACCCAAACTAAAAGATCCTGGTACCCCGATTATATCGTGTGTCATAGGAAACTTCACAATCAAGAAAGCATTATTAGATTTGGGTGCGAGTGTAAACCTTCTCCCCAGTTCAGTGTATGAATTATTCAGATTTGAAGAGTTGAAACCAACGACAGTAACACTACAATTGGTAGATAGATCAGTCAAAGAACCTCGTGGAATATTGGAAGATGTATTAGTAAAGGTGGATGAATTCTATTTTCCTGTCGACTTCCTTGTGTTAGATATGGAATCTAGCGGTAATCCTAACAAAATTCCCATCATCCTTGGATGACCTTTTCTAGCTATCGCTAATGCATGTATAAATTGTAGAACAGGTGTGATGGATGTATCTTTTGGAAACAAGAAGATGAGATTAAATATTTTTAATGCTTCCCAAGGACCACTTGTGTATGATTTAAATGAAGTAAACATGATAGAGGAAGTAGTAGATAAGAAATTCCAAAGTTTGATTGATTCTGATCCTTTACAAACATGTCTTACACATTTTGGAATAGATGACTTTGATATTGATGAGTACACCAAAGAGATAAACATATTATTAGAACCACCTAAGTTTGACACCATCCCTCCATGGACTATAAAATATGAACCACTTCCAACTAAACCAAGTCCTTTAATACCATCCTTGGAAGAACCACCCCAATTAGAATTGAAACCTCTTCCAGATGACTTAAAATATTCATTCCTTGGACCTAATGATACTGTCACGCCCCAAACCCAAATATTGGGCTAGGGTGACAACCCGCCGCATGCCGGGCACGCAAGGCGTCCTAAAAATTTTTGATATACGATTCAAATGGCAATAAATATGAAACCAACCATAATACAAATGATAGTTATAAGTTTTGGGTATCAAACCCTACATCCAAGTCATGCTAATAAAGTTGGGCTACAACAAGCCCTACACACAAACATAATAGGATTACACCAATGCAATGGTTCTTATTTTATTTATTGAAGCTCCATCAACTCCGAATATCATCATCAACCCTGAGGCTCTGAAAAACATTGTGAAGGTTTAATGAGTTTACACTCAATAAGTAAGCCTATTATACAATCATATCATACTTGAATTATATTTAACATGCCATCAACATATGCATCTTGTCAACTTAACATAAATTGAACATTTGATAATCATCAGAATATGCACTCTAGCAAACTCACTGTTTATAGATTTCCTATGTGTCCCATGGCCCTGCAATACCTCAATCAGAGCACATCCTCCAGATGCATGGCCATCAACATCCACAGAACACATTGTACGATGTGTGGGCCATACCATAACAGAACACACTCTACGATGTATGTGGCCATAAAAATCATACAGAACACATTGTAAGACATGTGGGGCCATACCATAACAGAACACACTCGTCAGTGTGTGAGGCCATAAAAATCATACAGAACATATCTACAATATGTGGGGCCATATCATAACAGAATACATCTCCAGTGTGTGTGGCCATAAAAATCAAACAGAACACATCTACAATGTGTGGGGCCATAGTAAAGGAGAACCGCGGCGACACATATAAATCTATTTAACATTTTCATCACATGTGCATCATGCATCTGTATCTCACAATATCTCACAGTGGTTTGCACAGTACAAAGAAATGCATATAATCACCTCAATATAAACATGCCGTACAGGCAATCACAATTCTGGCATATACATCAATAAATCATTTCTTACAATATTACCAATCACTATAATCATATAATTGTTCATTTGAAATCCACAGTTCCATGCTACATAGACAATTCAGATAATTTCTATTATTTATAAAAATGCATGCAAACTGTATATACTCAATTTATTAATTAAATAATTATTAAATTGCATAATAGTCTTACTTACCTCCTACGCAAAATCCAAATGATGAACCAACTAATCAGATGTCTGGGCACCTACAGGATCAATGTACATAATTAATTCACTGAAATCTAATTAATAAAATGACCCTTAAGACCCTACCCAGACTAGTTCATGGGCCCAACTTTGGGCTCGAATATCTCCCACTATACACACCCAATTGGGAAGTAAAAATACCCCAAGAAACTAGAATTCACCCAGATTCTAGCCATATAATTTTCTTGCTAATCTCGGCCCGTTATGGGGCCCAAAAATCAGCCCCAAAACTGCTCACTGCACGGCCCAGAAGGCCCAAACCAGGCTGGCCCAGCCGGCCCACTCGATCCCTTCTTCCCAGCTCCCCTGTTTCAATCGAAACAGGGGCTCTGTGATCCGGCGGCCAGGGCCGCCGCCGGCCAAATCGGAGGCGGCCCGGCCGTCGTCGGTCGGGCCAAGGTCGGCCGCCGCCGTGGCCGGCCACCCCCTTCCCTTCTCTCTCTCAATTTCTCACTCTTTCTTTCTCTTTTCCTCTCCTGTTTCCGCGTGGATTCACAGTGCCGGCGACTCACCCAGCGAATTGAGGGCAGTCCGGCCACTGTTGGCCGGACCGAAGCCGGCCGCCATCACGGCCAGCTTCCTCCCTCCATCCACACTCTCCGATTTCTCTTCTCTCTCTCTTTCTCTCGATTTCTATCGCACAGCCGATACTGTGCCGATCGGCTTGACCGGCGAAATGAGGGCAGTCCGGCCACGGACAGGAGCTTGTCGCCGCCGCGGCCAGCCGCCTCCCTCCATCCACTCTCTCCAATTTCATTCATTCTCCCTCTTTCTCTCAATTTCTCCCCGCGCGGCGTCACGGTGCCGACGGATTGCCTAGCAAATTAAGGGCAGTCCGGCCACTGTTGGCCGGACCAGAGCCGGCCGCCACCGCGGCCAACCTCCTCCCTCCTTCCACTCTCTCCAATTTCATCTCCCTCTTTCTCTCAATTTCTCTCTCGGCTGTCTCTCTCTCTCTCTCTCGAGCTCTCTCTCTCTCTCTCTCTCACGCGCTCTTTCTCTCTCTCTCTCTCTTTCTCTCTCTGGATCCGGGATTACCTGATGGAGACTGATGCGCCAGCATGAAGGAAGAAGTCCTTCTCCTCCCTATTTATTCACCTGAGCAGTGCCTCGGATCGGGGGTTTCCGAAAGGCTAAACGCTTCGCCTGGAGTGAAGCGTTAGTCCGGGGAACCCAAAAGTCAGGAGCTTGGTTCATCTGAACCAAGCCTGGTTCATCTGAACCAAATCTGGTTCGTTTGAACCGGGTATTACATCCTCCCCTCCTTATAAAAATTTCGGCCTCGAAATTGGTATACTATAAATCTCAAAAGTCAACAATCTTAAATAGATAATTTACCTTCAATTAATTATGGAAACATTTAATTTAATTTCATCCTCCAACTCCCAAGAAGCCTCCCTCTCAGAGTGATTATTCCACTGAACTTTGACATACGGGATGGTATGCCGCCTTAGAATCTGATCTTTGCGGTCCACGATACGCACAGGATGTTCCTCATATGATAAATCCTTCCTCAATTGAATAGGCTCATAAGCTATATAACATGACTGGGGTCTGAAACATTTTCCTCAGCATAGATACATAGAATACATTGTGAACACCAAATAAGATCGGGGCAGTGCTAAGCTGTATGCAACCTCCCCAACTCCATATCATAAGGAATACTACACCATCTCAGGACTTAATCCTTGCGGTCCATAATGTGCACAAAATGATCTTCATAGGTCAATTCTTTCTTAAACGGGGGTTTGAAATACACCTCCTCAGTCATAAAGATATGAAACTCATTGAACACCCCAAAGAGTAATGAAGATAGTGCTAAGTTATAAGCCACCTCCTTTATTTTGATCAAAATCTCAAATGGCCCAATGTATTATGGCTCAAATCACCTCTAACACAAATCTCATCATATCATTGATTAGTAAAACTTCCAAATGATTTTTAACCCGAAATTTCAAATCTTTCTTTTTGACATCAATATAACTTTTCTATTGACTCAGAGCTACATGAAGTTGCTTTAATTAATGATACTTTTCATAGTTGCTACACCGGCTCAGTAATCAAAATTTTCTCTCTCACACTTCATCTCAATAAAAATTACACCTTATATCATAGACAACAAAATGAATCCATTTGAATATTAGCTTGGTAATCATTAAAATAAGCAATTTCACTAAGGGTATGAAGCTATACCAAGCACTTTCTAAATCCATCACATAGGCTCGCAGTATATCATCTAAAATCTAATTGGTTCATGCAGATTGTCCATCTATTTGAGGGTGGAAGGCTAGACAGAAATTCAGCTTAATCCACAAAGCCTTATGAAGACATCATCGAATTAGGAGAGTGAGACAAATGGGTTCAGACTTAATTTACGCAGTTTACCATTAAACTAAAAACAAATATTAACATCTTTATCTCACTAAAATTTCATCCTCGAAATTAAATGTCCACAAATTTTGTACTATTAAAGATACTCACTAGCAAACTTTTATTTCATTCCCAAGTACCCAAATGACATGTCCAACTTTCAAAATTAATTGATCTTTCTACCAAATAAAATTGAATTCCTTAAGAAGTATTTCTTTTGAATTAGATATAAGATAGTTTCCTTCCAATGCTCTCTCAACTCATATATAGTTGAATGTGCCATTAATCATTACGACACCTATTTTAATCATCATAACGTACTTGGTTTCACTCTTGAATACTTCAAGCTAACATCAATGAGCATTACGCAATTGAATAGGATATCTTTCATAATTACATAATCAACAAATTTAATTTCTTTGAATAAAGTGCCATCAGTAATCATCAGTATAATTACTTTATCTCCTTCATATTTATCAGTAATTACCATATAACCAATCAATTTCTCTTGAATAGGTCAGTATATTCTCAATAATGTAATTTAAATGATTCAAATTCTTGAATCGATTATTTCGTTACCAATGATTATCAAAATCATCTATAGATTATGCAATGTCTCATGCCATAACATGACCAATTAATTTAAACCCTTCAAATATCTCAAAGTGACTTCACTAATCTAGCTCAGGTGGATACAAGACTTATAAGGTCAATAAAGATTGAAAATGCACTTACCATCGGAAAGACATAATTGAAAATTATAGTAATCTCTCTATGACTTGAAAGTGATAATAGATGTACCCTTAACCATAATCCATAACTAATAATAATCAAAATAAAATCACCTCCCTCCTATTTTTTTAACAATAATTATGCCACTTATGGATGATTGATAATTGATCCATACTGGAGAAAGATATCTCCTTAGGAACTACGAAGAAAGGTACAATAAGTATGCACAATAAATTAATGAATAGATATCTTGATTTAGAAATCTATTAACAGATGAAAATTCCCATGAAATTCTTTATCAGTGGAGTTTATCTTATTCTCATTCTGCTAAAATCTTTCACTTTCTACCATCAAATATTTGATCATTTATAGCCAAAATTAGTTCTAAAGGATAATAGAGTCTACTGCTCTCAAAAACTTAAACAGTAATTGTCTCAAAATTTAAAATTTTATAATCTTCCTAAATGATCCATCATGATGTAATATGCAGTCAACCACTTCATTAGCATCAGTATCAACCATCTCCACATCTAGCAAATTAACAATCAGTTTTGAACAAGCAATATCCATAATAAAAGTTCTCTTAGTAAAATATACTTATCCATCCAGACTCAAATTCAAAAAGTACTCAATTGTAATTGATCAAAAATATGTAGTTAACTATTTCATTCCCAAAATATCATCAATATTAATCATCCTATAACCAGCAGATTAGCTCATAATCTTAAACTTACAATATCAACAATGTAAGTTCCACTAAAAAATTCATTATATACATCCACATTCAAATTTAGATTTACTAACTCCAAATCCACATATCAACTCAATTGCAATATGAACATAATGATTATCTTAGTCATATTAGTCATCAATTGCAATTTTCCACTATTATGTTTATTCCATATATTCATCTATCTTTTATTGCATATCCAATTAAAATTTCATCTCCCATATTATTTAAAGGTGCTACGAATCATTTCCAACAAGTTTAATGAAGCTAAAACCTCTAGAAGCCCCTTGACCTCCCCACTGATCAAGGCTACCAGCCAGGGAGCCCCATAATATCATTGGCTTGCGATGGTTCATTCTTAATTCCTATCAAATTTGTAATTCAATTAATATCTTGATAAACTTTAAATTTCAAGCTTCCAAAGCATAATTCCTGAAATTCATTTAAAGTCATAATTGTCTCAATGTCATCCAATATTTAGCCTAGAGTGTCATTATGCATGTGTCCCTAAGATCATAACCTGGGTCCTGTGGGTTATGGGCCCACCACACTTCCGCTGCGCACTCTGATGCTGCATGTCCTGCATAGACTGCGCCATACCTGAGAGAGCTTGAAGCATCTCGGACTGGAATCGCTGGTGCTCAGTTCCTACTGGGTTGGCAGGGGCCATACCTCCAGTAGTTCCTTGACCCACCGGCTGATCAGCATTACCGGCCAGAGAGGCCTCCTCATACAGTTGGCTCCTAGTACGGCGAGCCATAACTATTTTCTGTTAAATTAGATGTGGTTAATATCATAAACTAAAGTGTCAGGTGACTCTAAGTATAATGTCATCCAAATAATTCACTACGTGTTATCATGTCAATATGTCTGTGTCCCTAGGGTCATAACCTAATAAAGTTACACCAATATTGCAATGGTTCTTATTTTATTTATTGAAAGCTCCATCAACTCCGAATATCATCATCAACCCTGAGGCTCTGAAAAACATTGTGAAGGTTTAATGAGTTTACACTCAATAAGTAAGCCTATTATACAATCATATCATACTTGAATTATATTTAACATGCATCAACATATGCATCTTGTCAACTTAACATAAATTGAACATTTGATAAGCATCAGAATATGCACTCTAGCAAACTCACTCTTATGTAATTATAGATTTCCTATGTGTCCCACGGCCCTGCAATACCTCAATCAGAGCACATCCTCCAGATGCGTGGCCATCAACATCCACAGAACACATTGTACGATGTGTGGGCCATACCATAACAGAACACACTCTACGATGTATGTGGCCATAAAAATCATACAGAACACATTGTAAGACATGTGGGGCCATACCATAACAGAACACACTCGTCAGTGTGTGAGGCCATAAAAATCATACAGAACATGTCTACAATATGGGGCCATATCATAACAGAATACATCTCCAGTGTGTGTGGCCATAAAAATCAAACAGAACACATCTACAATGTATGGGGCCATAGTAAAGGGAGAACCGCGGCGACACATATAAATCTATTTAACATTTTCATCACATGTGCATCATGCATCTGTATCTCAATATCTCACAGTGGTTTGCACAGTACAAGGAAATGCATATAATCACCTCAATATAAACATGCCGTACAGGCAATCACAATTCTGGCATATACATCAATAAATCATTTCTTATAATATTACCAATCACTATAATCATATAATTGTTCATTTGAAATCCACAGTTCCATGCTACATAGACAATTCAGATAATTTCTATTTATAAAAATGCATGCAAACTATATACTCAATTTATTAATTAAATAATTATTAAATTGCATAATAGTCTTACTTACCTCCTACACAAATCCAAATGATGAACCAACTAATCAGATGTCTGGGCACCTACAGGATCAATGTACATAATTAATTCATGGAAATCTAATTAATAAAATGACCCTTAAGACCCTACCCAGACTAGTTCATGGGCCCAACTTGGGCTCGAATATCTCCCACTATACACACCCAATTGAGGAAGTAAAAATACCCCAAGAAACTAGAATTCACCCAAATTCTAGCCAATAATTTTCTTGCTAATCTGGCCCGTTACGGGGCCCAAAAAATCAGCCCCAAAACTGCTCACTGCACGGCCCAATAGGCCCAAACCAGGCCGGCCCAGCCGGCCCACTCGCCCTTCTTCCCAGCCCTGTTTCAATCGAAACAGGGCTGTGATCCGGCGGCCAGGGCCACCGCCGGCCAAATCGGAGGCGGCCCGGCCGTCGTCGGTCGGGCCAAGGCCGGCCGCCGCCACGGCCGGCCACCCCTTCCCTTCTCTCTCAATTTCTCACTCTTTCTTTCTCTTTTCCTCTCCCTGTTTCCGTGTGGATTTCACAGTGCCGGCGACTCACCCGGCGAATTGAGGGCAGTCCGGCCACTGTTGGCCGGACCGGAGCCGGCGCCATCACGGCCAGCCTCCTCCTCCATCCACACTCTCCGATTTCATCTTCTCTCTCTTTCTCTCGATTTCTATCGCACAGCCGATACTGTGTCGATCGGCTTGACCGGCGAAATGAGGGCAGTCTGGCCACTGTTGGTCGGACAGGAGCTTGCCGCCGCCGCGGCCAGCCGCCTCCTCCATCCACTCTCTCCAATTTCATTCATTCTCCTCTTTCTATCAATTTCTCCCGCGCAGCGTCACGGTTGCCGGCGGATTGCCTAGCAAATTAAGGGCAGTCCGGTCACTGTTGGCCGGACTGGAGCTGGCCGCCACCGCGGCCAACCTCCTCCCTCCTT
>UESW01002305.1:22600-66675 GCA_900491605.1 Calamus simplicifolius
TTTTAACTGGCCAATATCTTCTGCCGATTCCTCCCTTTCTCCTTCCTTCCGGAGCCGTTGGGATCGCGGTGGAGGCAAAGGAGACGGTGAAGAGAAACCCTTCTCGCTTATCTGTCGTCTCCATCCCACTCTTCTCCCCTGTTAAAACCCTAATTCTTTGATCGTTGATCCCTCTAATCTTGAATCCTCGGTGAAGAAAGAGGGTAGCATGATCATTCGATCGATTGCGTCATTCTGTTGATCTCGAAAGCCCTAAGCCTCTGATCATGGCAGCATCGTCATCCGCCATTAACGCCCAATCGCCGGCCTCAAGACCTACTTCAAGACCCCCGAGGGCCGGTACAAGCTCCAGTACGAGAAGACCACCCCGCCGCAGTCCTCCACTACTCCCATGGCAAGGCCGTCTCCCAGGTACCCGTTTCTTCGTCAGGGTTAGGCTTTGATTGGTTCCATGGTTTGCTAAAGATTGGATTTCTCTGTTTCTTTCTTTCTTCTCTCTCTAGTTGACGATCGCGTATCTGAAGGAGAAACCCACCAACCAGACGCCGTCCACGCCGTCGACCCCGAGCTCTAGCGGAGGGGTGAGGTCGGCGGCGGCGAGGTTGCTCGGGGCTGGGAACGGCAGCCGGGCGCTTAGTTTTGTTGGGGGAAATGGCGTTAGCCGGGTTGTTTCGGGGAACAGCAGGATCGGGGTTACCTTGGATCGTCCACTGCATCAATAGCTCTCAGTCCACGTCTAATTACGATGGCAAGGGGGCGTACCTTGTCTTCAATGCCGCTGACACTCTTTTCATCAGTGATCTGAATTCTCACGATAAGGTTCTTATCTATCTGGTTTTTCTTTTGTTTGTTGGCAGTGAATATGTTGGAGCCAAATCTGGGTGCCCAGCTTCTTGGCATTGAGGTGTTGAAAGATTGGAGATTGACGGATGCTCTTCTATCTCTGTTCCCTCTCTTTTCCACTTCTTTTCTCTGTACCTTTATTCACTATCAATAAACCTGGGAGAATCTAAATCATCCAATTTTCCTTCAAAAAGTAATGAATATTGTGTACATCCCTTATGATTTCATTTTTATGTATGTGTTGGAAGTGGAACATCTGATGATCTGTTGGCTTACTGTTTTAAATAAGGTATACTTTTTGCTAGGGATCATCTCATCAATAATATTAGCATTGAATTTTCCCAGGACATCATGGCTTGTTCATTGCAGGAAAATGCAACAAAAAGTAAGGAATAATCTTGGTGAAATTTGAGATATCATGTATTAAGGCACTGATTTTATGTGTCACTAGGTGTTCCATGGTGCTAGATGGCTCATGATTAGAATGGTGAGTTCTTGAAACTATTGTGATAGGTTTATGTTGGGTGGGAAGCATAAAAGCTTTTCTGCTTCATCTGTAGTTCATATAGTTCTTTATCTTTTGCAAACTTTAAATTGTCTTTTATGACTTCTTGTTAGGTTATTTTGTTTACAGAGACTATTTCAAATGAGAATGTTCTGTCATGGAAGTGTCTTTGTTTTTCTTAGTGATGATGAGGATCATTTGTGGAGAGGGATCATTCAAACACACACACACACTAAGGTATTAGCATCTGATCTACTTGAAATCAGTTGGAAGCAGTATGACAGCAATGCAAGGTAAAATCTGTTGCAGCAAATATGTATGCAAATAAGAAAAACCAAAGCAATTGCAATAAGAATTTCTAGATTCTAACAAAAGATGTGTGGCAAGGCTAACGTACATGGATGCTCTGTAATAGCATTCCGAGCTAATTGTTTACCAATAAAATTCCTACAGCTGCTGCTCTCCGATCTCTTGCGAGTTACTGGAAGAACACACCACCAAGCTGGGGGCAGATAGATGATCCCTGTGGTACAAAGTGGGACGGAGTCAGTTGCAATGATTTGAGGGTTTACTACGCTGTGAGTCTTTGATTGCTGAACTCAATATTTTCTGCTCTCCTACCATTGCTTACCTAATTTTCATGTCCACAGGAAGCTATTCAGCATGGGCCTGGAAGGCACGTTAAGCAGCGACATAGGGAACCTCACAGAGTTGCGAACCCTGTAAGTTCGCCTGTTTAATTTGTTTACGAACTTTGTTCAATCATTGTACAGGTGTTGCATACTTGAGAGGATCGATCCTTGGAGAAACTGCACATGCCATAGCTCTGAATTAAAATTTAGATACCTAACATTAACATCCTTAATACAATCTCTGGATAGTGGAGCATTAGAAACAAAGCCAACCAGCTGGCTTTCAATGCAGTTTTTTATTATCAACTTCAAATCCACTGTGACATTATTGATTACTCTCCACCGACCACTAGCACTGCTTTTCCATGTCTAAATCTTTCCAGATTTATTACTAGCATAGTAATGAAGCATTAATTTCATGGATGCTTAGGATTCATGCATAACGCATGACACGAACCATAACTAGTGCGATGTTACATGCAGAGACCTCTCCTACAACCCAAAACTTGGTGGCACACTCACACCAGCTATCGGAGATTTGAAGAAGCTTGAAGCCTTGTAAGTCAGAGCAGGCCTATTGCTTAGTAGAAAGACCCATATATGTTATTTTATCAAGGTCACCTATACATGATGATCTTACTTCATAACGGATGCTGCGTCCACTCTCTTTCAGGAGCATGATCGGTTGCAACTTCGACGGTAGAATCCCAGATGAATTAGGCAACCTATCATACCTCCAATTCTTGTAAGGATCATGATCTTATAATTTCTGTTGTTGGGCCTTCTTGCTATCAATTTTTTGGCTAATTAGTATTATCAACTAGTGGGACAAGTATTTGACTTTTTTTCCTCAACTTTTTGACTACCATTCCCAGGTTTCTGAACTTGAACAAGTTCTCTGGCGAGATACCTGCCTCGCTGGGTAGGCTTTCCAATCTCTTGTGGCTGGACCTGGGAGACAATCAATTAACGGGATCTCTCCCAGTCTCAACGGATGATGCTCCAGGCTTGAATCAACTTCTCAAAGCAGAGCACTTGTGAGTCACTATTCAATAGCCCTTGGATAAATTTTAAAAGAAATCATGTGAATAATATGTGCAATGAGCTTCTATTTTACCTGCATGACAGCCATCTCAACAATAATCAGTTTTCTGGCCCCATCCCAGAAAATCTTTTCAACTCCAGCATGAGGATATTACATGTGTAAGCCGCAAACTACCCATTGCGAGTTTCCTTCTATAATTCTGCATTTCTTCTGTGTCCTGATGATTCCTTGCGCGCAGACTCCTTGATGGAAACAAACTTAATGGGACAATTCCAAAGTCCATAGGATTGGTGAAGACACTTACGGATCTGTAAGTATTCTTTAGCAAGATAAATTATTGTCCTACTATCTCATCATCCATTTTTCATCTTCTTTTAACTAGATTCCATCGAATAAAGTCAACAGATAATTGTGATTTGCCTTCTTGTGATAGCCGTCTTGATAATAACATTCTGAGCGGTCCAGTTCCTTCCAATATTACCGATCTTTCGAGCCTTGCCGTACTGTAAGCAATCATTAGTAATTATGGTGGATGGGCTTATGATATTCGAACACATGGAACAATCATATAAAAGAATATAGAAATTAGTTTTTCTACCTTCTCACAAAAGTGCCTTTTTGACTTATGCGTCATGAAGAAACACTTCTCAATTGATATCACCGAACATTTATTTATTTATTTATTTGAGAAAGACAACTTTTTTTAAGGAAGTCTTTTTTCCATATTTGAAATTACTAAAGTTTTTCTTCTTTTTTGCAATGCCAAACACATCCTTACTTCAAAAATTGGTAGGGCATATTAGTTTTTACTAGAGGATGGTTCAGTAACAGAAATATCATATTTTATAGGTATACAGCTGATATATAGTAGTTGGGAAAAGGCTTAGATGAGTTGAGTTGAGTTGTACAGCTGATATATAGCTTTCCTCTTGCTCCAGTTGGACAATTATGGTGCCAGCCATAAAGGATGCGATGGTAGCGTTACACAGTAGCTTTGTTACTTTATTTTGTTGAGATTTCTGTTACACTAGCACTGCTTATGTTAGGTATCACTTTGATGAAAACCATTGCATGCGGTAGTTGGTTACTAATTTTAGTCCATCTCACCAGATCTACAATTTGAACTTCAAAGCTTGCTCTTCTTCGTGCTGATTGAACTATAAATTATGTCTTTTTCTGAAAAAGAAAAGCATGCGTATCTGGGAAGTTTTTAAGGGTTGTTGAAGACCTATATGTTCTTACCGACCAAAATATCTGGGATTTTTTCCCCCTTTAACTAATAATTCTGCTACTTCAATTATCCATTCTTTTGAAGGTTCATTAACCCCATGTGATTAAGAGAATTATTTTTCTATCTAACAAAATTTGTTCTGTTTCAGCTTCATGTTTTTAACCTGCTTGTTTTTAGTGTTCGTTCCTTCCCATAATATGCCACTTCCAACTTCTACTTGTTAAGATGGATAACATTCTCATGTTGACATTTCTCTCTTCAGGCTATCGAGACAGGCTTTGGGTATGGACAGTGGCTCCATGGGGAAGCTGTTGCAGCTGAATGGTGATACAAACACCGCCCTTTGATTCTTACAATTGTAAAGCAGTTGTGTTAAATTAAGTTGTTTGGTTTTTATTTATAGGTGATGGCAGTTGACATGTCCCATCGTCTAGGCTGGATTGATGATACAATTGTAAGGCGGGTCCTTAACATCCTACAGTAGGCTCAGCTTCCAACTGCTCCACCTGAGATGATGACAGTGGAGAAATTTAAAGCTGCTATGGCGGTAGGTGATGGATACTCTTCTCCATTTATTCTGGTAATTCTTTCGGGATGAAAACGATTCTTCTGGCATTTCTTAATTCTAAACTTTGGTTCCGTGGGGGTTGTAGGTTGATAAAAAGGTGGCTGATGGATTGCTAAGGCTCATCCTTCTTAAAGGCCCTCTGGGCAACTGTGTTTTCACTGGCAGTTACGACAGGAAGGCCCTTGATGACACTCTTCATGCTTTTTGCAAGAACTGAAGCATTTAGGACAAATTTTGAGGCATGTTATTATTGTACCAGCATAATCTGGGATAAAGTACTTTTATTTAAGTATTATTGTTTTGGGGGTGCCTGCAGTGAGTGTTCTGTATCCATTGTAAATTTCCTTTGAATTATTTGGGCTAAAGCCTCTGATTTATAGGCTGTGCTCTATATCACCTACTTAAACTGTGGGGTGGGACTTTTGAATGTATGCATAAAAACAAAAGAGGGGGGGATGCTGCTGAGATTTGTATTTTAAATGAGAGAGAGAGAGCTGCCTCCTGAGGATTAAAGCAATTCCTTTCCTGGTAACATGCAAGACTTACTTGTAATAATAGACAGAGTGTCTGGCTAACGTTGTTAGATTTCACCATGTGAGAATCAGATGTACATTTCTTCAGACTAGAGGGAGCTAGTAATGGTGTTCAAAGGATTGCTTCAGATGTACATTTCTCAAGTGTAGAGTCTCTAAGGCAGCCGAAGAT
Source organism: Calamus simplicifolius (assembly GCA_900491605.1). Taxonomy (NCBI): domain Eukaryota; kingdom Viridiplantae; phylum Streptophyta; class Magnoliopsida; order Arecales; family Arecaceae; genus Calamus; species Calamus simplicifolius. Next base: position 28,130 of record UESW01002305.1, read on the forward strand.
ATCTTAATAATTTGATGTCTAATGTATAAAACATTAGTATTATTGATGTATACAGATATATTTATCTTATTTTATGAAGTGCATTTTTTATTCTTAAATTTAAATTTTCATTAGAATGCATTAAATATATTATAATTTAAAAATAATTTTAAATTTATAAGAATAAAAATTTGATGAATTTTATTAGGTTAATGATGGATTAGTGATGGATTTCTGATAGAAATAATAGTGATGGATTAGTGACGAAAATATTAGTGATTGATTAGTGATGGAACAATAACAAATGATTAATGGATTCTTTCATCACTAATCCGTCACTAAATTATGATGGAATAGTGATGAAAATATTTGTGACGGAATAGTAACGGAATAATGCGTGATGGATAGTCCATCACTAATCCGTCACAATTTAGTGATGAAAAATATGTTCCGTCATAAATTTTTGATGAAATATTTCGTCACAAATCCATCACTATTATTTTGTGATGGACCTCTTTCCGTCACTAAATTTAGTGACGGCAAAAATGGTGATGATAAGATTTTCGTCACTATTCCGTCACTAAACCCAGTTTGTGACGGAATAGTGATGGAAATTTTTGTCACTATTATACTATTTTCTTGTAGTGGCCCACCTTGAGGATTTCTTCATCATCATTCATGCTGCAATCAGTTACTCTTTTTGCTTTACAACTCACACGAGATTCAAGCACACGTTCTATTAATATTTTTGCTTTGGTACATTATTAACAATTTTTTACTTGTAGCATCTTTGTTTCATATATTGTGGTTCTTACATCATTTTGGTTTCCACATACTTTAAGGTATAATTACTTTGAAATGGACCTTAATGTTAATTGCTTTAGCTACATATGAAGAAACAGACTTGATGAGTTGCATGGATGCTTAAACCATGCTCCATTTAGGGCTAACCATCCAGGTATACATAAATCACTTCAATTTTCCTCAGTCAATTGAACGAATATTGTCTTCCTTGACGAATGGGTCTTAGTAGCAACCAACTCTACCTTTCTACATTTTCCTTTTTGTGCTTCCTTCTTGTACGAACTATCATTGTGTTTTTAATTTGTCCAATGGTTCCTATAAGTTACTCTCTAAAGTTAGATACAATTATTGATTGCTATTGTAATAGATGTAAATTTAGCAATTTCATCTGTTTAATTTTATTAAGATAAATTTAACAAAATCATATCAGTTTTTTTTATGATAATATAATAAATTGTAGGTGTAAGAATGAATATGATGCTGCATATAAATTCTAGAGCATCACCATTGATGGACCTAAGAACATGGTTGTGTTTGTTTCTGTTTTTAAATTTTGCAAAGAGCTTTGTTATATACATGTTGATCTTTTGGTCAGTAAATGTGTTCTTATCTAACATAGCTCCTCCAAGATGAGTTCGCTTAGGTAATGCATTGCTTATTTTGTTGAACACATTTTTGATGTCAAATTATAAGTCATAAGTGCCCGTGTTCTTAAAGGTCTTGGTGCATGGAAAAATTAGATGGCATGACAATCCATGCATATTTACCTCAGAAGCCTTGGATATTGAAATTTAGTCTTGAAACCTATACTTGATGTTGTATGAAACTTGGATTCGATGGCATTGGTGGTGAAGAATACTAGACCATCTGATATATTAAACATATTGTTGATTGATAATAAATTTATTAATAGAAGACTATAAAGCATAAGTTATTGACCAATCTTTGAATAAAAAGCTCCTTTTCGAGTTCTACCAACACAACTAGTCAAATATTTTTAGTCTCATATGGAGTGCTAACTAGGCAGAGTCCAAACTGGGACTACATAGATGCAGAGTCTTGAAGGGGAGAAGGCATTTGCATAGGCTTCTAGGAAGGGTCCTCAGAATTCCTCAAAAATAGGGTAAGGTTTTAAAGCTATGAAGAGATATCAGATACCTTTCTAGGCTTGATGTAGTATCAAGTTGGTCTTTATGCATCCTTGGTCATGGTTTGTGTATTGATATGGGAATTAGATTCAGGAGCTATTAGTCATAAAAAAGAAGCAAGGGTCGTACTAGTCATAAAAAGGCATTTGCCAGGCCACTGTCACAAAAAAAATTTTTTTTTTCTTAACAGGGGAAACCCCCCCGCCGCCCCGCCCCCCGCCCCTGTTCCCCCCCCCTTTTTTCTTGTCCGGCCATGGCCGCGGCCGCGGCCGGACAAGGCGGCCACGGCCACTGCCGTGGCTGGCCAGGCCACTGTCACTCAAAAAAAAAAAAAAAATTGGCCACTGTCACTAAAAAAAAAAAAAAAATTAGTTAGGGGGGCACGGAGCTGTTTGGATAGACTGATTGTTATGTCTTGATTATTCAATAATATTGTAATGCTAGATAGGAAGTCTTGTTGTATTATTATTTAATTTGCATAATGTTTATGCAATAATTAATTTAAGCAGAATGTTTATGCAATAGTATTTGTGCATTTGTACTTATTTACATTTGTTATGTCTTGATTATTTATATTCTGCTACAAACTGAATGATGCATTAAATTATGTAATGCTAAATAAAAATTCTTATTGTAATATTATTTAATTTCCAGCAACAATTAGTAGTTTCAATGATTTACATTTTAGGATTCGCAAACATTTGTATTTGACACAATAATCTTAAAAAGTTAGTGATTACATATATAATTCACAAGAAGTTAAGAATAACAAGCATACGTTCGATTGTCTTCGGACTTCCATAATCACAGCACTTAAACCTTTAGACCCGTTTGAGAATTTGTAAGCCTTAGTCTTGCAAATTCTCAAATTGTCCTGGTGGACAGTTTGGGAATATTTCTTGCGACATGTTAGTCTGCTAGTAATCATCGTTGGGTGAGATTTCGGTTTGTATTTGCTCATACGTTCTCCTAGTGTGGCTTATATACCACACATTTAGGAGAACATATGGGGAAATGCTGCCGAAATTTTAATGTAACCGATCGATGATAATTAATAGCAGAATAACATATCACAAAAAATATTCTTGAATGGGATAGGGCCTTACCTTATTGACATGAAGTGAAGTAGAATTATTTAAGACACTTGAATTCTTGTGAAGGTAATTTAATTGTGTGAATCTTTAGTATTTTCAGTATGACGGGCGGAGGTAGATCTACCGACGACAGACAGAGTGAGCAGAGACGTAGCCTTGCTACTCAGATCACATGAGCGTCGGAGATGGAGAGTTTGGATCTCCAGCAGAGGTGCAGCCTTCGATCTCTCCAGCAGTATTACCATCCAGCCGATCGGCACAAACCTCCGAGAGTTCTTCCACCATTGGCCGCATTGTACTTCGACTTGATGCTCAAGGGATGTAAGTATATACTAATTAAAAATATATGTTTATGTTTTTAAGTCAATTACTTATAAACATGCATTTTTTTAACAGATTCATTGAGCAGCATCATGTATCCAGCCACATCAGTGCCGTATTTCAGAGGCGTGCAGATCCCAGTGGCTACGATTGGCGCCACGTATCTCCAGCCACGAGGGAGTTTTATTTTTTGAGTTTCAGGTAAACTTATTAAATACAATTTATCAGTGATATAAAATTTCTTAAACTTAATAAATTCAAAAACTAACTGTTTATTTTAATGCAGAAAAAGTTTACGTGGGATCCTGCCAGCCATGATGCCATTAGGGCAGCATGGGAGGCTCTGACGCGACGCCGATACTCTGACATGCTTCATCGTTGGAGGTCATCGGGTCAGCGTCCTGCGCATGTGCCAGAGGGTATTTGGCACGAGTGGCAGCAGGCCTGGGTGTCCGATGGCTGGCGCAGGAGGTCCGCATCAGCCAGCATGAATCGCTGATCTGAGAAGGGCGGTCCTGGCATGGGTCTCTCTCGCCATACTTTGGGCTCCATTTCGATTCAGGAGCACAGATGGCGTATGGTAAGAAAACATAAATATTTTAATTACTATTTTAGTTATTTATAAATATTTGTATTAATATCATTTTTTTTATTGTTATAGTCTGAGCAGGAGGGCGGAGATCCTGGTGAGTTTTGTCTATTCAGGGCGACACACACCAGGAGGGACGGTTCCTGGGTCGACACGCGATCACGGAAGGTTGCGGTAAGAAATTAGATTTATGTAGTATCTGTTTAATTTCTAAAATTTTATTTCAAGAAATTTATTAACTCATTTATTGTTGATTTCATAATTTCAAGACACGAGTCGAGGAGCTTCGCTCCCAAGCATCGCAGGTCGACTCTACTGATGGGGAGATGCCCGTCGAACTCTCAGCAGAGGAGAGCCGGCGTGTGTTTTTGGAGGCTATTGGTGCCCAGCCACGAGACCGTAGGGTCTATGGTCTGGGCACTAGAGCTTCTACATATTTTCCCCATCAGGCCTCCAGCTCGCGAGTTCCTGATGATCTTCCTCCCGAGCGTTTACAGGACCTTCGCAGATCTATTGCAGAGGAGATTCGCCAGGAGGTCGAGCAGGATTTTAAGGATCGTATGCGAGGCCGGGATCACGAGGTTGCAGACATGCGAGATGAGATGCATTATTTGCGGGATATGGTTATCCGCTTGTCGCAGAGTCTTCAGCCTCCACAGCCTCCACGTGATCGTCCAGATTCTTGATGTATTTTTCTTTTCTTTTTTATGTTGTAAAACTTCAAAATTTTAATATATAAATTATTTTTAGAAATTTATTATTGTTTGGATTGAGTAAAAAATGTTTGTATCAATATTTAGATTTAGCGAAATTGTATTAACCGTTTTAATTTTTAATCTTTTATATTTTTTTAAAAACAAAATTTGCGATGCATTAGCGTCTGAAATTGCATCGCTAATATTTTTAAAATATTATTATTAAATATTATGACGCAATGACCTGGCATCGCAATATTTAAAAATAAATTTAATAGCGATGCATTAACGACTAAAATTGAGTCGCTATTTTATCTTAAAAATTTTTAATAAATATTGCGACGCAATGACCCTGCGTCGCAATATTTTAAATAAATTTTATTTGCGATGCATTAGCGACTCAAATTGCGTCGCTATTATACCAAAATATATTATTAAATATTGCGACGCAGCTATATGCGTTGCAATATGCGACGCAATTTAGTGCGTCGCAATATTTAATAATAAATTTTTTTATTTTAAAAATTAATTTTAAATTTAGCGATGCAATTGCATGCGTTGCAGTATTGCGACGCAATGTTGCATCGCAGAGAGTCGCAATATTGCAACGCAATTGCGACAAATGGGTATTGCGACGGACAGTTGAGCGACGCTGTCATTGCGTCGCTATTGCGTCGCAATAGCATGTTTAGCGACGCAATTGCGACGCATTTGGGCGTCGTAATATTTATTTCTCTTGTAGTGTACCAATTTTCTTTCATGTGGCTTTTGCAAGCTTAATTTCTCCCATTAATTATCCCCACATCATTTTAATCCATACCAAATTTCTGGATGAACAGCCGCACACATTTTTATGTACCACCAAGTGAGTACTTATGCAGAGATTTAAGAGTTTCGGTTACAACTGCAAGATAATTAGGTTTTGACTTGCCACCAAAGGCTAACAATTTTGTTGCTATATATAAATGGTTGACTTGCATGTAACTGAACCTAATGAAAAGTTTTAGATATGATTATTAAAATTATGTTAATCAGAATTAAACTTAATTCACTATTGGAGAAACTACATAAAGAAAAAATTTGAGAGCAACGAAAACATGTTTTCCCAACCAAATTGGTTCACCTTGAGGATTTCTTCATCATCATTCATTCCACAAACAGTTACACTTTTTGCTGCACAACTCACACTAGATTCAAGCACACATTCTATTAATATTTTTATTTTTTTGGTACATTATTAATATTTTTTACTTGTAGCATCTTTGTTTCGTATATTGTGGTTCTTACATCATCTTGGTTTCATAGGAGATTTAAGGTATAATTACTTTGAAATGGACCTTAATGTAACTTGCTTTAGCTACATATCAAGAAAGGGACTTGATGAGTTGCATGGATGCTGAAATCATGGGCTAATCATCCAGGTTTACATAAATCATTTTAATATTCGTCAATCAGTTGAACGGATATTGTCTTCCATGATGAAGGCATCTTATTAGCAACCAACTCTACCTTCTACATTTTACATCTTTCCTTTTTCTACTTCCTTCTTGTATGAAGTATCATTGTGTTTTAAATTGTCCAACGGTTCCCATATGTTACCCTCTAAAGTTAGATACAATTATTGATTGCTGTTGTAATAGATGTAAATTTAGCAATTTCATCTATTTAATTTCATTAAGATAATTTTAACAAAATCATATCAGTTTTCATATGATAATATAACAAATTGTAGATGTAGGAATGAATATGATGCTGCATATAAATTTTGAAGATGGACCTAAGAATATGGTTGTGTTTGTTTCTGTTAATAAAATTTGCAAAGAGCTTTGTTATATACATACTGATTTTTGGCCAGTAAATGTTTTATTATCTAAGATAGCATCTCCAAGATGGGTTCACTTAGGTAATGCATTGCTTATTTTGTTGAACAAATTTTTGATGTCAAATTATAAGTCATAAGTCCTCATGTTCTTAAAGGTCTTGGTGCGTGAAAAAATTAGATGGCATGACAATCTATGCATATTTACCTCAAAAGCCCGAATATTGAAATTCAGTCTTGAAACCTATACTTGATGTTGTCTGAAACATGGATTCAATGGCACTGGTGGTGAAGAATACTAGACCATCTGATATATTAAATATATGGTTGATTGATAATAGAAGACTAAAAGCATAAGTTATTGGCCAATCTTTTCAATAAAAAGCTTATTTTCGAGTTCTATCAGCATAACTAATCAAATATTTTTTAGTCTCATATGGAGTGTTAACTAGGCGGAGTCCAAACTGGGACTCTATAGATGCAAGGTTTGTTGAGGTTGATTGATGAACGGTGGTGGAAACTCCTCGTTAAAAGAATATACAATATCCTGGGCTCTTCTTTTTTTCTTGATTTTTCTTGTTCCTTTGCTGACACTGACGCCTTCCCCTCCTTGTTCACATCCTCCCCTCTTTCACGTGTTCCTGGGAAATGTGTTCTCTCCCACGAAGCCGTGAGCATCTCTTCGGTTCCCGTAACCCACCTGAAGCCTCGGATTCCACGGTGGCGGTGCCGCGCGTTCCTCACGGGAGCCTGGAACGCCACAAAGCTTCGGATCCAACGAAGCCGGAACCCACCGCGCGATTCCACGAAGACCGACCAAGCGTAATCCTGGCTAGAACGCCGTGACACGAGAGTGGTTGGGGGAGGGAGGGCGGAAGAAGGAAGAAGGGGATTAAAGAAGAAATTTTGAAAGAAAAGAATCTGCGTTTTTTTTTTTAATCAAAACTTTAAAAATTAAGGTTTAAATACGTGCCTAAATGAATTTAGTTCAGACTCAACAAAAATTCTCATTTACTAACTCAATCAGATTAAAATAATCTTTAAGTCCATGTACATTCATTACTTGATTTAATCTCAACCTTTGGACTCACATTCAGTCCAATACAAGTGAGCACAACTTGAGCCTTGATAGCATCACACCAACAAAGTCTTGAAGGGGAGAAGGCATTTGCATAGGCCTCTAAGAAGGGTCCTCATAATTTCTCAAAAAGAGGGTAAGGTTTTAAAGCTATGAAGAAATATCATATACCTTGCTTGGCTTGATGTAGTATCAAGTTGGCCTTTATGCATCCTCAATCTTGGTTGTGTATTGATATGGGAATTAGATTCAGAAGCTGTCAGTCATAAGAAAGAAGAAGCAAGGGTCGTACTAGTAGCGCCTTATGTGTGGTCAATCGTAGCTTGTTCATGAGAAGAAAATTATAAACGGTTGCCAATTATGTTTTCTGAGCCTACTTTGCATCATTTGCTAGGATATATGTTACATCACAACCCACTATTTAGGTTGAACATGTGGTCGTTTGTCAGGATATTTGTTGCGTTCCACCCCACCATTTAAGTTGAACATGTGACGTGGTCACAAAACCTATAGGTATAACCCAAGAATTATGCAAAACCAAATTTATTTTATTTATGTTATATTACCACTTACTAGTACATCAATATTTAATTAACGTTATTTAATGTACAAGAAGTATCAATTAACCAAAATATCAAAAATCATTTAACTGTAGGCCATCATATGTATTTTCAGTTAAAATTCAATTATTTATGACAAGTGGCCTTAGTATATATTAAATGACCTAATTAGTCTTTAATTGCATATATATACCTCTCTCTCTCTCTCTCTCTCTCTCTCTCTCTCTCAGTAGAAGCTCTAAAATCTTTTGTATCTCTTCGTTCTAATTGCAGACACAATCCATCTTTGATCCTAAGCATCCATAGTAACAATAAAAACAAAAAATAGAAGGAATGTGATGGGCTTAAGCCCAATAAAAATCCCCACATTTTAGCATGCAGTATACCACATCATTATAAACATATAATAGGTAACAACGGAAACATTAATGACAATAGCATAATATGATCATGTATGCTCAACATAAAAATCATCATCATGTATAGGCTTTTGAATAGTAAGTTACTTAGTTTCATAATTTTATATTGGGTAGGCATTGGATTAGTAAAGGTTATATTTTAGCTTATGATAGGCAAATAAATTAAGCTACAGCCTCGGTAGCAACCATATCTAGCCACACTCTAGCTCGCGGAGGCAAACAAAACGAGCGGTGCTCCAGCTTGCAATGGCAATCATATTTAGCTGTGCTCCAACCTACAGTAGCAAACAAACCGAGCTGTGCTCCAACCAATGGCAACAACTATATCTGGTTGCACTTTAGGCTGCAGTGGCAAACCAAAATGAGCCGTGCTCTAACCCATGACTAATCCAATGTCTACCACCGTCCATTCTATTACTTATTCCAGTTGTTTAACAATTGAAATTTGGTTCTTAATTACATGAGCATGTAGGCCAACATACGTTTTCATATTAGTCTATATCATAAGTCATATCAGGCACAAGGCATACACATATAATTTATAATTATGCATAATTTAAGCATTTTTTATCATAGTTATTTTACTACATATTCAACATTAGACTACTAACATGTGCAATATTACTACTTGTATGTTCATACCATCATCATAATAAATTTCACACATAATTAACATCATATCACAACATATATATGTATTGTCATATCATGTATGTTCCTACCATAATAATGTACATCATAATAAATTTCTATAAATGATCATCAGAATATCCTTAACACATGTATCATCCACCATTCAATGATCATACCAACATGCACTCATGCAATTATGTACAAGTATTCTTATTTGCATCTGTAGTAAATCCAAACTTACTTCCTCAATGCTTTGATTGCTATCTATCTACAGGTAATCCACTACAAAAAAATCAACTTTTGCCTACGATTTTTTTCGTAGGGAAAGAGAAAAAATCGTAGGTAAAGCCTTTCCCTACGATTTCTGTCGTAGGCAAAAGTATAAAAAAATCGTAGGGAAAAGTGCGTAGGGAAAGCCTTTGCCTACGACTTTTAAAAATTGTAGGCATAGATCAGACCTTTTCCCTACAATTTTTTCGTAGGTAAAGATCATAATTCGTAGGGAAAGAATGAGAAGAATTTGAAATTCAAATTTAAATTTTAAAAACTATTGCCTACGAAATTAAAAAATCGTAGGAAAAAATCAAAAAATATTTTTATCAATATCTTTCCCTACGATTTGTCTTAAAATCATAGGGAAAAATTGGCTAATTATAATTTTTAAAAAAATTTTCCCTATGAAAAACCCTAAAATCGTAGGAAAAATAGGAAAAAATATTTTTTTATACATATCTTTCCCTACGATTTACCTTAAACTCGTAGGGAAACGTTAGGTAATAAATTTTTTTAATGATTTCTTTCCCTACGAAAAACTTCAAAATCGTAGGGAAAAAATCAAGAAATTTTTTTTATTCACTTCTTTCCCTATGATTTTTCTTAAAATCATAGGAAAAAATTGGCTAATAATAATTTTTAATGATTTCTTTTCCTACGAAAAACCCTAAAATCGTAGGGAAAAGTTGGCTAATAATAATATTTAATGATTTATTTCCCTACGAAAAACCTCAAAATCATATAAAAAAATCAAAAAAATATATTTTTTTATCCATATCTTTACCTATGAATTTTCTTAAAATCGTAGAAAAAAATAGCTAATAATAATTTTTAATATTTTTTTTTCCTACAAAAAAAAAACTCTAAAACCGTAGGTAAAAATTAAGAAATTAAAAGAGGTTCATGGCATTTTCCATTGATCAACTTACATGATCATCAAGCAGCGAGCAAGAAGAGACAGCGAATATGAACTCATAGCATCATTGTTGATAACTACTTATATATATATATATATATATGAGTAATTGTTACAACAAAACACTATGCTTGTAAACAAAGACAAAACAAGCGACTCAAGGGGCTGGGCTTCTCATGGGCTGGGCTTACTCTTCTCCCAGATAAAAAAGAAGAATGCACTCCACAATTTGCATTCCTTCACGGGACTCGCTAAAAGGCCATTGTCTCTGCCAATAATTAGAACATCAAGTTTGGCCGTAAGCGAAGACTTCAGTGTCACAGACCGTGATAGCTCCTCTGTGATTGGTAGAAGACAAAGGCATGGACAAAGGCATCTTCTGTGAATGGTCTCGTTTTGTCTTCAATACCCATGATACATCATGGTCCCTGTCAGTCCAAATAGAGAAATACATCAACTTCACCATCCACACCCACACATTTCACCATAAGATACATGCAAGCATGCTTAAAAAAGTTATGCCTAACTTTGAAAATTCGGTCTCCTAATACAAACCTTTAGAGAGATAAGAACGTCTCTCCGCCTGCTGACGAACTTTCACTCCCCTTATCATCTGTCGGTTTGCATAACCCGCTTGAAAATTTCAGAATTTATATATCCATCCATCATGAATAAAATGCTGAAGGAAACATCAAGGAAGAGTGGTTAGAGAATTAATTACATATTTTCCACATTTCATGTCGGAGTAGATGACGATAAAGTCCCCCTCCTGCAGGCCGTTGGATCGAACAAACTCTCCTAAAATAAAAAAATATAACGTTGGACCGAAAGCAATAATAGAGGATCAAAAGAGCAAACATTGAACAAGAAGAAGCCATCCAGATGAACAACTTCCTCCCTAGCTTACCTGTGTTCTCGAGCAGGTACATGCGGCTTTTGTTGTTGGGCCAGAACCTGCACCACCGGATGATTGATTATTAGCTCTCTAGTTCTAAAACAAAATTATAGCACAAGGTTCTCTTGGTGAACGCTAAGAACTTGTTATATATGCATGCATGTAGTAGAAGATATCATCAATCAAACCTACATGCATTCTTTATCGTTGATTTAATGAAACTACTGATCATGAAGACGGTTCTTTGAATTAAAAAACGGTTCTTCTTCCTTATTTTGGGAGGCCTTACTAAAAAAGGATGAAAGAAATCATAACGCCAAATACCTGTACCGCATGTTCCATACTTGGGAGGTCCCTATGTCCTCCATGGGAATTGTTATCCCGTCCCATAAATGAACTGAAGTCTCCCAGGCAATAGCTCCCAGAGAACCTTAACTGCTCCAATATTCCCCCTAGAAAGATTATCTTGTAAAAATTATAGCAAAAAACTTAATTATTTCCACAACACTTTAAATTGCCAATGTTGATGGTCATTAGAGTACAAAAAGAAGCTGAGAATACCTGATAGATAAAGTTTCAGCAATTTCAGCAGTTTTAGCAGCAACTAAACTAAACTAAAGAAACTAAGGATACCTGATCCTTTACATACAATATCCATTACATATACAAAATTTTTTAAATTTTGCTGGCCTGAATGATTGACCCAGAAATTGAACAGGCAAACTGGTGGCCCAGCCTCTTAGACAGGACAATCTCCAGTCCCAGTAGGACAACTATGCTCGTACCCCACCCCAATTTAAAACTACTTAGACTTGCATTCAGTGTGCCATAATTTGGACCAATTAATGCTGCACAATAAGAGCCAGTATGGCACATAGAAACAAAATGTTTAACATAGGTATGTACTCTCTCTATAAATGCAGACATGAAGACATGCATCTTGGCATGAGCAACCACGCTCAAACACACATGCATGCACACCCACATGTATAACTTTATGTACACACATGCATGGCCTTGTTTGACTTGCCTTCCTACCTCATCACCCAGTATGGAACAGAAGAGACATTTATCTATTTCAGAACTCTCAATTTGTAACCATTGACATATTCATGCAACAGCACTCAACTTGCATAAAGAAAATTGGATGGCATTAAGCATCTAAATTTTCTCAAGCAGGGACAGTCATGTTTCCATTATAAACAGATTTCAAAGTCATTGTGCACATCATTTACAAACCAATGGACTTGGGCAACACGTGATCATGTAACACCCTTGTATTCAATATGATACAAAGGATCTGGGAAAAGATCATAAATTGATATCATGACATGTCTCAAAGTTAAAACATTATGAAAACAGTATTGCTGTGAATTCCAGCCCATTTCTGCCTACAAGCCTAGGATTAACTGCTCCACATAGGATTTGATATCAAAAATACAACAGACAACTATGATCATGCATGATAGAGCTGCAACAGTTTGAGGATTATACAAACATACAGCTAAGAGCTCTTAATACAGACAGCAAACAAATGATTGAACCTATCAGGTTTTAAGAGCATTTATGCAGCAAAATTATGACTTAATCAGGACTAAAGCACCTCGTAATTACAGCCAAATGACAAAAAAGAACAAAAGAAACATCTTGTCTAACTCATGAATTGGGATATGGTGCTAACTTCATAAGATCTAGATATATTGGTGACAACAAACTCAGATTAGTCAATGCCCTTGTTTTAGAAATAACATTACCACTACAGTAAATGCAAGGGCTAACGATGCTTTTAAAGTTATTTCCCGATGCTTTTTTAGCGTCGGGATATAGCCTTTTGACGCTTTTAAAAGCGTTGTTAGGTAAGGGGTGGAGAAAAAGTTTGCCGACGCTTTTCAAAGCGTCGGTAAAACTGCCGACGCTTTAAAAAGCGTCGGCAATGTTTTTAATGTCCGTCAGACCCTACGCCACCCCCCATCCACGCGCCCCCACCAAAACCCAACCCACGCGCCCAGCCCAGCACCCCTGCCGCACCCCACCCCACCCCCCCCCCCCCCGAACGCACCCCCGACCAAAACCCAACCCCGGAATTTATATCACTGGTAAGTAGAATTACCTTGTGTAAGGCAAAAGTGGCTCCTCCAGCATGGATGGACACAAAGAAACCCTTTTCATAAATCCCTTTACCACACTTATCATAAAGACCCTTTGCCCCGACAAAGAAGGAAAGAAAAGAGATAGAAGGTCATAGAGAAATAATATAGAAACCAAATGAATCATGTGAAGCAAAATAAAGAAAACAGAAAAGGATTGAAAAAAGAAATTTTAATATAAACCAATCAAACAAAGAAATCCCCTTCATTAATTTCTGCAAGTTACTATTGTAGTGAAGCTTTTTTCTTTTCCTAACAAAGAAAGACATAAACAGAACCATAAGAGTCCCTCTAATAAGTATGATGAGCTGATAAAGAGACCCAAAAGAAATATAAAGTAGAGGATAAGAAAGGAAAAGAATATCTGAGGAGAAGAAACAAGACCATTCACTGGTTCTCTTCATGGCAGTGGAGAGAAGCTGCTTCCTTTTATATATGGCAGCAGGCGGTGGTGCAGTTTCACGATCAACCCCCAGCATTCCTGTGGCTCCTGAGGCTTATCTCTTAGCTCTTCTTTGTTCTTCTTTCTCCTCCTATCAATTATCGTGACCATGTCTCCATCGTATTCAAAACAAGCGTGCGCTTGTAGAAGAGCTAGAAAGGAGGTGTAGACACTGATCCTTGGTCGCACCATGAGACCAGATCCTGGTGGCCATGAATTGGATGCTTGGTCGCACCATGAGACCAGATCGCTTCCATGCTATGGCTTGTGCAACTCCAAGTGAAAAGGACTTGTCAGGCAACTGCAACACTGGGGTAATCCTTGTACCTTGTTTACTGTATAAGGAAGATATTGACAAAGCTGTCAGACGTGTGTGTATAGCTACAAGTGAAGAAACAGCAATAGCATGATACAAAAATACCGGTGAAGAAAACTGTCATCCAAAACATAAAAAATATAAAAGAAACACTATTTGATTTTATAACAGATGACCAGCAGAAAATTCCATGGAATCTACTTAACCAACTCTGCTGTAGACATTAAGAGTGTTACTTCCTGTTTCGTAGCATACATAGCTGTGAGTTTAAAGTTCAAAGCGGCAATGCAATATATCAGGCTATGCCAACTGACTGTGCTAATGTTACAATTTACATTAACATACCTTCCGTAGTGACGAGTCATCATGACAACCTTTTGCACCAGTTGGAAATATATCAGGACCGCTAGGTAAACCTGGTCTCCATTTGTGGGGCAACACTCTGGTTTTGACATTGAGTATCTGAGGATAACAGTTTTGAAACAAATTCTTCATCCACAATAAAATTAAAAATTGAAAGTTCCAAAGTTGAACAGTAATCCAAATATCTACCTTTCTAGATCTTCCATCATCCAGCTTTTGTCTCTTTATGGCTTGATTTTCTTGAGCAATATCAGTAACCATGGCATTCTTCATGCCAACACTACCAGGACACCTACTCAGCCAAAAAAAAAAAAAAAAGGCATATTATATAGACTCACAAACAAAATTCTTTCGTATGATATGTGTGCCAAACTAAACACTCACTTAATCACAGTCTTTGGCTTGGTACATTTTGAAGATTGGACTGAAGGTGGCTTGGTTTTAGGCTTTCCAGCAGTCCGTTTAACCAAACTTGCTAATTTTTTAGCCATCAAATTCTTACAATGAATCTAATGGCGTAGGAGTTATCGGTTCGGAACTCCGTTCTGCGAGATATCTCGAGTGCCCGTCGAGGGTCTCTCAGAGAGTTTCTTAGGATGCAGACCAGGGACTCCCACATATTCCGGTTCAGCGAATCCCCGGCAAACACCAGCCTCTTTCCCCTCAACAGTTCCAGCATTCTCTTCCCTTCCAGCCTAAGAACATGAATTTCAAAGCTGATGAGAAAAATTCAAGCTGCTGTGAGGAAAACACTCATTCAAAATCTCCATCCTGATTTCAAGCAGTGCAATTCTCAGCAGTTGAAATATAAGAGTAACTGCCCAGATGACAAATTCAGCAGTAATTCAATGAAAGAACCAAAATTTACACATTTCCACCTCCAACTTCTAAAGGAAATATCGAAAGAAAAAACTTTTTTTTCCCCCCTTTTTTTGGCCAGAACTCCTTGCAAGAACTGTGTATAGTTCTGAAGACATTGTTTTCCCAAGCTAAGAAAGAGTCCACATTAATCAAACGGATTACAAGAAAGACTAGGAGATCGATACTAGCATGAGAAAGAAAGGCAAGAACGCAAACGGCACCAACGCCAGAATTCTGAAGACATTGGTATTCATTTTTTATAGATTGAATCGAATGGCACGGTGCTGTCTACAAACTGGAAAGATGTGGGCTCAAAGAAGGTAGAAGGAAGTCCACCTGAAGGGATGGAGCTGAAGAAATGGGAATATTGATCTTGTTGCTGATTCTATATGGTGCAGTTTTTATTAGTGGCATGGGTGTGCATCTCATCTCGCAAAGTTATGACTGTAAAATTTCACTCTGGATCAGTTTTTCGTTACAAAGTGGCCAATGTGGCATGTCTTTCAATTTATGATACAGCCCATCAGGTGGTGATATAAAATATTTGCTTTTTTTCCGAATACTGTATGTCCTTTGGTTATGTGTGGGATTAGAACTTTATTGTTATTGTATTTTCTTGGTTATATGTGCTGAACTGTTATTTTGGGCATCTTTGGCTTGTGAAGGTTTTTGGCTTGCGCCTGTTCTATGTTAGTCCTCTTTCTCTTTTTCTGCACAACGAGACGTACTTGGTCTGGCCAAATGTGCAGCCCTATCTTCTCCTTTATTGAAACATGTTTGTTTATGATTAACGGTCAGGTCAGGAGATGTTTTGTTAGGTCCAAGGGTGAGCTTGCTTGATAACCATAGAAGGGTCGTGATGTTTTTGGCACCTGACAAATAGTAATTGCTATATTACACTCTAGACACCATTTTAACTTACTTTTTGATTGTCTGAATGTGAAGTCACCGAATTTATACATCCAGAGCTTCCAAACTACATAGTACACTTTGAAATAATGTCCAGTTAATGTATTAAATAATTTTACTTTTCTTTGCTTTTAATACCTCTAGTTTTAGTTAACATTATTCATTATTTTAACAGTTTTCAGTTGAATGATCTGAATTTCAAACTGTAATCAGCAAAGCTGCTGAAACGGAAACTTATTTGGTATAAGCAAGAACAGAATTGAAACTGGCACCAAAGTTTTCCTTGTTTTCAAACTATGCCATTTGATTGAAACTGCTGCTTATTTGGTACGAGTCAGAACCAAAATTAACACCAACACCAGATTTTTTTAAATCTTGCTTTAAACTATCCATTGACTGAATCCTAGCTCGGGTGGAGATCTGTGAACCTAGAGAGTTGCTTTCCTCACCTTCAGCTTCAAACTTTGGTCCTTAACTTCAACCACTTTCCTTTAGATAGCCTGCACCTGAAAATCATAAATCCTTGTCTCTAAACTAAACCGTACTCTCAGATTCCATCACTTTCTAAATGTTAATTT
Organism: Calamus simplicifolius; assembly: GCA_900491605.1. Taxonomy (NCBI): domain Eukaryota; kingdom Viridiplantae; phylum Streptophyta; class Magnoliopsida; order Arecales; family Arecaceae; genus Calamus; species Calamus simplicifolius. Next base: position 44,969 of record UESW01002305.1, read on the forward strand.
AAACAAAGTCTGTGGCTATGCTCCAGCCTTCTTGTAAGTGATCACTTGTTGTTTTGTGGGGGACTAGATGTATTGATCCATGGTCTAATGTGATGGAAGGGGCAAAGTATAGATAGAAGCAAGAACTGTCAACTGGTGCTCTAGTTTCCATCTCTTGGCCGGAGCTCAAGTAGAAGTGTATTTCTAAAAACTGTGGCCAATAAATCTATGAAAAGCTTTTCTAACTTAAGCAAGGAACCCTCACTTTGGCCGAACATTATCAATGATTCACTAAATTTATTGCAAGGGGTGAATTGTTAGATGATGAGGCATACCGACTTGCTTAGTACCAGCAAGGTCTTCCTTATATCAAAGTTAAGTTGGCTCTGGTGATTTATGTGAAGCCCTGTAGTAAGAAATGCAATTGAAAAAGATGGTTGCCTTCTAACCTAGAAGGTCATCCACTCAATTTAAGGATTTCACTAACCGCTCCAATTCTACTCATTGACCAATTACTAATCTCAATCCAAATTCACCAGCAATGTTGGTCAACCCTCGAATTGACCATAATGCTTGAGTGTACCTTTATGCCATAGTTAAATTATTTCCAATTTAAATTTAAAAATTTTTAATCAATATAAACACTTTTAAGAGCTAGTGTGATGCATTTTGTCAGTATGGCCTCTATTGATACTTCTAGGAAAATCAAACTTGGCCAACATGATTCAAGTTCAACTTTAACATATGACATCTAGATGCCTATGAAACCTAAATAACTTTTGCATGAACCATACTTTGAATGAATTTTGACTAAGCTAATCCTATACAAATCCTATACGGTAAACAGGACAAGACATTTTCCTTGCTGACTTCTCCGGCGAATCTATAAAGTAAATATAAAGCCTAGCTTTTATTGCCCTCAACTAAAATGTAGATTCATCATTACAACTAAGATCCAACAGCAAAGTCAGGATAAACGGAGAAAGTCTGTTTAGGCAAAATTCTCAGCACATAAAAAAGGAATTAGAATCTTTTCTCCATTCATGTATCTCTTATGACCTACTTCAAGGTTTGTATGCATGTTAGAAGACCACAGTAGAAACCTACAGTTTCTCATCATAATAATGCATATTGAGAATTCAGTTCGACCTTGGCAGACAAGATACCATGTAAAGAAAAAGACAAGAAAGTTGTTTACAGATAACTCCTGGTCAACAAAAACAAACGTTTCTTTTTTGGAAATAAACCAAAAGGATATTTTAAAAAAAGTCAATAACGGCATATCTTTACTTCAATTAAGTCTTCAAAACATTAGATACCTCTACATTGACAATACCAGTGTATTATATTATTATTGAAGAAACATCCCATACCAGGAAGACCATTTCTGCAATGTGAACAATAGATTCAGAAACTATATTCCTATCTACTTATGATAGAGATGCAGAAAAGGAAAAAAAAGAGATCTGAACAAATAAGATAATAATACACAAGCTAAGCTTTATGTAAGTCAGTACGTAACAAAATTAGCTGTCATTGGTTATATTGTATATTAAAACCAGAACATATACATTTAAAAAAGCTTATATGAATATAATACACAATTTTCGAACCTTTTCTCCTCACTTTCCAAGTTTCAAGATCTGCAGGTATAAGCCCTTTCCCATTATTGGTTCTAGGATTTCAGCAATGATGGAATCGCGCTTGGTGATGGCCGCAATTTTCTGTCCAAAGTGCTGGCTTTTCAGGTGAATTTGGCCCTGCGAATGTTTCTCCACACATAAGTCCGTTGCATGCATTTATCTGCACATTAAGTAGCAGCCATTTAAATGGTACAAACTAATATTAACTTGAAATTTTCACGATCATAGAAATGAAGTAATTAGGCCTACCACTGGATCAGGAGCATCATCTTGCTTGCACATCATCCATGGGACCCCAGTTTGTAAACCCACAGCCATAGACGCTGCCCAGCGAACATAAGGAGGTCCTAACTCATGAAATGAGGCCTCCACGTTCTTGTACTCATTCTCAATCTGCATGTTATATTACTCATATGATTTGTCTAATTGAATCTCACATGACATCATTGGATAGAAATCATGATAAAAATAATTCTAGTCTGCATTCCTCACCTGAGAAATTATGATCGGCCCACCTTGAGGGTAATATAACTTCTCTGACTTCATCATATTCACTATCATTGTCACAAATTTTTCCATGTAGAACTGCATAAGAACAAGCCAGGTTTAAGCAACTCAATACACCAAAGATAACCAATATAACTTTACTTTGAAGACATTATACCTGATTATTTTTTAGGATCAGTTAGACTAACATTAATTAATCATCAATATATAACCTTGAGTTACTGTATGAAGAATTGAGTTTCTTAATAGAGTGCTATACTATTCAAAGTCGCAACAGCTTCTCCTTTAACTTAGAAACGGAAATAAATAAAACAAAAAGGGTGTTTTTTAAAAGGATCTGCAGGTATAAGCGGTGATGATGGAATCGCGCTTGGTGATGGCCGCCTCCATGCCGACGGTGACAGAAGCCACGGATGAGCTTGGCCTTGTAAAGGGAGTCCGCGGCGATCTCCATGCGGCGCATCAGGGCCATGTCGCGGAAGAAGGAGAAGATATCATTTGGGGTGGTGTCCACGGAACGGGAGGGGGGCTCGATCTTGTGGCCGGTGAAGGGAACGCTCTCTCGATGGTCAGGACGGTCTGGTCGTCAGCGGCAGAGGCGGAGAAGGGCAAGGCGGAGAGGGGGCGAGAAGGAGCTTAGAGAGGAGGAAGAGGAGGAGGAGGCGAGAGGCGGCTGACGGGAGGGACTCGATCGGGAGCTCGAGGGGGCTAGGGCACTGGCGGGGGGAGGCACTCGATCGGGAGGGGGGCTAGGGCACTGGCGTTTTTTTTTTTTGGCGTGGGGGCGGGGGGGGGGGGGGGGGTGCGGGGGTTGGGTTGTTTCTAGATGGGGGGGGGGGGGGGGCAACCGATTGGTTTTTTTTTTTTGGGGATTTTTTTTTTTTGGGAGGGGGGAGGGGGAAGCGTTGGTAGGCTAAGAAAATTTTCCACGCTAAATTAAAGCGTCGAAAAAAGAGTTGTTATTTTTAATTTTTACTGTAGTGTACCTTAAGAAGCTCAGGATATTATATTTTTCTAGCCCCTTCCCCTCAACGAAACACAAGCAGTTCAATCAAAACGACATCCGAAAATAAAACCCCCACATCCTTGAAAGCGGTAAATCGAACACCTGATTCCCTACTGCACTTTGAATAAATCCAAGCTCAATCATCCGAAATGCAAAGAAAAAATATATATACTTTCATAAACCAAACTCATCACCCAAATCACAAAATCCCACCAAAGCCCCACATCACCAACATTAAACAATCGTCCAACACAATTCAAACGAAAATACAAACAGAGATCACACATACCATCGTCTGCAGCAACCCAGATCAAAGAAACAGAAGGGACTATATCCAAAAATAGAGCTACCGATAGCAAGTAAACAGAAAGCACAGAAAGAGAGAGAGAGAGAGAGAGAGAGAGAGAGGAGAATAGTGGGTGCAACGGCAAACCAGAACAGAAAAACGAACCGAAACAAAGAATCCGGCAAGTACACCCGACCGAAGCCCTAGATTGATCGCCCGGAGACAGAGGTGAGCGATCCGGGGTACGAAAATTGATGGATTTGGAGAGCAAGACAACGGGACTTACTCGGATGGGCGGAGATCTCTCCGGAATGGGCGATCGAATCGGAGCCCCTTCTCGCTACGCTAAGGGTTTCGTCCCTTCACCGGGCTAGGGCTAGGGTTCCGAGGGGGTGACGAGAATGGCCGAGAGCGAGCAACCCGGCCGACGACGATGATGCAACCCGGCCGGCGACGATGATGCAACCCGACCGGTGATGACGCGAGGCGGAGGATTTAGGGTAAATCGTAGGGTGGAGGCCAGGAGCAGAGAAGCGGAAGCGGAATGGATCGATCGGGGTTGTGATTTTAATTTACAACCCTTCCTTTCCCTACGATTATTAACAAATCGTAGGGAAACAATTTCATATTTTTATTAAAAAATAATTCCCAAAACCATTCAGAAATTATTTTTCCCTAAATAATTCCCAAAACCATTCGGAAATTATTTTTCCCTACGATTTTTATGAAAATCGTAGGGAAAGGATTCTTGAGAAAATAAATTTTGGCGGAAGTTTTGCCTCCAAAAAAAAAAATTAAAATAAAATAAAATTTAATTTCCTAAACTAGTCTTTCCCTACGATTTTTAAAAATCGTAGGGAAATAAATTATTTTTCAAAAAAATTTATGGTAAAACTTTTTGAATTTTAAATAAATATCAAAACCTTTACCTACGATTTTTAAAATATCGTAGGTAAATGAACTTTTCCCTACGATTTCAGTAAAAATCGTAGGTAAAAATCAATCCCTACGAGTTTCAAAAAAACGCAGGGAAATATTGGATTTCCCTACGATTTATTAAAACTCGTAGGGAAAGGTTGGATTTCCCTATAATTTTTTAAAAATCGTAGGGAAAGGATCCGTATTAAAATATTTTTTTTTATTGTTATTCATATTTAAAACTCAATAATATTTGGCTCTAAATGTAATTTTCATGCCCATTAAGCATTATATTAATGATGCAGGAGTGATTACTATGATCACAACCGTCGGATCATCTCCGATCGGATGAATCGCAACGGTCGGATCGATAATCGCCAATCGGGATCATGGCTTGAATCAATCGCAACCATCAGATCGTCTTCGATCGGATGGATCACAATCGTCGGATCTATCATCGCCGATCAAGATCATGGCTTGAATCGATTGCAACTGTCAGATCGTCTCTGATCGGATGGATCGCAATCATCGGATCGATCATCGCCAATCGAGATCATGGCATGGATCGATCGCAACCATCGGATCGTCTTCGATCGAATGGATCGCAATCGTCAGATCTATCATCGCCAATCAAGATCATGGCTTGGAGCGATTGCAACTGTCAGATCGTCTCTGATCGGATGGATCGCAATCATCAGATCGATCATCGCCAATCGAGATCATGGCATGGATCGATCGCAACCATCGGATCGTCTTCGATCGGATGGATCGCAATCGTTGGATCTATCATCGCCAATCAAGATCATGGCTTGGAGCGATTGCAACTGTCAGATCGTCTCTGATCGGATGGATCGCAATCGTCGGATCGATCATCGCCGATCAAGATCATGGCTTGGATCGATCGTAACCATCGGATCGTCTTCGATCGGATGGATCGCAATCATCGGATCTATCATCGACAATCAAGATCATGGATTAGTCTTTGTACAATAGACTCCGGTGCACAAAGCGCGCAACAGGTTCGGGTAATGGGCTCCGACCACCTTATCTGCAGCATTGAATTTAATTTAATTAAATTCAATCAACCGTCCTAGAGATCGATAGCAGCAATTCACGAATGATATCCCTTCGTTCGCTGCATTGACTGCATTTGATTTCTAACAACATTTTTTTTTCTTTATTTTATAAAAAATAAATTTTATTTTCTATTTTTTTATCTTTACAAATTACTTTTGGTAATTAAATAGAAATAAAAATTACTTTTTTATTTCTTATATTTATTATAAAAAATATCTTTTAAAAGGATAACTAAAAAAATATATACATAATAATATTTTTATTTAATATTATATTGCATAATAATATTATTATATAATATATATATATATTATTATAAGAACTTTATAACATGTTCTATATACATTATGTATTACAATATAAGATTAATAATTTTATTAACAATATGATAATACATAATAAATTATAGTATACAACAATATTATAATAAGTAATTATTTTGTTATATAAAAAATATTATATAATATATTTTATTTTTATGTATTATATATAAATACATATTTACTATATATATATATGTAAATAATAATTAATATAAATATAGTAAATATAAAATTTGATTTTAGAAAAGGTATATAGCCTTTCCCTACTATTTTTGTGAAAATCATAGGGAAAGGGTTGGATTTCTGAAAAAAAAGGGTTTTTCCTACGATTTTTATTAAATTCGTAGGGAAAGGTTGGCTGTCTTTACCTACGATTTTTGTGAAAATCGTAGGTAAAAGTATGCATTCTTTCCATGAAAGGCTCTAGAGTCTTTCCCTACGATTTTTATGAAAATCGTAGGTAAAAGTATGCATTCTTTTCATGAGAGGCTCTAGAGCCTTTCCCTACGATATGATAATCGTAGGGAAAGACTATTGACCTTTCCTTACGATTTTTTTGAAAATCATAGGAAAAGACTTTTTAGAAAAATAAAAAGCCTTTCCCTACGATTTTCAAAAAATCGTAGGGAACGATCCAGATCTTTCCCTACGATTTTGTAAAAATCGTAGGTAAAGATTTTTTCCAGATAAATTTTGGAGGGAGATTTTGCCTCCAAAAGTTTATATAGCCTTTCCTACGATTTCCAAAATATCGTAGGGAAAGGCTCTGGATCTTTCCCTACGATTTTTTAAAATCATAGGGAAAGATTTTTTCAGAAAAATTTTGGAGGGAGATTTTTCCTCCAAAAATTTATATAGCCTTTTCCTACGATTTTCAAAAAATCGTAGGGAAAGATCTGGATCTTTCCCTACGATTTTTTGAAAATCGTAGGGAAAGGTTTTAACCTTTTGACTATAGAATCTTTGCCTACGATGTTTAAAAGTCGTAGGGAAAGATATCTTTTGCCTACGATTTTAAAATCGTAGGTGCGAAAATCGTAGGCAAAAGTCATTTTTCTTGTAGTCTGCCTTCAATTTTTTTTATTTCATGCATAAGCTCCCAAATGGTTCTGTCATTTCATGCTAAGGGTTCTGTCAATGAGACCGGCACCTCCTCCTTATGTTGATACATGCATGGATTGCTTTCACCGATGATAGCTGTGATGGCATCATGCTCACTCCATCCAACCTTTCCATGGTAAAACATTGTGACATATATTATAAGGGCATTGAAGAGGATCACTGTTTTCCATGCCATTTCAGCAACAAAATGGTGAATCATCAACAACTATATCACAGATAAAATAGTGGTAGGATTCCTCCACAACACCCAACGTGCCCTGCCTCTCCAATATCTGCCATAGATCTTCTTGAGAAAGCGGGTGGAGAATTGATGGCACCACCCATCTGCTACCAAGACCTCAAAGATAAATTAGATGCATGTGCTATGAATTGGAAACTAAACAAAACATTTGTACTTGGAAATATCGTAGGGTACCATGGACCTTGGAGTTGAAGAACACTGATCCTCATCTCTGGTGTGAGAAACTCAAAATAATCATAATCCCTGTTAATCCAATCATCCATTGAGAGTCGAACATCATCCTTTGGACAATTGCGAATGAAATTGAGGCCTGTCTTGTGAAGGAATAGGACATTGCATCATAGAGATACTCTCAGCATTGGCTGGACTAAACTTGCTATTCTTCAAACCACTTTGATAGATATGGTTGGGATTTATCCTGTACCTAACCTCCAGTTCACATAATCTAGTCATAAACAAATATTTCTTTTATGGTCCAGTCCATAAGCAAGCCAAAGTGGTTTTTCCTTGGTTGAATCCCACAAGCTAGAGTTCATAATCATGACCATCTAGAAGGCAATGAAAATTGCTAGGAACACCAAATCCCTACACTTTGTAAGCTCAAGTGTGGCACATCAAAAGTCTAGGGAAGTCATGCAAGTTTGAGAGTTTAGACTACATAAGCTCTTAGGTTCCTAAGTCATTTGGGTTGGCTTGTGACCCAAGGATAGAGAGCATGTGAGTCATGGGTGTACATGGGCTCGGGTTTGAGTACTATCTTGTATAGCTTAAAAGGAAGTTTTTGAGAGAATGTTTAGTAACCTAATTGTAGGTTATGAGACTGGGTCCATGAGGATTGGGCTCAAGTTTTCTGGATTAGTGGCACCCAATTTTCTTAGAAGTTGCTGGGCATGCGCTGTGCTTCCATAGTTGTAGGGAGTTTGTTGCGGGCTGGTGCAGAGAAGTTTTATCATCCAAGATGGATGATTATTGGGTGACTCTCCGAATATAACTAGATATAAAGAAAATAAAGATATTCTCTTTTTCTTTCAATAATCCATCTATTCTTCTTCTTCCCTCACGCGCCTGATCTTTTTAAGGCTTTTACTAAGAACACGTTGCGCAACAAGTGGTATCAGAGCTACAAGAGGTGCTTGAGAAGAGAAAGAAGGAAGAAATCATATCCCAGCCAAGAACGAAGCCATGGAGGCTTCGGTGGAGGTTTTTTCTTGGGCGTTGGCTTCGCGTGGGGCTCTCTCATGGGATTCAGCGATCACGGACGAAGCCAAACGAACATGAAGAGAGGGTCCAGTGAACTCATGGAATCTTGGTTCCGCAAGGAGTTCGTGAAGCGTGCATGCGTTTGGATCCTCCAGGAAGAACCTTTTGTTGGGAAGAAGCCAGTTGGTGATTCACAGAAAGCCACACTACATGATTTCACGTGGAAGAATCCTACGGAAGTTCTCCCCCAGGTGAAGAGACAAAGCATGGAGAACCATGCATTGGAACCCAAGTGGGTGGAGGGCTTTCTCCCAGGATCCAACGACTTGACTCACGTGAAAGAGAATCCCACGGAAGTTCTCTCACAGATGAAGAGGAATCCAAAGAAGGGATCTTGGCCACTGGGGATGCTCGCATATAGTCGGGTGCTCATTGATGTGGGTGTGAACTGGTCAATCACGTTACAGAATTCTAGCAGAAGGAACGCTTCACAAAAATTCCAGCGGGTTCACATGGGGGAAAGCAATGAAGGAAAACTCTTGAAGGGGATGCAGGAGGATTTCAACCAGATTTTACCTTCTAAGTATTTTTTCTTAATTCATCTCTATGATTGCTGTTTGTGGCCTGATCAATCATGAGTAGTGAAAGCAAAGTTGAGTTTGAAAAATTTAATAAAAAGAAAGTTTTTTCATGTGAAAAGTGAGGGTTAAAGATTGACTAGTGCAGAATTTTCTTGATGTTGCTTTGGAAACAAAGCCTGAGAAGATGTCAAGAGGGGATTGGTTGTCTCTTGAGAAGAGGGCATGTGCAGCGATCAGAGGGTATCTTACTGATTCGGCTTTGTACAATATCCTATATGAGAAGAAACCGAAGGGTCTTTGGGCCAAGTTGTATTCCTTGTACATGGGTAAAAATATGTGCAATAAACTTATGTTGAAGAAATAATTATATAGTCTTTAGATGCAGGAATGCGGGGATATTGTTCTTCATATTTAGAATATGTTAGGGTATGCAATGATTTGATGACTCTTCATGTTAAGATGAAGGAAGAAGATAAATCTCTTCTCTTATTATGTTCATTGCCTATGTCTTATGATCCTCTTGTTACTATACTGCTTTATGGAAAAGAAACATAGCTATATAAAGATATTGTATTTGTGTTGAGATCCAATGAGCAGCGAAGAAAGATGACAGAGGAAGGTGTACCTCAAGAGGGCCTCATGGTGGGAGAGAGAACCGACAGAGGCAAGGAGGTCTGCAAGCATAGGGCCGATCCAGGTTTAAGTCAAAGAAAGGCAAAGGCAATTTCAGGTGTTACAAGTGTAATGGGGTTGGACACATAAAAAGGAATTGTCCTCTTTGGAAGAAACCTTAAGAATAGAAGAAGAAGAAGGAATTTATCAGTACTGTTGAAGATGTAGGGGTTGAGGAGGATCTCTTGGTGGTTTCAGATGCATACAGAAGAACAAAGACAGTTGGTTACTTGATTCAGCCTGCTCACATTATTATACACAGCATCGGTCCTGATTTGCAGAGTATACTAAAATCGATGTAGAAAATATGACATTAGGGGATGACTATTCTTGTAGGATGGCAGGAGTTGGCACAATTAGGATTAGGATATTTGATGGGATTGTGAGAACTCTTACTCATGTGAAGCATGTTCTTGACTTGAAGAAGAACATAGTGTCTTTGGGGTACCTAGAGAGGAATGGATTTAGCTTCAGTTGTTGCTCCGGGATTGGTATACTCAACATCATGAAAGGTGCCATGGTTATGATGAGGGGGAAGAGGCTGAAAAATAATTTGTATCAACTGGTTGGGTCTGTGATGTGTGAAAGGTTTGAGACAATAGCAAAGTGCATAGTCAGCAGGATATGTACTGCATGTGGCACACCGTCTTGGTCATATGGAAGAGCAGGGCATGAGGGTGCTGATGAAGGATAGAAGGATTCCTGCTTTGGATGAGGGTGTTGCAGAGGTTGTGAGCTATGTCAGATGGGCAAGCAACACAAGGTAAATTTTTTTACTAGTTCAGCGCGCAATACATTCCCTTGGAGCTAGTACACAATGATGTTTGGGGTCTTGCTCCAGTTTTGGGCAGGAATGGGGCCAGATATTTTATGACTCTGATTGATGATTTTTCAAAAAGGTTTGGGTATATTTCTTGAAGGAAAAGTCAGAGGTCTTCTCTAAATTTTAAGCATGGCAAGCTGAGGTGGAGAAAGAGACACGGAGATATGTAAAGGTGGTGCAGTCTGATAACAGTGAAGAATTCACAAGTAAGGAGTTTCTAAAATTTTACACAGATGGAGGCATCAGAAGATAATTTTAGTGGTTAGAACTCCTCAACAAAATGGAGTAGCTAAGAGACTGAACAGAACTCTCATGAAGAAAGCTAGATGTATGAGACTGCAAGTAGGATTATCTAAAATACTTTGGGTAGACACAGTTGATACAGCAGCCTACTTGATGAACAGGTCTCCTCATGCCAAGTTTGATGGGGGTTACCAGAGGATGTGTGGTTTGGTAGATAGGTAGAGCTCAACCATATCAGAATTTTTGGTTATACAATATTTGTACATGTGGATAACAGTCAGCGGACCAAGTTGGATACCAAAGCCCAAAAATAGTGTTCATTGGATATTCGCGAGGAGTCAAGGGTTACAAGCTGTAGAATCCCTTGGAGAAGAAGGCTAGATTAGCAGAGATGTAGTCTTTGATGAGAGCTCAGTCCTCAAGAAGCAGGAGGTGCTAGAGGTTCAGCCGGAGGCCCAGTCGGATGCAGGTGGGCAGCAGGAGGCTCAGCAAGGCACAACTAAGCAACTAACCTCTTATGATATTTATCTTTTGAAGGATCGTCAGAAGATATGAGATTTAGGTGGAGCACACTCTAGATATGTCTTCACATATGGGGACCAGCCAGATGCATGCTCACGATAGAGATGAGCGAAGAGAGGAGTCACATCCTGGGATAGGCATCGGCATTACACTGCATAAGCCAAGAAGATCATTCGGCAGTCGAAGCGATATAGGTTTGGCAAGACCATGTCATATGCATTGATGGCTACTAGTGGAGGACCAGTTACCTACCAGCAGGCAGTGACAAGCTAGGATAGAGATTAGTGGGTTTAGGCTATGGCAGAAGAGATGCAGTCCTTGCAGAAGAATTAGACGTGATGGTTGATGTCACTACCAAGTGAAAAGAAGCCTATTGGTTGCAAATGGGTATTTTAGTGTAAAGAAGGAGCCATAGAGAAGGAGGGAATCAGGTATAAGGCCAGGTTAGTGGCCAATGGATTTTCTCAGAAAGAAGGCATTGACTATAATAAGGTGTTCTCACCAGTGGTACAATACACATCTATCAAGATGTTGCTAGCATTGTAGCAGTAAAAAATTTGGAACAGGAGCAGATGGATGTCAGGACGGTCTTCCTTCATAGGGATTTGGAGGAGGAGATTTATATGGAGCAGCCAAGGGGTTCATAGAAGCAGGGTCAGAAAGAAAGGTATGTCGTTTGCAGAGATCCTTGTATAGTTTAAAGCAGTTGCCACGTCAGTGGTACCTGCGGTTTGATACTTTTGTGAGGAGCATCGGTATGTCTAGATTTGAGTATGATCCCTGTGTTTATTTTTGAATTTTAGAAGATAATTCCATATTGTACTTGCTTTTGTATGTGGATGATATGTTAATTGCATGTAAGAGTAAAGCTGTTGTAGACGATCTAATGGCAGCATTGTTAACTAAGTTTGAAATGAAGGATTTAGGTCCTGCTATACAGATTTTGTGAATGAAAATTTTCAGGGACAGAGACAGGAGGTTGCTTGATAAACACACAAATAATCACCATAAACATATTAATTAATAGGTCAAATTACCTTTATTATTTAATATTTGATTATCTTTTATAATATTTTTAGCTAAAGCCCCATCAACTTAAATAGCTCAATTTTAGAAGTCCAACGATGCAAACAGCACTCAAATCGGACTTAAAATGAGCTCGAAATTGAATTTATAATGATTTATCTGTTTCTGCCTGCATCTCAAAGCAAAGTCGGCAAACCAATTGTCGAGTTCATCGTCTTTTCACATGAATTTTTTTTTTTCTCTTGATTCTTCTTCTCATTTGATTCAATCATTCCCCCATCAATCAAGAAATAAATTGGATTGAAAATTCTCAAATTGGAAGTGTAAACTTCAGATGGAAGGAATTTTGATCTCGTCCATGATATCTCTGGGATTTCTCCGCATCCGCATCATCTCTACATCCAGGCGTCTGATATGGAAACAGGGATAGCATCTTCTCCGCGTTTGGGCCTACAAATAGCAGCATAACGTAGAGTTCGGGGGGGAGCCATTGGGAGTTATGCAGGCGGACGTCCATGGGTTTGTGAGGCATCGGGAGGTTCTGCAGGCATCCGGAGGTGTCTGAAAGCATTAGTGGAGGCATTGCTTGAAGGCATTCGTGGCTTGGAGACGTTTGTGGGTTTGTGAGGCATCCGTTCGGAGGTTCTGCAGAAGTTTGTGGAGGTTCTCTCTATTCCCAGGAGCGTTCGTAGCTTGGAGACATCCGTGAAGGAAGAACAGAGAGCCCTGTTTAGTTCAGCCCATCTTTGGTTCGGTTCAGAAAGAGTCTGTTGCCTTCTTAATGTCAGAAAATAAAACTTTTTGATTTCAATTTGAATATGCACTCTTAGATGCTATGAAATAAAACTTTTATTCATGTTTAATTCTTATTTCTAGTTAAGTGAAAATAATTCTTGACTGATCTATTCTTAAAAGGGACGGGCCGTGATCTATGGATACAGGCTGTACTCTCATCAAGATAGATCATATCTTAATTATTTTTCACTATTAATTATCTATTTATTTAAATTTAATTGCATAAATTTATTTCTAGATAACCATTAAGTCCTTGTGGATCCCTTACTCTCGCTACTCTATTAGTGAAATTAAGGTGTTTTAATCGTTACGCTACAACATGCATCAGATTTTGGCACCGTTGCTGAGGATTTAAGTTTGTTATTTAAAAAAATAAAAAAATAAATTAATTTTCTCTTAATTTTATTTTTATTTTTAATTTTTAAATAGTTATTGTCTCTTTATTTTATTATTTGTATTACCTTAATTGTTAGAATTTCGTATTTTCTTTTTAACATAAAAAAATTTATTACTTTCCTTCTTGTCACAAATTCACTTTTAACCTAATCAAAATTTTCTTTTAATTAACTTACCTTAAAAAACCTGAAAGAAAACCCTAAGACACCTTCCATAAAACATAATTAATTTAAGGAAACAAAAAAAAAATAAAACATAAAAATAAAAAATAAAATATATAATAAAATAGTTATTTTATTTTTATACTTAGATTGACTTAGGTAAATTTATTTTTCTGTAAAACTCAAAATTCTTTCATTGACATCTCATAATTTATTAGGAAATTAGAAACCTAATCACAAAAATCTTTTAAAAAAAGTAATTAGATTAATTTTGTTTAATAATTTAAAGAGATGGACATTTACTTGTTGAATAGCATTTTTATAATTAACTTTAAGGGCACAAACCCCTAATCAAGATAAGGTGGGGATTTCATCACCCTTCCTTGGCCCACATACCACATCCTTCATTTTGCATTAACCCAAACCTTTAACTCTAAAATTAACTAGACATCAACCCCTAAGGAACTCGAGCTCAATAGGACAAGGCACCCAAAAGAGTTGGACCGGATCGAGATTGACTACTTAACTGGTGTCTAGAAAAGGAAAGGAAAGTGGTTACTTAATTGGTTCTGTTCGCTTACCTAGTAAGCAACAGGGGGATTCCCACTGACCTTATCCTTAACTGGCTAGTTGATCGGCTAATTTTTGACTTGGAGGGCTCCAAGGCAGTCTTGAAAGTTAGGAGCTGTCTAGATCTAGGGTAAACCTAGAGTAGAGAGTATAATCTTTGTTAACTTGAGTGCTAAGAATTATTAAACCCTAATTAAATTATTCATTGCTCTTAGTTCTATGAATCTTTTAGGGTATTTTCTTTAGAATCTTCTTCTTTCTCTTCTATTATAAAAAAAAAAAACTAAATTACTATTGTCTTTAGAGTCATTGGTAGGATGTATGCTTGGTCGCCGATCATTACAACCCAACCTTATACCCTTAGATCCTGAGATAGAAAGAACTTTTAGAGCAAACAGACTCAGAATTTGGATCGTAATAACGAAAATGATCCACCACGATAGTTAAAAGAGTATTTCACTCCTTCAAGGTATACCTACTCTCCCTACTACATTCAAGTGCCTCCAGTAGTGGTTGTTCAATACGAAATTAAGTCAAGTGTAATCTAAATGTTCCCATCTTTCTATGGACTTACAAATGAGGATCCCTACAAACACTTAGATGAATTTTTGAAAATTTGCTCAACTGTTAAGATTCAAAATTTCTTCGATGATGCACTTAGGCTTAAGTTATTCCCTTTTTCCCTAAAAGATAGAGCCAAGTATTGTTTAAATTCACTAGACATTGTTATAATTTCAACTTGGGATCATCTTCAGAGAGAGTTTCTTAAGAAATATTTTCCTATAGGAAAAACGAATCAAATTAGAAAAGTCATAACAAGTTTTTTCTAGACAGATGGAGAGATGTTTCACAAGACATGGAAGAGATTAAAAGAACTGATTAGAAAATGTCCACATCATGCCATACCCAAATGGCAACAGGTTTAGTGCTTTTATGATGGTTTATCAGAAAAGCATCGGCAAATGGTTGATGCTTCATGTGGTGGGATATTTATGTTAAAAAATGAACATGAAGCTTGGCAACTCATTGAGACATTGAGTGAGAATTCATTACATCACATGTTAGTTGCTCGTCGAGACCCTCCCAAAGGACCTAAAAGAGGTGAAATATATGAAATAGGCCATTCTACATATATTTATACTAAGGTAGATGAATTATCCAATAAACTTGATCGAATTCTACAAGTTGAAAACATCTCTTCCCCGTCTACTCAATTACATGAGGTCTGCATAATTTGTTCAAATCTAACCCATTCTATAGGTGAATGTCCAGCTGCATACTAATTTCCTGAACTTGTTCAAGAGAAAGCCTACCAAGCCCAAACCCGATTGGCTCCTAGAATAGGAAATGATCCATATGCAAATACTTACAATCCTGGCTGGCGAAATCACTCAATTTTTTCTTGAAAATCTCAACCTGTAACTAATTCATCATCGATCAGACCTAATTATAGAAGCATGCCATATTCACAATACCCAAACATCCCACAACGTCCACCAAATAATCATCCTACTTTCGAAGACAAAGTGTTACAAGCATTGAAAGGGATAGAAATGAATACTCAAATCCTTGACTCCCACACACAATCTATTACAAAACTAGAAACTCATATAGGTCAATTAGCCGCAACATTTAGTAGAAGGGAGGAGGGTAAGTTACCTAGTCAGCCTATCGATAACCCGAAAGGACAATTCATGGATGAGGGTTCCAATAGTCCTGACAAATTTCAAGAACATGCTAAATCAGTCGTGACTCTAAGAAGTGGAAAAACATTGAACCCACCTGAACCAACCCAGAAATTAGAAGTGGCTAAACCAGAAAAGAGAAGAAATGAAGAAGAAAAGGAATTCAATGATCAAGCAATCACACCTAAAGCCCCATTCCCTAGTTCTTTAGAATCTCCTTTATCTTTGGACAAGAAGAATATAAAAATGAATGAGATGCTTGAGTTATTTAAGCAAGTCCAAATAAACTTACCTCTTCTCGATACTATCAAGCAAGTTCTAGCTTATGACAAATTTTGAAGGATCTATGTATACAAAAATGGAAAGCCAAGACACAAATACCAAAAAAATCCAGTTGACTGAGCAAGTCAGCTCAGTTGTTCAGCAAACAACCCCACCCAAACTAAAAGACCCTGGTACCCTGATTATATCATGTGTCATAGGGAACTTCACAATCAAAAAAGTATTTTTAGATTTGGGTGCAAGTGTAAACCTTCTCCCAAGTTTAGTGTATGAGTTATTCAGATTTGAAGAGTTGAAACCTACAACATAATACTACAATTGATATATAGATCAGTCAAAGTACCTCATGAAATATTAGAAGATGTATTAGTAAAGATATGAATTTTATTTTTCTATTGACTTCTTGTGTTAGATATGGAATCTAGCGGTAATCCTAACCAAATTCCCATCATTCTTGGAAGATCTTTTTGGCTACTGCTAATGCATGTATAAATTGTAGAATGGGTATGATGGATGTATCTTTTGGAAACAAGAAGATAAGATTAAATATTTTTAATGCTTCCAAGGACCACCTGTGTATGATTTAAATGAAGTAAACATGATTGAAGAAGTTATAGATAAAAAATTCCAAAGTTTGCTTGATTCAGATCCTTTACAAACATGTCTTACACATTTTGGAATAGATGACTTTGATATTGATGAGTACACCAAAGAGATAAACCTGTTATTAGAACCACCTAAGTTCGACACCGTCCCTCCTTGGACTATAAAATATGAATCACTTCCAACTAAACCAAACCCTTTAATACCATCCTTGGAAGCACCACCCCAATAGAATTGAAATCTCTTCCCGCTGACTTAAAATATTCATTCCTTGGACCCAATGATACCCTTTCGGTAATCATTGCATCTACCCTAACCTCTAAGCAGGAAGATAAATTGGTAGATGTACTTAAAGAACATAAAGAGGCAATTGGATGGACAATAGCTGATCTGGGAATTGACCCTTTCATTTGCATACACCACATTCATAGAAAATTGAAGCCAAACCACATAGAGACATGCAACGAAGGCTAAATCCGAACATGAGGGATGTTGTTAAGAAAGAAGTAGTAAAATGGCTTGATGCTAGTATCATTTATCCAATTTCGGATAGTCAATGGGTCAGTCAAATCCAAGTAGTACCTAAAAGGTCGGATATTACCGTGATTAAAAATAAAAAGGGCGAATCAATTCCTACTCGCACATCAACTAGTTGGAGAGTGTGTATAGATTATCAAAGTTGAATGCCATGACTAGGAAAGACCACGTACTTTCCTTTGCCTTTTATTGATCAAATTCTAGAACGACTAGCGGGATAAAGTTTCTTTTGTTTCTTAGATGGATATTCAAGATACAATCAAGTCCCAGTATTTCCTGCAGATCAAGAAAAGACCACCTTCACCTGTCCTTTTGGAACATTTGCCTTTAGACACATGCCATTTGGTCTTTGTAATGCACCAGCCACTTTTCAACGATGTATGTTGGCCATATTTTCTGATATGATTGGTCGATTTTTGAAAGTATTTATGGATGATTTTTTATTTTTGATGCATCATTTGATAGATGCCTCAAGAACTTGACTAAGGTACTGAAATGATGTATGAAAATGAATTTAGTCTAAGTTGGAAGAAGAGCCATTTTATGGTTCATGAGGGAATTGTGCTCGAACACATTGTTTCAGAGCAAGGTATTGAGGTTGATAAAGCCAAGGTTGAATTGATCTCAAATCTACCACCCCTAACCTCAGTTAAACAAGTACGATCTTTCCTTGGTCATGCTGGTTTTTATAGATGCTTCATCAAGGATTTCAGTAAAATTTCTCGATCATTGTATAATTTGTTGACTAAAAATAGTTTTTTTAATTTTGATGAAGATTATCTAACAACCTATAACATCCTTCGAATTGCTTTGACCATTGCAGCAATTATCAAGCCCCCAGATTGAACCATACCCTTCAAAATTATGTGCAATGCATGCTTCTGATTATGCTGTAGGGACAGTTCTAGGATAGAAACTCAATCAAAAACCCCATGTAATTTATTATGCTAGAAAAACTCTTTTAGATGCACAAATAAACTATACTACTACTGAAAAAGAATTACTAGCAGTTGTGTTTGCCCTAGAAAAATTTAGATCATATCTGTTAGGGTCTAAGGTTTTAGTTTATTCTGATCAAGCAGCATTGAGGCATCTTTATCAAAAAAGGATACAAAACCCAGACTGATTAGATGGATCCTTCTA
Organism: Calamus simplicifolius; assembly: GCA_900491605.1. Lineage (NCBI taxonomy): Eukaryota > Viridiplantae > Streptophyta > Magnoliopsida > Arecales > Arecaceae > Calamus > Calamus simplicifolius. The sequence goes on from UESW01002305.1 coordinate 63,310, forward strand.
TTACAAGAATTTGACCTAGAAATCTTAGATAAGAAGGGTTCTAAAATATGGTAGTAGATCATATCTCTAGGATCTCAGTGGAATACAATAAAGAAATAATCAGAGATAGGTTTCCTGATGAGCACTGTTCTCAATTTCCCATAGCAGTTTTCCTGGTTTGCTCACATTGTGAATTATTTGGCAACAGGAAAAGTACCTTCCCACTGGATAAAACAAGAAGAAGATAGATTTTTCTTATAAATCAAATATTACTTTTGGGAAGACCCTGAATTATTAAGTACTGTTCGGATCAGGTGATTAGGCGATGTGTCCCCGAGAGTGAATTCAAAGTATACTTAACTTCTGTCATTCTCTTGCTTGTGGGGACATTTTAGTGGAAGAAAAACTACTGCAAAGGTACTGCAAAGTGGTTTTATTGGCCAACTCTTTTTAAAGATGCACACGAATTTGGCCGTAATTGTCTTCAATGTCAACAAACAGGAAATATTTCTCAAAAAGATATGATACCCCTAAACCCTATCTTGGTTGTAGAAATTTTTGATGTATGGGATATTGATTTTATGGGCCCATTTCCTTCCTCTTTCGGATTTGAATACATTCTAGTGGCAGTTGATTATGTGTCAAAATGGATTGAAGCCATGGCAACTCGAACCAATGACCATAAAGTTGTAATCAAGTTTATTCAGCATAACATCCTTAGTCGTTTTGGATGCCCAAGGGCTATAATTAGTGATGGGGGTACACATTTCACAAATAGACACTTTGAAGGATTAATGAACAAATATGGAATTACTCATAAGGTAGCTACACCTTATCATCCCCAAACTAGTGTCCAAGTTAAATATCAAATAGAGAAATTAAATATATCCTTGAGAAAACGGTGAGACCCGATAGAAAAGATTGGTCAGAACATTTGGATGATGCATTATGGGCTTATCGTACTGCATTTAAAACTCCCATAGGAATGTCTCCTTACTAGCTCATATTTGGAAAAGCCTGCATTTACCTGTAGAATTGAAACACCGTGCATTTTGGGCATCAAGCAATTTAATTATGATATGAGAAAGGCAGGTGTCATAGAAAACTTCAATTGAATGAGTTAGAAGAGCTATGAAATGATGCATACGATAGCTCAAAAATTTATAAAGAACGAACCAAAGCATATCATGACAAATTTATTAATAGAAAAACTTTTGAACCAAATAAAAAAGTATGGCTTTACAATTCAAGATTTCATCTTTTCCCTGGAAAACTTCGTTTACGATGGAATGGACCTTTTATAGTAACTCAAGTATTTCCCTATGGGGTGATAGAACTCAAAGATCCTAAGCAAGAGAATATTTTTAAGGTAAACGTCAACATTTGAAACTATATAGAAAAAATTAATGATGGAGAGGTTGTTGAATCAATTGATCTTGTGAACCCAATACTATCATAATGAGTAGCATAGTATGGCTGAAGACTTTAAACTTAGCGCTCTTGGGAGGCAATCTAGTTTATTAGTTATTTTTAACTTTATGTTCTTTTAGTATGACCAGAGAAGAGCAACAGAAGTAGATTGAAAGAAGATGGCAACAATGAAACCTTCCAACCTTCAAATACTCTAATAGGTAGTATCTTTCTTGAAAGTAATTTTTCTTCCATTAGGGACAATGAAAATTAAGTTGGAGTGGAAGAATAAGTAAATCCTTAAGTAAAACTATAATCAATATGTGTACCAAATTCTGTCTCGATTTGAAGTTAATCAAGCAGTCTGATTAATGAATGATTAATGGTTAGATTATTTTTGAGATATGAGGAATAAATTATTAAGAAAACCTAATAAAAGGTAGGGTTTAGCCCAGAAAAATTTTTAGAATAATTTCAGACCCTTCTGACCACTGATCTTAATAGTATAATCTACTTAATAAGGGTATGGATGAAAATGTTATTCAAAAAAAGAAAAAGAAAAAAAAATCTCTCTTAAAGTTAATAAATTAGGTTCTTAGCATATTTCACTAAGTAACCGAATCCGTCACCTAAGCAAGTAATGTTGTTCACGTAAAAAGGTAAGAATGTAAAAGAACCTAAGTAGAATCAGTCATACCTGAAACTTTTTTAACTCGAGTCAGTAAGTCCGAGGGGTGTTTTACACCTAATGCCCTAAAACCAATTGGTTTGGGAGCCATTGGCCTAAAGCTCGCTACAAGGGTCAATTAGAAAGCAAGGGGTTGGGAAATTGCAATGACTTTACACATAAATAAATAAATAAATAAGGGGACTAAATTACAAAAAGACACTACACCCAACCCAAATTAAGTTAGAAGATTTAAACAGAGAATTGGAAAGTTGGTGAAGACTTCTATAAATTCTTATGGACTGCACTATATCACTAAATGGGTAAACTTAATAATCCGATGAAGTACCTCCCTTATGATCTAACTGAATTTTTTTATTATTTAGAACTGTAAGATAATTATCAATTCTTGGACTAACTTGGTACGTATTTTTAAATTCCTTATTTGCTCGAGGACGAGTAAGATTCAAGTTGGGGGAGTGATAAATGCACAATAATCACCATAAACATTAATTAATAGGTCAAATTACCTTTATTATTTAATATTTGATTATTATTGAGAAATTTGGGAGATTGTAATTATTTAATTACCCCAACCTTATTGATTTTGATGATTTCCAAATCCATGAGTATTTTAAAGGAAATAATGAGTTTATTATCAAAAACCTTGAGCTTATTCAAAATGAAAGCAATGGACTCTCATGTTTAAATTCACTGAGTTTTGAATTAATTTGAAAAAAGTTTCAAGCTCTATATTTAAGATTTCAAAAAGGAATTTTTACATGTTATATTTCAATCAATGATTTCTTGAAACATGTCTTGAATTCATGCTTAATGTCATATTATTATATTCAAGTCAAAATCATTTAAAATTATTCTGGGATAAATTTCAAGTCAATCAAGAAAATTTATGATTTTTGATACGTTCCGGAGCCGACTCTAGAGTTTCAGAGTCGACTCCACTAAGTAACAGAGATTTCTGATTTTCTCGAGTCGACCTTGGTTTTCAAGAGTCGACCCCTGACTCTGTGCGAGCCGACTCCTGGACTGTGCGAGCCGACTCCGCTCAAACAACAGAAAGCATGTTTTTTGAGCGCTTCTCGAGTCGACTCCCCATTTTCTTCGAGTCGACCCCCGACTGTTGGGAGCCGACACTTTGGTTCTTCACGAGTCGACCCTCTAACATTTTAAATGTTTCTATTTTTAGTAATCGACTTCGAGCCGACTCCCATAATGCTCGAGTCGACTCCACGAAATTCTGGGCGTGATTTTTCACGATGACACATCAGCCCCAACGGTAATATTTTCAA
>UESW01002305.1:71032-97262 GCA_900491605.1 Calamus simplicifolius
CTTGATGATGAGGAAGATACAAACATAATTGAAAAAGATCTTGAAAAACTTAATATTGAAGTATCTTCAGATCATGAGCAAGAAGCTAAAGATGATGATTCACATAAGGACGATGATATAATATTGATCATAATGATATAGATCTTCCAAGAGATTGGAGATATGCTTATAGTCATCCTAAGGAATTGATTATAGGTGATCCATCTCAAGGAATAAGAACTAGATCATCCATGAGAAACATTAGTAATCATCTTGCATTTGTATCACAAATTGAACCTAAAACTATTGAAGAAGCTGAAAAAGATAATAATTGGATGTTAGCAATGCAAGAGAATTAAATCAATTCACTAGAAATAATGTATGGACATTAGTGGAAAGACCTAAAAATCATTCAGTAATAGGATCAAAATGGTTTTTAGAAATAAACTAGATGAAAATGGCATAGTAATTAGAAACAAAGCTAGATTAGTTGCAAAAGGATATAATCAAGAGGAAGGTATTGATTTTGATGAAACCTTTGCACCAGTAGCTAGATTAGAAGCCATTAGACTTTTACTTGCATTTGCATGTCATATGAATTTTAACTTATTTCAAATGGATGTTAAAAGCATTTTTAAATGGATTTATAAATGAAGAAGTTTATGTGAACAACCACCAGGTTTTGAAGATCATGAATTTTCAAATCACGTCTTTAAATTGCACAAAGCTTTATATGGTTTGAAACAAGCACCTAGAGCTTGGTATGATAGGCTAAGTAAATTTTAATTGAAAATGATTTCACAAGAGGAAATGTAGATAAAACATTATTTTTGAAAAGAAAAAGTAAAGATTTACTTGTAGTACAAATATACGTTGATGACATTATTTTTGGTGCTACTGATAATATTCTATGTCAAGATTTTGCTAAGTTAATGCAGGGTTGAAATGAGCATGATGGGAGAACTCAACTTCTTCCTTGGACTCCAAATCAAACAAAGCAAAGAGGGAATCTTCATCAACCAAACAAAATACACAAGAGAAATCCTAAAGAAGTTTGGTATGGAATCAATTAAACCCCTCGGAACACCAATGAGTCCTTCATGCAAGCTGGACAAAGATGAAGAAGGTAAGAAGTTGATCAGAAATATTATCGAGGTATAATCGGATCCCCTACTTATTTAACTGTAAGTAGACCAGACATTATGTTTGCTGTTGCTTATGTGCTAGATTTCAGTCAGAACCTAAAGAATCACATTTAATTGCTGTTAAAAGAATACTAAGATATGTAAGTGGAACAAAAAATGTAGGTTTATGGTATTCTAGAGACTCCACATTAAATCTGATTGCTTACACTGATTCTGATTATGCTGGATGTAAGTTAGATAGAAAAAGCACAAGTGGTGCATGCCAATTCTTAGGAAGTAACTTAATCTCATGGTTTAGCAAAAAGCAAAATTCAGTTGCATTATCAACTACTGAAGCTGAATATGTAGCGGCTGGAAGTTGCTGTGCGCAAATCCTATGGATTAAGCGACAACTTGAAGACTATGGTATCACACTTAATAAGACACCCATAAAATGTGATAATACAAGCGCAATCAATTTAACTAAAAATCCAATTCAACATTCAAGGACAAAACACATAGAAATTAGATATCACTTTATAAGAGAACATGTAACTAATGAAGAAATTTGTCTTGAATATGTTAACACTAAAGAACAATTAGCTGATATTTTTACAAAACCTTTAAGCGAAGAAAGATTTTGTTATCTTAGAGAGAATTAGGGATTTGTGATCCTTTGGAATAGATTTTGAAACCCCTAAGGAAATGTATCTAGAGTTCTTTCAATTTCTCAAAATCTTAAGGAAATTTTATCTAGAACTCATATCAATTTGATCTCTCAAAATCCATGATTTTTAATCATACTCAAAGATCAAATTCCGGACTCATTTCAGATTCTCTGAATCTTTATTTTTTTCTCTGAAATGGTCTCGGAGCCGACTCGGACAGTATCAGAGTCGACCCCTGTTTCTGTTGAAACTCGGGAGCCGACCCCCGCTCTGCGCGAGTCGACTCGATTTCGGGTTCGTGCTCTGTGACTACTCGGGAGCCGACTCCACACTTTGCGCGAGTCGACGTGGTCCCAGTTTGATTATCTAGGGCACGAGTCGACCCCACGGACATTTCAATCATTTCTAATCATTCCAAACTCTTTCCAAAGCTTTCTCAAACCTTCCAAAACTCCAAAAACCTTTGATTATTCACTCCATCTAGATCTATGGCACCCAAAACTCGTGGAGCTAGCAGTAGTGGCGCCGGATTGAAGAGGAAACGGACCGTTCGATGACCCATTCACGAGCCGTCTCCAGATTCGTCCTCTACCCCTTCTCCGAGTGGTTCTCCTGTTCCAGCTACCACTCCTCAGGTAGATCACCTTGCCAGTAGAGTTATTACAACCGGTAGAAAAGTTGATTTTGAGTTATTTGAAAATGAGGGATTTATTATTGGGAGACAATTGATTGAGATGGGACTTGAGAAAATGTGTTCACTGGATTGTCCCACGTATCCTGCATTAGTTAAGGAATTTTACTCAAATTTGACTAGAGGTGATGATGGTTTAGTGAGCGTAGTGAGAGGCATTGGACTGAATATCACTGCACTATTCTATCTAGACTGTTAAATTTATCCCTGTCTGACCATCCACTTATGCCCCAGAGGATAGATCACCTGCCCTCACAAGATTGTTGAACAGAAATTTTGAGGGTTTTGAAGAAGTTTTGCAAATCAGTTACCTTTGGAGCTGAGGCTACTTCACAATATCTGCAGTAGGGTATTGTTTCCCAAGACTGCAGATTTGATTATGTTACTGAGAGGGATATCTTCGTGATGGATGCTGTTGTTTCTGGGAAGCCTATTAATTTGCCTCGGATGATCATTTGGTACATTGCTGATTGTGGAGGAAGAAGAAGTCAGTTTGCCCTATGGCATGGTTCTAACGAAGTTATTTCAAAGCCAAGGGATTACATTTGGTGATAGTGAGCCGAAAAGGGAATTAAGGCATACTGATTATTACTCTTTGGCTACTATTCATCGAATGGGTTTTGTTAAGAGGAATGGAAGATGGGAGAGGAAGAATATTGCAGAGGACAGAGCTATGGATGCTGAGGCCCCCAGACCATCAGTGAGACAGTCTTCACCTGAGCCTCCTCTGAGCTCTTCAGTTCCATATTTTGCTCCTGCCCCTGTTCCTGTTCCTATTTCTGCTCCAGCTCAGACATCTACTTTATCATCTGTTAGCTTTTCTGATGTTCAGTTAGATCAGCTTAGATCCTTATTCAAATCTGAGATTAGTGAGCATGAAGATAGGTTGAAAAATGAATTTGATGAAAAGTTTATAAATTTGAAAGAAGCTTTGTATTCACTTAGTGATCGGGTTGCATCTATTGAATCTACTCTTAGTTCATCCACCAGCTCCTTAAGTGAAGACTTGAAGAATATTTTTGGAGAGCTTAAGGATATCTGTGGTGACTCAGAGACCTATTCCCAGTGCAACGCCGAGCTTCAGGATAAGATTTTGACTGCTTGTACTTTTATAGATAATAAGCTTAAAGATTATGTTAAACTACAATGTGAAGGAATGAAGCAGATAGTTGATCATTTGAATAGGATTACAAGAAGAAACTTTTGATATTTTTAATGTAATCTCATTTCAATGTACTGTGTAATCACATTTTGATGTAATGAAGTTCACTTTGTAATCTCATTTTGATGCAATGAACATTTTAACTTTTGTCTAAGCAATTTCTTTAATGTATTGGATGCTTGATTTGATCTTGAATTAGCAATGCAATGAATGAAATTTACTTATGAAGCTTGTATTTGAATTTGATATAATGAATTTGATACAATGAAGTTGATACAATTAGATAAATGGTTGAGAAGTTTAATGATTATATGGAAAACTTGAAAATCCTTAATACATTCTTGATACAATGACTTTATCCTAACCTTTTGTTGATTACAAAAAAGGGGGAGAGATTTGATTTAATCGTATATGCTTTCAATGCGTATATGCTTTCAATGCAATTAAATTTAAAATTTGAAAAAAAGGGGGAGAGAAAATTTGAGTATTAAAGGGGGAGAGTTTATTTAAGTAAAAGGGAGAGATAATTTGGTTATCATTATGCTTAAAATTTGAAAAGGGAAAAATTATTTGCTTGAACTTAACAATTGAAAATTTTGAATGAATTACAAAATTGAGTTTCATAGGGGGAGCTATCTCATTTAGGGGGAGCCTCTCAATGAACATAAAAATTGATTCTGGTATCGGAAAATTTTTCAATACAAACATGCATATACTCAATGTTTTTGTCATCATCAAAAAGGGGGAGATTATTGAGAAATTTGGGAGATTGTAATTATTTAATTACCCCAACCTTATTGATTTTGATGATTTCCAAAAGCCATGAGTATTTTAAAGGAAATAATGAGTTTATTTATCAAAAACCTTGAGCTTATTCAAAATGAAAGCAATGGACTCTCAATGTTTAAATTCACTGAGTTTTGAATTAATTTGAAAAAGAAGTTTCAAGCTCTATATTTAAGATTTCAAAAAGGAATTTTTACATGTTATATTTCAATCAATGATTTCTTGAAACATGTCTTGAATTCATGCTTAATGTCATATTTATTATATTCAAGTCAAAATATCATTTAAAATTATTCTGGGACGAATTTCAAAGTCAATCAAGAAAATTTCTGATTTTTGATACGTTCCAGAGCCGACTCTAGAGTTTCAGAGTCGACTCCACTAAGTAACAGAGATTTCTGAATTTCTCGAGTCGACCCTTGGTTTTCAAGAGTCGACCCCTGACTCTGTGCGAGCCGACTCCTGGACTGTGCGAGCCGACTCCGCTCAAACAATAGAAAGCATGTTTTCTGAGCGCTTCTCGAGTCGACTCCCCATTTTCTTCGAGTCGACCCCCGACTGTTGGGAGCCGACACTTTGGTTCTTCGCGAGTCGACCCTCTAACGTTTTAAATGTTTCTATTTTTAGTAATTGACTTCGAGCCGACTCCCACAATGCTCGAGTCGACTCCGCAAAATTCTGGGTGCGATTTTTCATGATGACACATCAGCCCCAACGGTAATATTTTCAAATAACGGCTATATTTCTGTGTCTCTAACGGATATATTTTTGCGGAATCTATAAATAGAGGAGCTCTTTTCAAATCAAGAACAAGAGAGTGGTGAAAAAGAGAGAAAAGAAAATCTTTCAAAAAGAGGGAAAAATAGAGCTTCATTGGAAAAATCATTTGAGTTAAGAAAAGAGATTCAAAAGGAGTGAAATCAAAGAGAGAGATTCGTGTGCTCCAGAGCTACAATCAACAAAAGTTCAAGAGGAGATCCCAAAGCAACCAAGAGCAATATCAAGATCTTCCAACCTAGAAGAAAAAGAAGAAAAGCTTCAACCAACATCCAAAAGCCCCAAAGCTAGGAGAATCTGTGCTGAGGCCTGATTCCACACTTCAAAGGAGTTGGAGAAGAGAAGCAAAGAAGCCAAGCCTGCATTCAAGCTTATTTAATCAGGCTTTTCTAAACCTAAGTTTTATTTTGGTTATTCTGCTCAAGAGGAGCTGCTTGTATCTAAACTCTGATTTATTTTCTTGTGTACTGATTCAATCAGTGGATTGAATCAGTGGAGGTAGTTGTACCTCGTTGTAAGCTTGGGATAGCTTACGTTTTGGGTTCGTTGTGATCCCGTTAAAAACAACGAGTTGGGTTTTGTGCTGGTAAGCCCGTGTAAAACCGGCTGGGTTCGTTGTGATCCCGGAAAAACAATAAGTTTGAGTTGTGAGCTTTTAAAACAACTCGGCTGTAATCTAGGGAGATTATAGTGTGGACCCAAGTGAATCTTGGGAGTGGACGTAGGTGCTGGTTGCACCGAACCACTATAAAATCTTCTTGTGTTTGCCGTGCTCATTTGTCTCTCACTCTATCTCTCTCATATTTCTATTTGTGCATTGCTTATAAGTTAATTTCTCTCACTTGCACATCTTGAGTTAATTTGTTTAAAACATTTCAAAAAGTCTTAAATTTTTAAGAACCCAATTCACCCCCCTCTTGGGTTGCCATCTGGGCCAACAATTATCTTTTATAATATTTTTAGGTAAAGCCCCAACAACTTAAATAGCTCAATCTAGGAGTCCAACGACGCAAACGACACTCAAATCGGATTTAAAATGAGCTCGGAATTGAATTTATAATGATTTATCTATTTCTGCACGCATCTCAAAGCAACATTAGCAAACCAATTGCTGAGTTCATCGTCTTTTCAGATGAATTTTCTTTTTTTTCTTCCGATTCTTCTTCTCTTCTGATTCAATCGTTCCTCCCACCAATCAAGAAATAAATTGGATTGGAAATTCTTAAATTGGAAGTGCGAACTTCAGATGGAAGGAATTTTGATATCGTTCGCGATCTCTCCAGGATTTTTCCCCGTCCGCATCGTCTCTGCATCCAGGCGTCTGATATGGAAATAGGGATCGCATCTTCTCTGTGTCTGGGCCACTACAAATAGCAGCAAAGGGTAGAGTTCGGGGGGAAGCCATTGGGAATCCTGCAGGCGGCCGTCCGTGGGTTCGTGAGGCGTCGGGAGGTTCTGCAGGCGCCCGGAGGTGTCTGAAAGTGTTCGTGGAGGCATTGCTTGAAGGTGTTCATGGCTTGGAGACGTTCGTGGGTTCGTGAGGCATCCGTTCAGAGGTTCTGCAGATGTTTGTGGAGGCTCTGTTCCCAGGAGCGTTCGTAGCTTGGAGACGTCCGCGGAGGAAGAATAGAGAGCCCGATTCGGTTCAGCCCGGCTTGGTTTAGCTCGTCTTCGGTTCGGTTCAGAAAGAGTCTGTTGCCTTCTTAATGTCAGAAAATAAAACTTTTTAATTTTAGTTTGAATATGCACTCTTAGATGCTATGAAATAAAACTTTTATTCATATTTAATTCTTATTGAATTCTAGTTAAGTGAAAATAATTCTTGACTAATCTATTCTTAAAAGGGACGAACCGTGATCTACGGGTATAGGCCGTACTCTCATCAAGATAGATCATATCTTAATTATTTTTTACTATCAATTATCTATTTATTTAAATTTTAATTGTATAAATTTATTTCAAGATAACCATTAAAGTCCTTGTGGATTCGATCCCTTACTCTCGCTACTCTATTAGTGAAATTAAGGTGTTTTAATCGTTGCGCTACGACACGCATCATTGCTTCACTTATCTCAGTGGACTTATATCAGGAAGGTCTTGGAGAGGTACAGTATGGATAGTACAAAGTCAGCTACATTACCATTGGATGGTCATATTAAGGTCTCCAAGACTATATCACCAAGTTCTGAGATAGAGGCCGAGGAGATATCCAGAGTACCTTATGCTTCAGGAGTTAGCAACCTCATGTATACTATGTTATGTTGTAGGCCTGACCTTGCATATGCTGTTAGCCATGTTAGCAAATTCATGGCTAGTCCGGGTAGAGCACATTGGAGAGCTCTAAAAGGGATCTTCAAATATCTTGTTGGCACAGTCAGTGTTGGTGTATGCTATGGGTATAATGGCATGGAGGATAGCACTAGACTGACCATGGAAGCTCAGGATCGGATAGCAGGTTTTGTTGATGCTGACTATAGAGGTGATTTGGATACCAGAAGGTTGACGGTAGGGATGTCTTTATATTGAATGGTGGTCCAATATCATGGAGGTCAATTCTGCAACCAGTAACGGCTTTGTCTACTATAGAGTCAGAGTATATTGGTATTTCAGAGAATGCAAAGAAGGTTATGTGGCTGAAAGGTCTTGCACTGGAGATTGGGATAGCACAGGAGGTGATCAGGGTATTTTCTAATAGCAAGAGTGCTTTATGTTTGGTTCAGAACCCAGCCTATCATGCTAGGACCAAACATATTAACATTAGATACCACATGATCAGAAAGCTTATGGAGGGTGGTGAGTTGGAATTGTGAAAGTGTACACCTAACACAACGGATGCACTCACTAAGGTATTACCTCGGGATAGCTTCTTCAGATGTGGAGTACTAATGAGATTGATGGACCAGGTGGAGCTTACTATAACTTTGATGCACCAAGGTGGAGATTGTAAGCTCAGGTGTGGCATATCCAAAGTCCAAGGGAGTTACACAGGTTTGAGAGCTTAGGTTACATAAGCTCTCAGGTTCCTAAGTAATTTGGGTCAGCTTGTGACCCAAGGGTAGAGAGCATGTGAGTCATGGGTGTACATGGGCTTGGGTTTTAGTGCTTTCTTGTATGGTTTAGAATAGAGTTTTTTGAGAGAATGTTTAAAAACCTAATTGTAGGTTATGGGACTGGGTCCATGGGGATTGGGCTCAAGTTTTCTGGATTAGTGGCGTTCAATTTTCTTGGAAGTTGCTGGTCGTGCGCTGTGCTTCCATAGTTATAAAGAGTTGGTTAGGGAGTTGGTTGCGGGCTGATGTGAAGAAGTTTTATCATTCAAGATGAATGATTATTAGGTGACTCTTCGAATGTAACTAGATATACAGGAAATAAAGATATTTTCTTTTTCTTTCAATAATTCATCTATTCTTCTCCTTCCCTCACGTGCGCCTGATCTTTTTGGGCTTCCACTGAGAACACGCTGCACAACACACTTTCGGATGCGCCTTACGATCCCCACTTCCATTTCGCTGCCGCTTCCGACACTGCTACTCGATGCCGGGTACCTCCCTATGACTAGTCCCAGCAGCCCCTCCATTCCCAATCTCTCTTCCTCTGGCACAAGATACTGACCACGAGAATCCATGCTGGTTTGACGAGGGCTCTTGCATGAGCAGGGGAATGGCTGGTGGTCATCGATTTGGTGGGAGAATGGAAGGGGGAAATCATGGCCATGGAGGAGGTTGGCGTTTGAGAATCTTGATCCTTCAGTGCTTCCAGCCATTATGCAGGCCTCTGGAGGTTGGTTACACGAGAGCCGTGAGGACTTCCTGTTACTAAAAGAGAGCTGGGGCGCTGTCGAAAAGTGGGGAAAAATAAACATAAAGCAGGGTGCAGCTCATCCTAGAGGAAAAAGGGGCAGCGAGAAGATTTAGTGATTTACTCTTCCGTTTGACCAAGTCATCAATGTATGCTTATATAGTGAATTTGCAAGAGAGGTCTTGAATTCTTTTCCCTCCTCCGTTGACGCCTAGTTTTGTGCTCTAGGCCTTCTTTGCATTACTTTTGCCGGTTATCATATTTATAATCATCATGATTATTTGCTCATCGATCATCAATTAGAATTTATCATTACAATCTAGCTGTTCCTTGGTCTCCTCCTATATCTTGTTTTTGCAGTAATTTTATTCTTTGAAAAACTTATGCTTATTTCTCTTTTTGCATGCAGATGGAAGAATATTTTTCTTGATAACATAAGGAATAAAATTAGAGCTCAAACTTAGAAGTTCTTGAAAGTGCAGCATATTGGATAAACCTTCTCAGCATTTTCAAGTTGATTTTCTGCAGACCAAACCACTCTGCCACATATCAATGCCGACACTGCGTGATATTTATGCATCGAGTGTTTTGATGCATACATCCATATAAATTATTTTAGTAGACTTTTGACAAACTTTGAATTAAAAAGATTGAAATTATTAGTATTATATCTTCAATTTGTATGTGAGATAATCGGGTAGGCTTTATATTCACTATTGGAAGGAATATATGTTTTAATTTTCTGCTATTTCATTGTATCTAAAAATTTTTCTTATACGGCCTCAAAATGTCCCACACAAGTAGCTTATTGCAAGTGGATCACTTAGATTTGTATATAAAATCATAATTTGCTTCCATTCCTAGCTTATAGGAATCCCTATCCAAATACTAGTTCATTGCATCCTCAAAGCTCATCGGTCTTCTTAGTCTACACGAAATCAGCCCAGGTGGAATAGCATACAAGTATCTTTTCATGAAATGAATTCAAAAACATCACTAACTTCAAGCCCTTGCAATCCTAAAGTAAAAATAAAAGCAAATCATTAGAAAGGAAAATGATGCGTGTCATAGCGCAACGATTTAAACACCTTAATTTCACTATTAGAATAGCGAGAGTAAGGGATCGATTCCACAGGGACTTTAGCGATTATCTTGAAATAAACTTATAAATTTAATTAATTAAATAATTAGTAGTGCAAAATAATCAAGATATGGTCTATCTTATAAGAGCATGGTCCGTACCCGTAGATCACGGCCCGTCCCTTTAAAGAATAGATCAGTCTAAAATTATTTCCATTTAAATATAATTTAATAACAATTAATCATGAATAAAAATTTTATTTCATATAAAGTAAAGAGTTATGACATTAAGAAAGCAACAAATTATAATAAATTCCTAAACCAAACCGGGCCCTCTTCTGCATACGCCTCGAAGCAGAGCATCCAAGAACTCCACACCTATGGACGAACAGATGAACGAGGCCTCCCACGGAACTCCTGGAACAGGGGTCTTCAAACGGCTGGAACAGATGTCTTCAATGCCTGGAACAGAGCTCTTCAAACGGCTGGAACAGAGCACCTGAACAGAGCTTTCTCCTTCCTACGGACTCCAAACCATGGCACGAGCAGATAACTCCTCCAATCCACTGATGAACACCGCCCCAAAACTCTCCCCCGATTGCTCTCCCTCCTCTGCTATTTATAGAATTCCATATGCAGCCTTGACGCGGAGAGGACGCGGAGAAGCAACTGTTTCCAAACAGAGACGATGCGGTGAAGGAGAAAATCCTGGAGAAATAGCGGATAAGATTTCAATTCCTTCCATATGAAGTTCCTTCTTTCAATTTGATAACCTCCTATCTAATTAATTCCTTAATTTGTGAAACGAAAGATTAGATTTGAAGAGATAAAGAATCGTGCGAAAAACAGGGAGAAACGACTGAGAACACGATGAAGTCGGCACTTGGTTTGCCGACTTCGCTTTAAAATCTATGCTAAATTCTTATAAAATTGATTCCGATCTCGTTTTAAGTTTGATTCGAGTGTCGTTTATATCATTAAATTCCTAAAATCGAGATCTTTAAATTAATAAAGTTTTTCCTAAAATATTATATAAAATATTAAAATATTAAATAATAATAAGTACGTTAAATTATTAATTAATAGGTTTAATGGTAATTATTTATGCGTTTATCACTCCCCCCAACTTGAATCTTACTAGTCCTCGAGCAAATAAGAAATTTAGAAATATGTACCAAGCTAGTCCAAGAATTGATAGTTATCTTACCGTTCTTCTTATTTTTTTTTTTAGATCATAAGGGTGGTACTTCATTGGATTATTAAGTTTACCCTTTTAGTGATAAAGTGTAGCCCATAAGAATTTATAGAAGTCTTCCTTCACCAACTTTTCACTTTTCTGATTAAGTCTTCTAACTTAATTTGGGTTAGATGTAATGTCTTTTGTACTTTGGTTCCCTTGTGTAAAGTCAGTGCAATGTCCTATCCCCTTGCTTTCTAATTAACCCTTGTAGCGAGCTTTAGGCCAATGGCTCCCAAACCAATTGATTTTAGGGCATTAGGTGTAAAACACCCATCAGACTTACTTACTCGAGTTAAAAAGGCTTTAGGTAGGACTGACTCTACTTAGGTTCTTTTACATTCTCACCTTTTTACGCGAACAACATCACTTTCTTAGGTGACGGGGCCCGGTTACTCAGTAAAAAATGCTAAGAACCTAATCTATTAACTTTAAGAGAGATTTTTTTTTTTTTTTTTTCTTTTTTTTTGTTTTGAATAACATTTTCACCCATACCCTTATTAAGTAGATTGTACTTTTAAGATCAGTGGTCAGGAGGGTCTGAAATTTATTCTAAAATTTTTTTTCTGGGCTAAACCCTACCTTTTATTAGGTTTACTTAATAATTTATTCCTCAGTATCTCAAAAATAATCTAACCATTAATTCATTAATAGACTGCTTGATTAACTTCAAATCGAGACAGAATTTGGTACACACATCTGATTATAGTTTTACTCAAGGATTTATTTATTTTTTTCCTCCCCCCCAACTTAATTTCCATTGTCCCTAATGGAAGAAAAATAATAATAATAATATTAATTTCAAGGAAAGATACTACCTGGTAGAGTATTTGAAGGTTGGAAGTTTCATTGTTGCCATATTCTTTCAATCTGCTTCTGTTGCTCTTCTCTCATCATGGTAAAAGAACATACTAAAAGAAAAGAAAGTTAAAAATAACTAATAAACTGGGTTGCCTCCCAAGAGCGCTAAGTTTAAAGTCTTCAGCCAGACTGTGCTACTTATTATGATAGTGTTGGGTTCACAAGATCAATTGATTCAACAATTTCTCCATCATTAATTTCTTCTATATATGGTTTCAAACGTTGGCCATTTACTTTGAATGTATTTCCCTGCTTGGGGTCTTTAAGCTCTACAGCTCCATGGGGAAAGACTTGAGTTATTATAAAAGGTCCATTCCATCGTGAATGAAGTTTTCCAGGAAAAGATGTAATCTTGAATTATAAAGCCATACTTTTTGATTTGGTTCAAAAAATTTTCTACTAATAAATTTGTCATGATATGCTTTGGTTCGTTCTTTATAAATTTTTGAGCTCTCATATGCCTCATTTCGTAGCTCTTCTAACTCATTCAATTGGAGTTTTCTATTGACACCTGCATTTTTCATATCATAATTAAATTGCTTGATGGCTCAAAATGCACGGTGTTCCAATTCTACAGGTAAATGACAGGCTTTTTCAAATACGAGCCTATAAGGAGACATTCTTATGGGAGTTTTAAATGCAGTATGATAAGCCCATAATGCATCATCCAAACGTTATGACCAATCTTTCCTATTAGGTCTCACCGTTTTCTCAAGGATATTTTTAATTTCTCTATTTGATATTTCAACTTGGCCACTAGTTTGGGGATGATAAGGTGTAGCTACCTTATGAGTAATTCTATACTTGTTCATTAATCATTCAAAGTGTCTATTCGTGAAATGTGTACCCCCATCACTAATTATAGCCCTTGGGCATCCAAAACGACTAAGGATATTATGTTGAATAAACTTGATTATAACTTTATGATCATTGGTTCGAGTTGCCATGGCTTCAATCCATTTTGACACATAATCAACTGCCATTAGAATGTATTCAAATCCAAAAGATGAAGGAAATGGGCCCATAAAATCAATACCCCATACATCAAAAATTTCTACAACCAAGATAGGGTTTAGGGGCATCATGTCTTTTCGAGATATATTTCATGTTTATTGACATTGGAGACAATTACGGCTCAATTCATGTGCATCTTTAAAAAGAGTTGGTCAATAAAACCCACTTTGCAGTACCTTTGCTGCAGTTTTCTTTCCACTAAAATGTCCTCCACAGGCAAGAGAATGACAGAAGTTAAGTATACTTTTAAATTCACTCTCGGGAACACATCGCCTAATCACCTGATCTGAACAGTACTTAAATAATTCAGGGTCTTCCCAAAAGTAATATTTGATTTGTGAGAAAAATCTATCTTTTTCTTGTTTTGTCCAGTGGAAAGGTACTTTTCCTGTTGCCAAATAATTCACAATGTGGGCAAACCAGGGAAGACTGCTATGGGAAATTGAGAATAGTTGCTCATTAGGGAATTTATCTCTGATTATTTCTTTATTGTATTCCACTGAGATCCTAGAGATATGATATGCTACCATTTTTTTAGAACCCTTCTTATCTAAGATTTCTAGATCAAATTCTTGTAGTAGAAGGATCCATCTAATTAGTCTGGGTTTTGTGTCCTTTTTTGATATAAGATGCCTCAACGCTGCATGATCTGAATAAACTAAAACTTTAGACCCTAACAGATATGATCTAAACTTTTCTAGGGCAAACACAACTGCTAGTAATTCTTTTTCAGTGGTAGTATAGTTCATTTGTGCATCTGAAAGAGTTTTGCTAGCATAATAAATTACATGGGGTTCTCGATTGAGTTTCTATCCTAGAACTGCCCCTACAGCATAATCAGAAGCATCACACATGATTTCGAAAGGTATGGTCCAATCTGGGGCCTTGATAATTGGTGCAGTAGTCAAAGCAGTTCGAAGGATGTTATAGGTTGTTAGACAATCTTTATCAAAATTAAAAGAACTATCCTTGGTCAATAAATTACACAATGGTTGAGAAATTTTATTGAAATTTGATGAAGCGTCTATAAAAACCAGCATAACCAAGGAAAGATCGTACTTGTTTAACTGAGGTTGGGGGTGGTAGATTTGAGATCAATTCAACCTTGGCTTTATCAACCTCAATACCTCGCTCTGAAACAATGTGTCCAAGCACAATTCCCTCACAAACCATAAAATGGCTCTTCTCCCAACTTAGGACTAAATTTATTTCCATACATCGTTTCAGTACCTTAGTTAAGTTCTCGAGACAGCTATCAAATGATGCACCAAAAACTGAGAAATCATCCATAAATACTTTCAAAAATTGATCAATCATATCAGAAAATATGGCCATCATACATCGTTGAAAAGTGGCTGGTGCATTACAAAGTCCAAATGACATGCGTCTAAAGGCAAATGTTCCAAAGGGACAAGTGAAGGTGGTTTTTTCTTGATCTGCAGGAAATACTGGGACTTGATTGTATCATGAATATCCATCTAAGAAACAAAAGAAACTTTGTCCCGCTAGCCATTCTAGAATTTGATCGATAAAAGGCAAAGGAAAGTGGTCTTTCCTAGTCACGGCATTCAACTTTCGATAATCTATACACACTCTCCAACTAGTTGATGTGCGAGTAGGAATTGATTCACCTTTTTTATTTTTAATCACGGTAATACCTGATTTTTTAGGTACTACTTGGATTGGACTGACCCATTGGCTATCTGAAATTGGATAAATGATACCAGCATCAAGCCATTTTACTACTTCCTTCTTAACAACATCCCTCATATTTGGATTTAGCCTTCGTTGCATGTCTCTATGTGGTTTGGCTTCAATTTCACTATGAATGTGGTGCATGCAAACGGAAGGGTCAATTCCCTTAAGATCAGCTATTGTCCACCTAATTGCCTCTTTATGTTCTTTAAGTACATCGATCAATTTATCTTCTTGCTCAGAGGTTAGGATGGATGCAATGATTACTGGAAGGGTATCATTGGGTCCAAGGAATGAATATTTTAAGTCATCTGAAAGAGGTTTTAATTCTAATTGGGGTGGTTCTTCCAAGGATGATATTAAAGGACTTGGTTTAGTTGGAAGTGGTTCATATTTTATAGTCCAAGGCGGGATGGTGTCAAACTTAGGTGGTTCTAATAACATATTTATCTCTTTGGTATACTCATCAATATCAAAGTCATCTATTCCAAAATGTGTAAGACATGTTTGTAAAGGATCCGAATCAATCAAACTTTGGAATTTCTTATCTACTACTTCCTCTATCATGTTTACTTCATTTAAATCATACACAGGTGGTCCTTGGGAAGCATTAAAAATATTTAATCTCATCTTTTTGTTTCCAAAAGATACATCCATCACACCTGTTCTACAATTTATACATGCATTAGCAGTAGCTAGAAAAGGTCTTCCAAGGATGATAGGAATTTGGTTAGGATTATCGCTAGATTCCATATCTAACACAAGGAAGTCGACAGGAAAATAGAATTCATCCACCTTTACTAATATATCTTCCAATATTCCACGAGGTTCTTTGATTGTTCTATCTGCCAATTGTAGTGTTATTGTAGTGGGTTTCAACTCTCCAAATCCAAATAATTCATATACTGAACTTGGAAGAAGGTTTACACTTGCACCCAAATCTAATAAAGCTTTCTTGATTGTGAAGTTTCCTATGACACACGATATAATTGGGGTACCAGGATCTTTTAGTTTGGGTGGGGTTATTTGCTGAACAACTGAGCTGACTTGCTCAGTCAAATGGATCTTTTTTGGTATTTGTGTCTGGGTTTTCCATTTTTGTGTGCATAGATCCTTCAAAAATTTGGCATAAGCCGGAACTTGCTTGATAGCATCGAGAAGAGGTAAGTTTATTTGTACTTGCTTAAATAACTCAAGCATCTCATTCATTTTTATATTCTTCTTATCTGAAGGCAAAGGAGATTCTAAAGCACTAGGGAATGGGGCTTTAGGTATGATTGCTTGATCATTGAATTCCTTTTCTTTTTCATTTCTTCTCTCTTCTGGTTTAGCCACTTCAAATTTCTGGGTTGGTTCAGGTGGGTTCAATGTTTTTCCACTTCTTAGAGTCATGACAGATTTAGCATGTTCTGGGAATTTGTCAGGACTATTGGAACCCTCAGCCATGAATTCTCCTTTCGGGTTATCGATAGGCTGACTAGGTAACTTACCCTCCTCCCTTCTACTGAATGCTGTGGCTAATTGACCTATCTGAGTTTCTAGTTTTGCAATAGATTGTGTGTGGGAGTGAAGGATTTGAGTATTCATTTCTAGCCCTTTCAATGCTTGTAACACTTTGTCTTCAAAAGTAGGCTGATTATTCGGTGGAGGTTATGGGATGTTTGGATATTGTGAATATGGCATGTTTCTAAAATTGGTTTCTTGGTAATTAGGTCTGATCGATGAATTGACTACAGGTTGAGGTTTCCAAGAAAATTTGGATGATTTCGCCAGCCAGGATTGTAAGTATTTGAAAATGGATCATTTCCTGTTCTAGGAGCTAATCGGGTTTGGGCTTGGTGGGCTTGCTCATGAACAAGTTGAGGAAATTGGTATGCAGCTGGGCATTCACCTATAGAATGGGTTGGACTCGAACAAATTATGCAGACCTCATGTAATTGAGTAGATGGGGAAGAGATGTTTCCAACTTGTAGAATCCGATCAAGTTTATGGGATAATTCATCTACCTTAGTATAGATATCTGTAGAATGACCTATTTCATATATTCCAACTCTTTTAGGTTCTACGGGAGGGTCTCGATGAGCAACTGACATGTGATGTAATGAATTCTTACTCAATGTCTCAAAGAGTTGCCAAGCTTCATGTTCATTTTTTAATATAAATGTCCCACCGCATGAAGCATCAACCATTTGTCGGTGCTTTTTGGATAAACCATCATAAAAGCACTGAACCAGTTGCCATTTGGGTATAGCATGATTTGGACATTTTCTAATTAGTTCTTTGAATCTCTCCCATGTCTCATGGAACATTTCTCCATCTATCTGGTAAAAACTTGTTATGGCTTTTCTAATTTGATTCGTTTTTCCTATAGAAAAATATTTCTTAAGAAATTCTCTCTGACGATGATCCCAAGTTGAAATTATGACAGTGTCTAATGAATTTAACCAATACTTGGCTTTATCTTTTAGGAAAAAAGGGAATAACTTAAGCCTAAGTGCATCATCAGAGAAATTTTGAATCTTGACAGTTGAGCAAATTTCTAAGAATTCATCTAAGTGTTTGTAGGGATCCTCATTTGTAAGTCCATAGAAAGATGGTAACATTTTGATTACACTTGACTTAATTTCATATTGGACAGCCTCTACTGGAGGCACTTGAATGCAGGGAGAGTCGGTATACCTTGAAGGAGTGAAATACTCTTTTAACTGTCGCGGTTGATTATTTTCGTTATTAGGATCCATAATTCTGAGTCTGTTTGCTCTAATAGTTCTTTCTATCTCAGGATCTAAGGGTATAAGGTTGGGTTGCAACGACCGATGACCAAGTATACACCCTACCAATGACTCTAAAGCAAATAGTTTTTTATTTATTTATTTTTTTTTTCTTTAATTTTTGTAATTAAGTTTCTAATTTCCTAATAAATTATAAGATGTCAATGAAAAAATTTTGAGTTTTGCAGAAAATAAATTCACTTAAGTCAATCTATAGCATAGAAAATAAAATAATTATTTTGTTTATATATTTTATTTTTATTTTTATAATTTTTTTTGTTTCCTTAAATTAAACAAAAATTAGAATCAAAGGAAAGAGAATTAAAAAGACCCACAAACAAGGTGTCTTTCCTCTGCAAGGACCAGCTATTATGATAAATGTAATAATCTTCCTACCCAAACTGCAGGCAACCCCCAACTTCGTAGCATAGGAAAAGTCTTTTGTGCACCGGCCTTCGGTGCACAAAGCATGTATCGAACAAAAAGATTAGCCGCACGTTCGTACCATCACGCATGCCGCAGCCCAATGAGCCATAACATGCATTGCACCTTTTTTATTTATCCATGCGTTCGTATCATCACGCATGCCGCAGCCCAATCAGCCATGGCGCACACCACACTTTTTTTTTAATAAGCATTGTGGATTGGTTTAGTGTCCTCGATCCCTTTCTTTTGCTTCTTTTTCGAAGCCTAATCTGATTCTATATTCTTTTTTTTTAACCCTATTTTATTATATTTGCGGAACAAAAGAGCCACGAAATGCTAAGTAAACGTTTTCAGATTTATTTAGCGATCAATACGAAATTGCATTGCTTCATATCTGGAAATTTTGGATCAGTTTTTGTGTTCTCAGATTATGAATTTTGAATCCTGCTACCTTTGTACATTTAAATTTTTAATTCACCAAAGCCTGAATTTTGGACTTCATTGGTTTGGTCTTTTGGTATGCTTACTCCCCCGGTTTTGTTATTTATAGATTTTTCCGAGCTGTGTCTAGATTCATCATTCATCCAAATGTTCGATGCTATTCTTTTGCCATTTCTTCTTTAATCTATGTAGCACATGGAAGTTCCGGCTACTAGATTTGACTGTCCGTCAGCTCCTTCATAACTGCGAAACGATCGCATTTTTTTTTTTTAAATTCCATATCACGGTCGCTCTGGCTGCTGCCCATTTTCGATTCTTTCTAATTTTCTTCTTGGTTCTCCTGAATGATTATGGTAAACATTTTCACTACCTCTATAGTAGTTTTCGTGCTAGTAATTTCAAACATCTATGGTATTGGTTATTGCCGAAGGATCTACATGTTATTGCTGAAAGATCTATATGGCTTAATTTTTGATGGTGTTGTTGGTCTGATTCATCAAGTCATTTATTGGCTTTATATGGTGGTTTTTGCAGTGGAGTTGTCATTTTGGTCTTTGTTATGTGAGAGCAGTGAGTCCTTGTCCCCTGCGTTCTTTAAAATCTTCTATGAAATATCTTAAAATTTCGAACTCTTCAATGTAAGAGCACTAGGACCATTAATCGCACAGGTTTTCAATAATTTGTGACATGATGCTCTAAGTTCTTTTTAGAGCAATCTCACTGGTGAAAGAATAGTAGAAAGTGGTGTGTGCCTATACTTTTGATGGCAAATTTAGAGAAGTCATCTGCAAAGAAAATGGTGTGCTTGAAGTTGTGGATAGTTTCTGTTGTTTTGTGAGCTGAGTTGGCATCCTGGATGATGGTGTGCGATGATAAAATGCTGTATGTTCCCACATTTTTTCATGCCAACCAATTTCTCCATGCGGATAAAGATTTTCATCTGTTACTGAAATTTATGAACTTCTAAAAATGGACTCACTTTTAATTTGAAGAATTTTCTATGAATGGGATCATTGTCAGGGATCTACCAAAATCAAATCATCATGGTTGTGTATAAATACAAACGTACTGGACTCACTGCCAAAATTCAGTGCCACCCAGCCATAACTTCTGTGCTTTTCCTATTCTTTTTGAATCTTGTACATGTGCTTTCACTTCAGTTTTCTACCTTATGTGACAAAATTCTCAAGAGGAAAAAAACAGTAGATGCATTTGTTTACTATGGCTAGCTGTTATAAACTTATAACTCACAGGGTCCATGTGGTATAACTTATTATGAAAGCCAGTTCAACTTTTTTCTTCTTTTCAACTTAACATTTATTCATTGAGATTTTACCAACAATGCTGAAACAGTTTAAACTGGAATATCAAGGTATTAGTATGTCTGCATGAAGGCAAAATTGTCTAAACTGTCATATTTCACAACCATGCAGAGATATGCATATGCAAGTAGAATGATTCATATGGCTATTCAAATTCTTCTTAATTAGAGCACTAGTTGGAGGTTCTGTATTACAACCTATTTGTCCAATAATATATTACTATGAAGCCTAATGAAAGCACAGTTTCCACTTTTAGTTCGCGGGCTAGTTGATGCATTCCTTAGAAATAATCTGAAAAAATTGGTTATATCATGCATGGTACATCTTGAGCTATGCAAGATTCCAATTTATTCCATCATGAGTAACCTCCTTTTAGCACATACTTGGCAGGTCCATTGTACTGGATAAGGTTTGTGCAAGATTTTTCCAGGAGTTTGGCATGTCATAAGAGGAATACAACTCCTTGCATTCTGTGATACTGCATCATCATTATGGGTGCCTGCGTATCCAACAGAGAGCACAGATTACGAAAATTTTTTCTTAGATCCAGAAAATACGATGGAAAGATTTCTGCTTCCATTCCTGATGCTCCTATAGCCTGGTGTGACACTCAAAACCATTTTGTTGACAGTGAGTTGATTCATTTTGAGACTGCTGCAAAAACTGATCGAAAGTCTGAATTTTCAAATTTAACATCCCA
This sequence comes from Calamus simplicifolius, assembly GCA_900491605.1. NCBI lineage: Eukaryota > Viridiplantae > Streptophyta > Magnoliopsida > Arecales > Arecaceae > Calamus > Calamus simplicifolius. The sequence continues at coordinate 91,565 of UESW01002305.1, forward strand.
TCAAACCCCGTTGCAATGGCAGAATAGTCAGATGGACTCAAATGGTGCTTGAATTTACTTTTAGGTCACCATGCTTAAAAAGTATCAACTAGCTTGATTAAAGGCTGTTAGGACAAAATTCTCACTCCTAAACAAATTTTTTGACTTTACTGATGTTTTAGATGAATTTTGCATGAACATTATATTATGGTACAGCCTTAGACATATCCATTTAGTTTCATATGCCGTCTAGTGTCTGTCAACTTGGCAGGCATGCCACTAAATTATGGTGCCATTTATTTCCGCATCTTGAATATGAGGAGCTGAGTACTGCTTCACTGATCTGATAGATGACGGAAACATGTAAAATTTGTTTTGTTTCTTTTCTACCAGTTAGTCACATAGAAGATCATAGAGTTGATATTGTTTTAGGCAACATGGTAAAAGACGGAACTAAGGATCCTAAACACTCATTATTTTGCTTTCTTGTCTAATATCAACCTTTCTTTTCATAGTTCATCTTCCTTGAATTGGAGATCTTTAAAATAGAAAATGTGACTAGAGCATAATATGCTTGCAGTGTTGTGCCAAGATGGAGCATGGTTTGACTCTGTCAGCAATCTGGAATCAGAGACTAATGATGATTTCATTAGTGTTCATGGAGGTACAGCATTTATGTCAATTATCTGAATATGTTCATGGAGGTACAGCATTGAAGGCCATAGAGTTGCCCTTTGTTGACCCCAGATTAATTTTGATGATTACAAAACAAATTAAGCAATTCTAAGATTGATACAGGGAAGTTCGGTCGCCTTGCAAGTAAGTATCTTCATGCAAAATTGACTGGTAAGAAAGTACTTTATTTTACTTTGCTTTAGATATTTTTATTTTGCTTGAAGTTAACTGGTTAGCTAGCATATTCGTTCAATTAGCTAGCTGGCATGCCCCTCAGCTAACTAAAATTCTCGCCACAGTGATTGGGCCGAACGATCTTGTATTTTAGCTAGCTGTTTAGCTAGCTTGTTAGCTAGCTAAAGTTTCCTCAGCTAACTAAAATGCTCGTCTCAGTTAGATGGCCGAACGTCCTACTTTTTTAGCTAGCTGGTGAGTTAGTTTATTAGCTAGCTGGAGCCCTTTCAGCTAACTAAGAAACTTGTCTCAGGTGCCTGGCCGAATGTCCTTTTCTTTTAGTCAACTGGTGAGCTAGCTTGTTAGCTAGCTGGAATTCCTTCAGCTAACTGATTTGCTCATCACAGTGCATTGGCCGAACACCCTCCAATTTTAGCTAGCTGGCTGGATGTCTTGTTAGCTAACTGAAACTCCTTCTAGCTAGCTGATGTTTCTTTTAGTTAACTGCTTAGCTAACTATTTCATCCTGGAGCTAACTACTCAGCTAACTGATTTTCACAGGGAACGTCTCAGCCGTGGGGATTCAAAATTCAGTTAACTAAAGAGCTAGCTGACTGTAGGTTAGTTAGCTGGAGAGTTAACTATTATATCAGAATGGATGGCTGCCCTTTTGCTCAGTTAGCTGGAGAGCTAACTAAGCTGGATGGACAACATATTGCTTTTGCTTCTAGTTAGCTCGTGAGCTAACTGGCCATTCTTCAGTTAGCTATTCAGCTAACTAGCTGTCTTGTTCTTCTCCTGCAGCCGAGTGGATTTCAAATTAAGTTAGCTAGAGTGCTAACTATGATAGCATGAATTTTTCTCTCTGCCGTTACTTTTTCTCTGTTAGTTAGCTAAAGAGCTAACTGACTTTCGTTTAGTTAGCTGCCAAGCTAACTGATGTGCTGCCTCAGGACGATTCTTTTATTGTGACCTCTCTGGTTAGCTAATTGATTAGCTAGCTGAGGTTTCTTGCTTCACTCTTGGACGATGGCATTCATATCCTCAGCTACCTAGAGCCATTTTTTTTAATCCACCGCCACCTAAGCTTTTAACAGTGCTCTTTCTCTTCTCTCTCTCTCTATTGCTATTTCAAGCTATATTTAACTTTTGATTTTTGAATTTTTACAGTGCTCATCCTTCCTCAAATGGAGATCTGCATTCAATGCTTAAGGAAAACATGTTTAACGGTTATATTTTCTTTTCGTTATTATTTCCATTTATTTCTTATGTATCTAACAGATATCTTGTTGTTAGATGGATATAAATAGCTGGGATTAGAAGCACACCTAGACGATTTTTGGAAAAGAAATTTAAAAGAGAGAAAAATCCAAGAAAATAGCCTTCATTGCATATTTGTTGAGTGGTTGCTGAGCATTCAAGTTCATTCCTTGCTCCGAAAGGTCGTCCGAATCATTGAAGCTTTTGAAGCATTCAAGACTTCAGCTGCTTCAACCTAGTTCATTTATTGCTGAGTTTATTGCTTCAAAAGTTATAAAGTATTTTCCAAATATTTGCTCATTGTAGGAGCTTCTCCTTTACATACTCTGATTATCTTGTAAAAGGGTTAGTGAACCCTAGTTTGTTGTTGGCTTCCTTGTGCCATTGAAACAAGAGGACTAGCCTAGGTTTGGCTAGGGGTTTTTGGCTGCCTTGTACCGTATAAACAAGAGGGCTAGCCTGGTTCGGCTAGAGGTTGTAATCATTGTGATACGATTAGTGGAATTCCCAAAGGTGTTGGGGAGTGGATGTAGGTGCTGAGTTTGGCACCGAACCACTATAAACTTCTGTGTGTTTGTGGTTGTTTGCTTTTTTGTTGTTATTATTCTACGCACCCCACTTCACCGCTGCAAATCAAATTAGGGTTAAAAGCACATATATCTGCATAGCTATTAAATTTTTTTTTAATAACCCAATTCACCCCCCTCTTGGGTTACTATATCTGGGCAACAAGTGGTATCAGAGCAGCGTGCTCTTGATTTCTATAGCTTTGATTAGCTTGGAGCCAAAGATCAATAGTAATCCCAATGAATTCCATGTTGATTGAGGGACAATCAACTAATAGACCACCTTTGTTCAATGGAACAAACTACATATATTGGAAAGCACGAATGAAAATCTTCATTCAAGCACTAGATTATGATTTATGGGGAATCATAATTAATGGACCTCACACACCCACTATTATGATTGAAAATGTTAATATTGCAAAACCTGAATCTGAATGGGATGAGCAAGATAAGAAATTAGCTCAATTAAATGCTAAGGCTATGAATGTTCTTTATTGCTCTCTTGATGCAATTGAGTTTAATCGCATATCTACTTGCATGTCTGCTAAGAAAATATGGGATAGACTTAAAGTCACCCATGAGGGTACAAATCAAGTCAAGGAATCCAAAATAAATATGCTTATTCATAAGTATGAATTATTTAAGATGGATCCTGCTGAAAATATTACTGATATGTTTACAAGATTTATTGACATTATTAATGGATTGAAGAGTCTTGGAAAATCTTATGCTAACAGTGATCTTGTTAGAAAAATTTTAAGATATTTACCTAGGACATGGGAAGCAAAAGTCACAGCAATTCAAGAAGCAAAAGATCTCAACAATTTATCACTTGAAGAGTTGGTTGGTTCTTTGATGACTCACGAACTTTAGCAACGATAACATATTGATGAAGATGATTCAAAGAAGAGAAGGACCATGGCATTGAAGAGTGCAACTCAAGAAGATGAGAGTGAAGAAACCACAAGTGAGAGTGAGAAAGATGATGATATGGCACTTATTTCAAGGAAATTTAAAAAGTTATGAAGAAAAAGAGATTTGGAAAAAGAAAGCATTTTGTCAAAGGAGATCATAGCAAAGATAAGGAAAAGAGTGAACCTCCAACATGCTATGAGTACAAGAAGACTGGACACATCAGACCAGATTGTCCACTATTAAAGAAGGCATCTAGAAGAATAAAGAAAAAGGAAATGATGGCCACTTGGAGCGACAGTAAAGCTACAAGTTCAGAAAATGAGAGAAAACTGAAGTTGCCAATGTTTGCTTCATAGCTGATAATGATGAGGTAAGCCCTAACTTTTTAGATGACTTTACCTTTGATAATTACAATGTGCATTTTATGAACTTATTGATGATTTTGCAAATTTAAGTTCAAAAAGTAGAGAATTAAAAAATGAAATCAAAAATCTTACTCTTGAAAAAGAAAGAATTTCAAAGGATAATGAATCATTGTTAAAGGAAAACCAAGATTTAAAAAATGAAGTAGATAAATTAAAACCAATTGTTGATAGATTTAGTCTAAGTTCAGAAAAATTAGAAATGATTTTAAATAGTCAAAGAGCTGTTTACAATAGAGCTGGTCTTGGATACAATACTTTTGAAAGACAAAATTTTTGAAAAATATTTATGAGCATGCTGATGATTCTACTAAAATTATATGTTTTAAATGTGAAAAAATTGGACACAAAGCTTATATTTGCCAAACACAAAAGATAAGGAAAATATGGATCCCAAAAGGAATCATTTTGACTAACCTAAAGGACCCAAGAAAGCTTGGGTACCTAAGAACAAAAATTGAAATTGTGTATGCAGGTGTCTTGCAACCCGAGCAATTAAAAGATAATGGTACTTGGACAGCGGGTGCTTAAGACACATGACCGGTGATGAATCACAATTCATCACTTTGGAAGCAAAAGATGGAGGTGCTGTTACTTTTGGTGATAATGCCAAGGAAAATAATTGGCATTAGAAAAATAGGTATCACACCTCATGCTTATATTGATAATGTTCTGCTTGTAAAAGGTTTGAAATACAATTTACTTAGCATTAGTCAATTATGTGACAAAGGATTTAATGTTACATTGAATCATCCTTATGCATTGTTAGAAATCCTGCTAATGAAAACATGAGATTTGTTGGTCAAAGGCATGGTAATGTATACATTGTTAATTTAAATGATTTGCATGATCAAAATATTGATTGCCTAGTTGCTACTAATAATAAAACTGATAATAGTTGGTTATGGCATCGTAGGCTAGCTCATGCAAGTATGGATTTACTATCTAAATTAATTAAAAAGGATTTAGTACATGGTTTGCCAAAACTTGTTTTTGAAAAAGATAAGATTTGCAATGCTTGTCAATTTAGAAACAAACCCGAGTTTCTTTTAAATCAAAGAATTTTGTTTCAACCACTAGACCGTTGGAGCTCTTGCATATGGATTTATTTGGTCCTACAAGAACCACTAGTCTAGGAGGTAAAAGATACGGTTTCGTTGTTATTGATGATTTCTCTCGCTTTACATGGGTTTTGTTTCTAGCTAGTAAAGATGAAGCATTTTCGTTATTTCAAAAATTATTTAAAAGAATTACAAACGAAAAGAATTCTTCTGTTTTGTCAATACGAAGTGATCATGGAAAAGAATTTGAAAATAAATCTTTTGAAGAATTTTGTAATGAAAATGGAATTGAACATAATTTTTCTGCACCAAAACACCACAAAATGGAGTAGTTGAAAGAAAGAATAGAACATTAGAGGAAATGGCGCGTACCATGTTGTGTGAAAGCAATCTTCCTAAATATTTTTGGGCAGAAGCTATTAACACTGCATTCTATGTTTTAAATTGTGCATTAATCAGACCTGTTTTGAAAAAGACTCCTTATGAACTTTGGAAAGGAAGAAAACCTAATATAAGTTACTTTCATGTTTTTGGATGTCGATGTTTTGTATTAAATAATGAAAAATCAAACCTTGATAAATTTGACGCTAAGTCTGATGAAGGAATTTTTCTCGGATATTCTTTACATAGTAGAGCTTTTAGA
>UESW01002305.1:100840-246064 GCA_900491605.1 Calamus simplicifolius
AAAATACCTACAAAATTAAAAAAAACCAGAGCCTTCCTTGCCTTTCTCAAGATCGGTATCGAATTATGAGAGTGGCCTCACTCTTAATTTTCTATATATTTCACAACTCTGTGCACATAAATAAGAGAGAAAAAGAGGAAAGAAACTTTTCTTTTTTTTTTCTTTCCATCTGAAAGTCCACCTTATGCCATATTTATAGGCTCTAGGTGAATCAAAAAAAATAATTTTAAACTAATTTAATTTAGATAACATTTATTTGTTACAACATTTAATTTAGATAACGTTTATCTATTACAACATTTAATTTATATAACGTTTATCCGTTACAACATTTGATGTAGATAACGTTTACAACATTTGATATAGATAACGTTTATTTGTTACAACCTATTTTGACCACATGGGAAAATTCTCACATGTACGTCAACTCCTTAATCATCAAGAAAAAGTTATTTTCTTATTTGCAACTAATTTATAAATAATATCTAAATTAAATATAATAATATCTAAATTATCAAATCTTATTTAATAATTTTAGATATTATTAATTTCAAATATCTAATAAATCAAATTTATTATTTTATTTTTAATATTCTCAATAATCACATTATCAAATTATCAAAAAATAAATTTCTCTCTCTTCATCAACTCATAATATGCACCACTTACAAGGCAAAATCCTCTTGTGTATATTTTATAACACTCATGTACAACCATTCATATCAATTATTATATGAATAATGTGTCTAAACATATTTTTATTTTGTCCAATAACTAATTTATTGTACCAAAATAAATGTAAAAAAAATAATCAATCAAATTGATTATTTATCTTCATAATAAACTCTTTATTATAAAGTTTTAATAAATATTTTATTTGAACAAAATAAATAATTAATCACATTAATTATTCAATCCAAAAGTATTCGATGCGATTAACCTATGACGGTGTGGGGACCATGGACCATAATTTCAAGTTTCAATAAACTTGAATAAACTCAATTAAAACTCTTTTATTATTTATTTAGTTTATTAATCTTGAGTTATTTCACTAAAAACTTGAGACTGCACTCTTGAAAATTACAGATTAATTTTACTCGAAAACTTAAGTCGTCCATATAATCATTACATGTAATTCAACCCTCATAATTAGTTCATAATTAGAGCTAGGTGAAATAACTGTTATACTCTAATTTTCTCTTATTCCTTAAGTACCATTGATCCACTAGTTAACAGTTAATTTATGATCGAATCATAAATTGCACGCATAACTGTTTAGCCACATAATCAACACTTAAGAAACTAATTTTAAGCTTCTTTTCAAAAGCCATGGATTCATATCTTTAAATCATATTCCCAGCCCAATGTGTTATTAAACCTCCAAGATGTAAGTATTGGGTCCAACATCAAATGAGCTTTAACAAACAAATCAAAAGATCCAATAGCACAATCAAGGAGTCTGTGATTAAATCAGGATTAAGGTTGATTTACATATGATCATCTTGTGACATAAATTGAATTCTTTATAACAGTCTTAAATAAAGATTGAAATTATATCGGTCCAAGTCTATATAATCTTATTATATATAATACCTCCACTAAGTATCTCTACACAACAATCCGGATAAGATTGTCACATTCAGAATGTTCATGGACCATATTAGTGATTAGCGATAGAAGATCCTTACTTCTATCAATCACACATGTTTAAATATATAGCTGTAATTTCAATCCTCTTGTATATTATACTAAAATTACAGCCTCATAATATATTTTGGATTTTCATATAAACATTCACCTTTCATATAAACAAGGTAAGATTGAAGAAAAATGCTTCTTTTATTAATTCAAAAAATTAAAAAGTATAAATACATTTGATTTCAAGGACACTGTTCCTAACAATCTCCCACTTGCCCTAAATCAGAAGTGGCATGTCTTTTAATCCCATTCCCATAAGATGTTTGTTGAACATTTTCTCAGGCAGTGTCTTGGTGAACGGATCAGCCAGATTTTGTTCCGATGCTATCTTCATATTGACATCACCTCGATGCATGACCTCTCTGATGAGATGGTATTTTCTCTCGATATGCTTGCCCCTTTTATGGCTTCTGGGTTCTCTTGAATTAGCCATAGCACCGTTATTAACACAAATAATGTCAATGGCATATCCATTCTTGGAACAACTTCCAAGTCAGTATAGAACTTTTTAAGCCAAACCGATTCTTTAGCTGTTTCACAAGCCTTTATGTACTCAGCTTCCATGGTAGAATCAACAATGCTAGATTGTTTGATACTTCTCCAAACAACTGCTGCACCACCAAATGTAAACACTGATCTAGATGTTGACCTTCAAAAATCTTTATCTGATTAAAATTAGAATCAGTGTATCCTAAGGGGTTCAGGTCTCCACCTGAATACACAAGCATATAATTTCTCGTTCTCCGAAGATACTTGAGAATGTGCTTTACTACCACCTAGTGCTCTATCCTAGGGTTTGATTGGAATCGACTAACAACTCACTGCATAGCAGATGTCTGGTCTAGTGCATAGCATAGCATACATTAGACTTCCAACTGCCGATGCATATGGAATCCATCTCATGTCCTCTTCTTCTGTGTGTCTTAGGACACTGTTCTTTAGAGAGAACAATTCCATGTCGGGTCGGAAGAAGATCCTTTTTGAAATTTTGCATCAAAAAATGAGCCAGCACTTTATCGATATAAGATGCCTGAGACAGTGCTAGGAGTTTGTTCTTCCTATCCCTAATGATCTGGATACCAAGAACATAACTCGCCTCTCCCAAATCTTTCATTTGGAATTATTCGGCCAGCCATCTCTTTACGTTAGATAATATTTTCACATCATTTCCAATGAGTAAGATATCATCTATATAAAGTACTAAGAAAACTATACTTTTTTCATTAATAAGCTTGTATACACAAGGTTCATCAACATTTTGCTCGAAGCCATAGTTTTGATAGTTTCATCAAACCTAATGTTCCAAGACCTGGAGGCTTGTTTGAGTCCATAGATGGATCTATTAAGCTTACAGACTTTCTGCTCTGATCTTTAACAATGAACCCCTCTGATTGTTCCATATATATGGACTCCTCTAGATAGCCTTTCAGAAAGGCTTCTTGACGTCCATCACCATATTTCATAGTCAAAACATGTAGCTATGGATAAGAGAATGCGGATGGACTTTAACATGGCAACTGGGAGAAAGTTTCTTCATAATCAACTCCCTCCTTTTGGGTATAACCCTTTGCCACAAGTCTAGTTTTGAAGGTTTATACCTTCCCATCCGCTCCTCTTTTCTTCTTGAAGATCCATTTACATCCAATGGGCCTGACATCTTCAGGTGGATCTATAAGTTTCAGACAGTATTGGAGTACATAGACTCATTTCTTGTTCATGGCTTCTAGCCATTTGTCCTTATTAGGATCATCCATCACATGCTGGTATGATGATGGATCATCATCGTTGGTATCGGCTACCACAACATTTGCTTTGCTATTCTTCTATAGCGGGCTTTGGTTCTGATAACCCTCCCACTACGTCTAGGCACCATAATATTCTGACTAGGAGCTATGGTTTCTTCTTCCCTAATTTCAACAACTCTTGTTGATGGAGTGGTAATCTGATCTTTGAGCAACTCTTCGAGTACAACTTTACTCCGAGGTTTGAATTTATGTATATAATCATTTTCAAGAAAAGTGGCATTTATCGACACAAAACCTTTTTTTCTTTTGGACTATAAAACAAACCTCCTCTAGTGCCCTTTGGGTAGCCAACGAATAGACACACTTCTGTTCGTGGTTCTAGCTTCCCAGATTTGCCCTTAAGAACATGAACTGGACACCCCCATATGCGAAAATGACATAAACTCAGTTTTTGCCCATTCCATATCTCTAAGGGTGTTTTGGATACAGATTTAGATGGTACAACATTCAAAATATTGCCGTCTGTAAGGCGTATCCCCAAAATGATATCGGTAGTGAGGAATAACTAATCATTGATCTAATCATATCTAACAATGTAAGGTTCTCCTTTCTGCAACACCATTTTGCTATGGAGTTCTCAGAGCTGTGAGCTGTGAAACAATTCATGCTCAATAAGGTAATCCTTGAATTCTATATCAAGGTATTCTCCATCTCAATCTATCACAGTGTTTTCAGTGATTTACCTAATTTTTTTCAAATTTCTCGAAATTTAAAACTTTCAAAAGTTTCAGACTTTCTTTGCATTAGGTAAACGAAACCATATCTTGAGTAATCATCAATAAAAGTAACAAAGTACTCATAACCACCTCTAGCTTGTACGTTGAATGGTCCACACACATCCAATACTAGCTCTAGTGGTTCATTAGCCCTTTGGCCCTTTGCAGAAAAAGGTCTTTTGGTCATTTTACCTTCTAAACAGGACTCACAGATAGGAAGAGTGCCAACACTTAGCTCTCTTAGAGGACCATCTTCACAAGTCTGTTTATCCTATCAAGGTTAATGTGACTAAGCCTAAGGTACCAGAAATATGTTTCATTATCACTGCTTAATACCTTTTGTCTTTTTTAGACTTAGGATTAGCTACTTTAAATAGTTCGGTATTGTAAGAAACATTTTCATAAGGCGATAAAACATATAACCCATCGACTAAACATCCATGAAATTTCAAGACCATTTCTTGAAACTAAAATAACATTTCCATTAAATGAAATTCCATAACATTGTTCATGAAGTTTAGAAACTGAAATCAAATTTCTAGAAAAGTTTGGAATGAAATAAACATTATTCAGAATAAGAAATTTCTCTCCAAACGAAAGATGGATTGTTCCAACTGCCTTGGCCGATACCGTAGCCCCATTGCCAACCCTCATTGTCAACTCACCATCAGAAAGCTCTCTCAAGAACTAAGAAGTTGCATAGAAGAACAAACATGATTTATCGCCTGAATCAATTATCCAGGAGGAGGTATCAACCTCAACTAGATAAGCTTCAAGTACAAGTAAATTACATTTACTATTTTTCTTCTCTTTCATTTGGTTGGTGGCAACTTGCTACTTGTCATAATATTCTCTAACATTAGGATCAGCAGTAAGAGTTAGCTTAGTGATACCAAATTTGATGTTCTCAATAGTCAAAAAGTTGTCAAGATCAGATTTTCATTTGATAGTTTTTTTTAGTTAGGGTGTTGTTAGAAAGCTGAGAAGTAATGGGATTGTTCAAATCCATTTTCTAAAAAATTAGTCAAGATGAATGTTTATAAGTTTTTGAATAGAGATTTCAAAAAATAATTGAACAATTTAGGAAAAATAAAAAAAATCCATATTCTATTCCCTCGATAATTCAGCTAGCCATGTACAAGTCAACCACCGTAGGGTAGGTCAGCTTGCACACTTAGTTAAACCGAGACTCTTCTCATTAATAAGTATGTTTCTCAAATAACTCTTATTTCCATACTTATTAACTACCGAATTTGAAAAGGTTTGGTCAAAGATATAATCATCAACACATTTGATTTTATATTTATGAGTAAGACCCATCATTTCAAATTTCTAGACATAACCAAGAATGCCGCCGTAGGGTAGGTCAGGCTTGAAATACATCTAAAACTTCTATCCTAAGAGATCTAGCCTTGTTATTGAATTGAACGGACACCACTCATAGGGAAACGAATTCAAAGCGCCTCGAGGCGCCGTTCAACTCTCACGGTACTAAACCAATGGTGGAGACCAACAAATTTATTAATTACTCATTATTAAAGTGGGATAATATTTTATTATTTAAATAATATTTTATCTTTATGAATTAAATTCAATAACATTTAAATATTGTCATCTCATCTAGATTTAATCTATGAATTTAATTCTCTCAATAATCAAATTCTTGTAAATATTTTAAGATAACTATTATCTTTTTAGAAATTAATATCAAAAAATTTTAATAATCATATTATTAAAATTTAATATCAAATATTAACTTTTGAAATTGATTTCTATATAAAGAATCATATTCTTGTTATTTATGAAATTAAATAGATTAGTCTTAGATTTAATAATCTCATTATTAAATTAATATCATATATTAACTTAACCTAAGATTATTTTTAGGTTTATAACTTTATTTAATAATCAAATTCTTAATATTATAATTCCAAACCACCCATTTAAATAACCTTTTAAATATATTTAGAATTATAATAATATTTTTTTGTTCATTAACTAAGACCCTATAAATAGGCATAATCATGATTAGTCAAATAGTCCTAATCAATAGTTTTATGATGCATAGGATGGATATTTCTAATTTCTATATGGCATGATAAAATTAACTCATCAAATAAATTATTTTATTTTAATGATCGTGGGCCATCTTATAGCCAAACTATTTGGAGTGGGCTTAGGCCCAATTTGCTTCAAAAAAAGTTTGGGATTTATCCCAGAAATTTGTGATTTTTATAATGATTTTCTTCACGTACAACACCAACCAGTTTGGATTTTGACGTAATTAATTTACGTACAAATCGCAGATCCTTTTGGCTTCAAAAATTAATTTCCAATATGGTAATTAATTAAATCATAAATATTTTTTAGCAGCCTATTATGCTCTTCGTAGGTTGTTGGGTCAAAGGCACCAAGGTACTACCAGTAGCCTCCCTTGCTGTGCATTCTAATATCCCTACCATACATCCATTGGGAAAGAGATCTGAGGTACTACCAGTAGCCTACCTCTTGGATCACCCCTAGGTTGAACATGATAAAAATCAAGAACATGATAAATCACGCTCACAATTCTTGGGATCTATATCCCATGCTCAACTTTTAAGCAAACAGTTCATGGTAAAAATAAATACCAAATATCAAATATTTATGCATACCAAATATCAAATATTTATGCATACCATATATCAAATATTTATACATACCAAACATCAAATATTTATGCATACCAAATATCAAATATTTATACATACCCATCCATAACATGCATGCCTAATATCAAATATTATAAAACATGTCAAATTATCACATATCAACATTATGACAATATTAATATTAGTGCATGACCGCTCTGATACCAGTTGTTAGCAAAAAAAATTATATATATATATATATATATGTGTAGCGGAAGCATGCGGATCGTTTAATATGCATAAAATTAATATTGTCATATAAAAAGAAAAAAATATCATATAATTTTTTTAACATAAAAATACCGATATGTTGAGGTCTCGAAGGAACAGATGCGCCCTACTATCGGATTCGAAGCTATGGATAAAGAATCTCATAGTAGAGTTTATGGGCCAAGGTACTTCATAAAATATCTGCAAAATTAAAACAAAACTAGAGCCTTCCTCATCTTTCTCAAGATCGGTATCGAATTATGAGAGTGGGCTCACTCTTGATTTACATAAAATAAGAGAGAAAAAAGAGGAAAGCAACTTTTCTTTCATTTTTCCTTCCATCTGAAAGTCCATCTTATGCCATATTTATAGACTCTAGGTGAATAAAAAAATATTTTTAAATTAATTTAATTTAGATAACATTTATCTGTTACAACATTTAATTTAGATAACGTTTATCTATTACAATATTTAATTTAGATAACGTTTATCTATTACAATATTTGATGTAGATAACGTTTATCTATTACAACATTTGATGTAGATAACGTTTATTTGTTACAACCTATTTTGACCGCATGGGAATAATTCTCACATGTACGTCAACTCCTTGATCATATCAAGAAAAAGTTATTTTCTTATTTGCAACTAATTTATAAATAATATCTAAATTAAATATAAAATATCTAAATTATCAAATCTCATTTAATAATTTCAGATATTATTAATTTTAAATATCTAATAAATCAAATTTATTATTTTATTTTCAATATTCTTAATAATCATATTATCAAATTATCAAAAAATAAAATTTCTCTCTCTTCATCAACTCATAATATGTGCCACTTATAAGAGCAAAATTCTCTTGTGTGATGTTTCATAACACTTATGTACAACCATTCATATCAATTATTATATGAATAATGTGTTTAAACACAATTTTTATTTTATCCAATAACTAATTTATGTACCAAAATAAATGTGAGAAAAATAATCAATCAAATTGATTATTTATCTTTATAATAAACTCTTTATTATAAAGTTTCAATAATTATTTAATGTAAAAAAAAATAATTAATCACATTAATTATTTAATCCAAGAGTATTCGATGCGATTAACCTAAGACGGTATGGGACCATGGACCCATAATTTAAAGCTCAATAAACTTGAATAAACTCAATTAAAACTCTTTAATTATTTATTCAGTTTATTAATCTCGAAGTTATTCCACTAAAAACTCTTGAAATTAATTTTACTTGAAAACTTGAGTCATCCACTGATATAATCATTACATGTAATTCAACCCTCCATAATTAGTTCATAATTAGAGCTAGGTGAAATAACCGTTATACCTCTCTAATTTTCTCTTATTCCTTAAGTACCATTGATTCACTAATTAAATAGTTAATTTATGACCGGACCATAAATTGTGCGCATAACTATTTAGCCACATAATCAACACTTAACGAAACTAATTTTAAGCTTCTTTTCAAAAGCCATGGATTCCATATCTTTAAATCACATTCCCAGCCCAATGTGTTATTAAACCTCCAAGAAATAAGTATTGGGCCCAACATCAAATGAGCTTTAACAAATAAATTAAAAGATCCAATAGCATAATCAAGGAGTCTCTGATTAAATCAGGATTAAGGTTGATTTACATATGATTGATATAAATTGATTTCTTTATAACGGTCTTAAATAAAGATTCAAATTATGTGGTCCAAGTCCTATATAATCTTATTATATAATAATACCTCCACTAAGTGTCTCTACACAATAATCTGGATAAGATTATCATATTCAGAATGTTCATGGACATATTAGTGATTAGCAATAGAAGATCCTTACTTCTATCAATCACAGACATGTTTAAATATATTAGCTATAATTTTAATCCTTTTTTATATATTATACTAAAATTACAGCCTCATAATATATTTGGATTTTCATATAAACATTCATCTTTCATATAAACGAGGCAAGATTAAAGAAAAATGCTTCTTTTATTAATTTAAAAAATTAAAAAGTATAAATACATCTAATTTCAAGGGCATTTTTTAACAATCTTCCACTTGCCCTAAAGCAGATGTGCCATATCTTTTAATCCCATTCCCATAAGATGTTTGTTGAACATTTTCTCAGGCAGCGTCTTGGTGAACAGATTAGCTAGATTTTGTTACGATGCTATGTTCATAACATTAACATCACCTCGATGCATGATCTCTCTGATGAGATGGTATTTCCTCTCGATATGCTTGCCCCTTTTATGGCTTCTAGGTTCTCTTAAATTAGCCACAACATCACTATTAACACAGAATAATGTCAATGACATATCCATTCCTAGAATAACTTCCAAGTCAGTATAGAACTTTTTAAGCCAAACCGATTTTTTAGCTGCTTCACAAGCTGCTATATACTCAGCTTCCATAGTAGAATCTGCAATGCTATATTGTTTGATACTTCTCCAAACAACTGCTGCACCATCAAGTGTAAACACTAATCCAGATATCGACCTTCGAGAATCTTTATCTGATTGAAAATCAGAATTAGTGTATCCTAAGGGGTTCAGCTCTCCACCTGAATATACAAACATATAATTTCTCATTCTCTGAAGATACTTGAGAATGTGCTTTTCTGCCACCCAGTGCTCTATCCCAGGGTTTGATTGAAACCGACTAACAACTCCCACTGCATAGCAAATGTCTGGTCTAGTGCATAGCATAGCATACATTAGACTTCCAATTGCCGATACATATGAAATCTGTCTCATGTCCTCTTCTTCTTGTGGTATCTTAGGACACTGTTCTTTAGAGAGAATAATTCCATATTGGGTCGGAAGAAGACCCTTTTTAAAATTTTGCATCGAAAAATGAGCTAGCACTTAATGGATATAAGATGCCTGAGACAGAGCTAGGAGTTTGTTCTTCCTATCCCTAATGATCTGGATACCAAGAACATAACTCGCCTCTCCCAAATATTTCATTTGGAATTGTTTGGCCATCCATCTCTTTATGTTAGATAATATTTTCACATCATTTTCAATGAGTAAGATATTATCTACATAAAGTACTAAGAAAACTACACTTTTTTCATCAATGCTCTTATATACACAGGGTTCATCAACATTTTGCTCGAAGCCATAGGTTTTGATAGTTTCATCAAACCTAATGTTCCAAGACATTGAGGCTTGTTTGAGTCCATAGATGGATCTATTAAGCTTACAGACTTTCTGCTCCTGATCTTTAATAATGAACCCCTCTAGTTGTTTATATATATGGACTCCTCTAGATAGCCATTCAGAAAGGCTATCTTGACATCCATCTACCATATTTCGTAGTCAAAACATGTAGCTATGGATAAGAGAATGCGGATGGACTTTAACATGGCAACTGAGGGGAAAGTATCTTCATAATCAACTCCCTCCTTTTGGGTATAACCCTTTGCCACAAGTCTAGCTTTGAAGGTCTATACCTTTCCATCCGCTCCTCTTTTCTTTTTGAAGATCCATTTACATCCAATGGGCCTGACATCTTTAGGTGGATCTATAAGTTTTCAGACAGTATTGGAGTACATAGACTCCATTTCTTGATTCATGGCTTCTAGCCATTTGTCCTTATCAGGATCATCCATCACATGCCGGTATGATGATGGATCATCATTGTTGGTATTAGCTACCATAACATTTGTTTCGCTATCCTGTCTATAGCAGTCTGGGGTTCTGATAATCCTCCCACTATATCTAGGCACCATAATATTCTGACTAGGAGTTGTAGTTTCTTCTTCCCTAATTTCAACAACTCTTGTTGATGGAGTGGTAATATGATCTTTGAGCAACTCTTCGAGTACAACTTTACTCTGAGGTTTGAATTTATGTATATAATCATTTTCAAGAAAAGTAGCATTTATCGACACAAACACCTTCTTTTCTTGTGGACTATAAAACAAACATTCTCTAGTACCCTTTGGGTAGCCAACGAATAGACACACTTCTGTTCCTAGTTCTAGCTTCCTAGATTTGTCCTTAAGAACATGAACTGGACACCCCCATATGCAAAAATGACATAAACTCAGTTTTTGCCTATTCCACATCTCTAAGGATGTTTTGGATACAGATTTAGATGGTACAACATTCAAAATATTCATTGTCGTCTGTAAGGCGTATCCCCAAAATGATATTGGTAGTGAGGAATAACTAATCATTGATCTAATCATATCTAACAATGTAAGGTTCCTCCTTTCTGCAACACCATTTTGCTGTAGAGTTCTCGAAGCTGTGAGCTATGAAACAATTCCATGCTCCATAAGGTAATCCTTGAATTCTATATCAAGGTATTCTCCACCTCAATCTGATCAGTGTTTTCAGTGATTTACCTAATTGTTTTTCAACTTCTGCTCAAAATTCCCAAAACTTTCCAAAAGTTTCAAACTTTCTTTGCATTAGGTAAATGAAATCATATCTTAAGTAATCATCAATAAAAGTAACAAAGTACTCATAACCACCTCTAGTTTGTGCGTTGAATGGTCTACACACATCCGAATGTACTAGCTCTAGTGGTTCATTAGCCCTTTGGCCCTTTTCAGAGAAAGGTCTTTTGATCATTTTACCTTCTAAACAGGACTCACAGACAGAAAGAGTCCCAACTATTAGCTCTCTTAGATGACCATCCTTCACAAGTCTGTTTATCCTATCAAGGTTAATATGACCAAGCCTACGGTACCATATATATGTTTCATTATCACTGTTTATTATATTTTGGCTTTTATTAGACTTAGGATTAGCTACTTTAAATAGTTTGATATTGTAAGAAATATTTTCATAAGAGGATAAAACATATAACCCATCGACTAAACATCCATGACAAATTTCATGACCATTTCTTGAAACTGAAATAATATTTTCATTAAATAAAATTCCATAACATTGTTCATAATGTTTAGAAACCGAAATCAAATTTCTAGAAAAGTTTGGAATGAAATAAACATTATTCAGAATAAGGAATTTTTCTTCAAATGAAAGATAGGCTGTTTCAACTGCCTTGGCCGATACCGTAGCCCCATTGCTAACCCTCATTGTCAACTCACCATCAGAAAGCTCTCTTGAAGAACTAAGGAGTTGCATAGAAGAACAAACATGATTTAGTTTGATTAGAAACTTACTAACCGAATTAGGTCAAATCGTGCTAACCCTAGTTGCCAATTTGAACCATCTTTCAAATTGACTCATGAATTAAATAAATTTAATTCATGAAAACCTACAAGACATGATGGACATCTAGAAATGTGTCATGCCTATCTAGAAGATGAAAAATTTGATGGAATTACCAAAATACCCTTTAGTGGCAAGTTACTATGTAATTCAATCCTTCGATCTCTCTTTATCCCGAATAAGCGATGGGTATGAAAAAATGTCAAACCCTAACATTTTATTCATTTGAATCTCAAATCAATAATAAAGACTCATCAAATAAAAAATTAGAAACCTATTCTAATTTCATTTTACTTTGATCAAAGACTTCCTGAGTCATCATATAATGAGATTATATGGGATAACTTCTCCTCTTACTAGGAATGATCGATTCCTTGTTGACCTACTCATAACCTTCATACACAATCCTCCATATCCATGAACACCCTGTACATGACTTAGCCATGAATGAGTATGAACTAAAATATAGATTAATGTGCATAAGATTATATGGTAATCCCAGGTCTAAGGATTACTTGCACAATTCCCACTAAGAGAACCATCGTTTGACAAGTAAGATTCCCATAAGATGTTCTTGATGCGGATCAATTTAGTGAACTCATGCCCTAATGAGCACCCACATTCTTATATTAGTGTCTCTACACAAGTGGTTGTAAGACCAACCATCCTCTTCATTGAGCATACATAGAATGTGCTAGTCTTATCAGAATCATCAATCCCTGACTCGATGATCCTTCAACTGGGAACATTTTATATTAGAGTTTTTAGGAACTTAGGTCTCATCGTTATGAACTTCATCATAACCCTAATTCCATTGGCCTAACCTTATGGGGTTCATCATAATCTTAATAAATATAAGACACAGCATATGATGAATAAAAAAATCTTTTAATTGATAAAATATCATACATGAGTTGGAAGAAATTACAAAAAATGCTCTTACATGATTGGCTTTTAGGGCACTACTCTTTCAATCTCTCTATTGCACTAAAGCCTATCGCCTTTGTATTCAATTCCCATACAATCTAAATGATGATCAAACTGTTGTTGAGGAAGGGCCTTAGTGAATGGGTATGCTATATTGTTCTTTGTGTCAACTCATTCTATAACAACATCTTGTCTTTCAATGATCTCTCGAATGAGATGGAAGCGTCTTAGGATGTGCTTGGATTTCTGATGAGACCTTGGTTCCTTAGCTTATGCAATAGCTCCAGTATTATCACAATAAAGTGAAACCAATTGTTAAATTACTAAAACAACACCTAACTCCATAATAAACTTCTTCATCCAAATAGCTTCCTTAGCAACTTCACTAGCAGCAATATACTCTGCCTCAGTTGCTAAGTCAGCTATAGTTTGTTGCTTGGTACTTCTTCAACTTATTGCACCATCATATAAAGTAAAAATATACCCTGATATGGATTTACTATCATTCGGATCTGATTAAAAACTAGAGTCAGTATAGCCTTTCAATTTTAAATATGATCCTCCATATATAAGAAAAATATTCTTAGTTCTTCTTAGGTACTTAAGAATATTTTTCATAGCTTTCCAATGATCCTTCCCTGGATCAGCCTGAAACCTGCTTGTTGTGCCTAAGGCATAAGCAACATCAGGCCTGGAACATAACATAGCATACATTATCGACCCTATAGCCAAAGCATAAGGAATCTTATTCATCCTTTGTCTCTCTTCAAGTGTCTTAGGAGACATATTCTTAGAGAGATGTATGCCTTGACTCATGGGCAAGTAACATCTTTTACTTCCTTCCAAGTTGAATCTTTCCAACACTAAGTTAATGTATCTAGATTGGGATAAGCCAAGCATCCTCTTATATCTATCTCTATAGATCTTTATAACAAGTATATAGGATGTTTCTCCTAAATCTTTTATGGAAAACTATTTAAATAGCCAAGTTTTGACTGATTGTAGCACTGGGATATCATTTCCAATGATAAGTATGTCATCGACATATAAAATTAAGAAGACTATGGCACTCCCACTTGTCTTCTTATACACACATGGTTCATCCATATTTTTTATGAAACTAAACTCTTGGATTGTTTCATTAAAGTGAATGTTCCAACTCCTCGATGCTTGCTTTAATTCATAAATAAATTTCTTAAGCTTGCATACTTGGTGCAGTCTCTTACTTGAGACAAACCCTTCTGGCTGTGACATGTAGACTTTCTCCTCAAGATATCCATTGAGGAAGGTAGTCTTTACATCCATCTGCCAAATTTCATAATCATAATATGCTGCTATAGCAAGCAATATCTGAATGGATTTGAGTATAGCTACCGGTAAAAAGGTTTCATCATAGTCAATACCATGTTTTTCCTTGAAACCTTTTGCCACTAGCCTAGCCTTATAGATTTTTACTTGACCATCTACTCCAATCTTCTTCTTGAAGACCCATTTGCATCCTATTGGCTTTACTCCCTCAGGTGGGTCAACTAAGGTCTAAACCAGATTGGTATATATGGAGTCCATTTTAGATTTCATAGCATCAAGCCATCTGTCAGAGTCCTTACTCTCGACAGCTTTTGTATAAGTCACGGAATCATTATCCTGAATGATATTAGCTTCGTTGTCATCTCCAATAACAAAACCATATCTGAGAGGTGCACCCCGCACTCTCTCTAACCTACGGAGAGGAGGTGAATGTTGTGGCTGTTCTTGGTCTTTAGGAACTTCTGGTTGAGGAATGTCTTGTTGATTATCAACAGGAGTAGGTTGTAAGTCTTGATCTTCATTGAGTTCAAGTATCTTTCCACTGCCTCCTTCTTGGATAAATTCCTTCTTTAAGAAAATGGCATACATACTGACAAATACCTTTTGCTCAGTAGGATGATAAAAGAGGTATCCAATACCTTCTATGAGATAACCTATGAACCTACATTTATCAGCCCTAGCACTTAACTTAAAATTTTTAAGATTTGGCTTTTTCATTTCTATAATTCATATAGAGTGCTAGTCACTGATTTTGATGGCACTCTGTTTAAAATATAGGTAGCAGTTTTTAGGGCATAACACCAAAATGATACTGGAAGATCTGTGAAGCACATCATGGACCTCACCATGTCTAATAAGGTACGATTCCTACTTTCTGCTATACCATTTAATTGAGGTGTATAAGGAGGGGTCCATTCAGAGAGAATGCATTTGTCTTTAAGATGATCAAGAAATTCACTAGACAAGTATTCTCCTCCTCGATCATATCGAAGGATTTTAATACTATGTCTAGTTTATTTCTCAACCGTACTTTGATACTTCTTAAATTTATCAAAGTCTTTGGACTTGTGTTTCATAAGATACACTTGTCCAAACCTTGATAAATCATCAATAAAATTGATGAAATAAGAGTATCCTCCTCTAGCTTGAGTTGTTATAGGTCCACATATATCTGTGTGTATAAGACCTAATAGCTCAGTTGCCCTTTTTCCATGTCCAGTGAACAAAGAATTAGTCATTTTTCCCATGATATAGAATTCACAAGTTCCTAATGATTTAAAATCATAAGGATCAAAGAAGTTATCTTTGTATAACTTGCTTATCCTAGATTCACTTATATGACCTAATCGGCAATGCCAGAGAAAAGTGGAATTAACATTTCTCTCTTTTTTTCTTGTTATCAACAAGCAAAACTTTATCATATATTGAGTAAAAGAATTAGAAGAATATTATTAAACAACCATGTCCAAACAATTCATTAGAATAAAAGATAGAGCAACCATTGCTCTTTACATTTATTTCAAAACCTTGTTCTAATAACAAGGATACATAAATAATATTTGAAATATAATAATAGTTCTTTAACTATAATATCTTGCTAGAAAGTAATAACAACAAATAGGTGCCCACAGCTTCAGCATAAATGGCTTCTCTACTCATGCCATAGAGCTTGAAGTCATCCTTCTTCAAATTTCTAACTTTTGTAGTCACTGCAATGACTTGCATATATGAGATCCACATGCAGTATTCAATACCCATGAGTTAGAAACTAAAGAACTCAATGATAAATTTGTTTGTATCATGTACAAACCTTTTGACGATTCTCCACTAGCCTCTTGCTTCAAACTCGCAAGATATATCTTGCAGTTCTTCTTCCAGTATCCCTGCTTGCCACAATGAAAATAGGCTCGATCAACAAAAGGCTTCTTTGCCTTCTTCCTCTTTTACATGCTACTTTTAAGGTTTCTCTTTCTCTTTGAACCATTCTTCATTGCCTATTTCTTCTTTCCATCAACTAGAAGAATATGAGCCTTATCACCTTTGAAGTACTCTCAATTATCTTGAACATATTCAACAGCTCAGTAATAAAATATTTAGTTTGTTCATGTGATAGTTCATGACAAACTGCGAGAAGGAGCCTGGAAGTGATTGTAAGATCAAGTCCTGATTAAGCTCTCCATCCATTACAAAACCTATTTGACCTAACGAGTGATTAAGTCAAGCATCTTCAAAACATGAGCTTGAACGAATGAGACCTCACTCATACGTGCATGGAACAACTGCTTCAAAATCTCTTATCGAGCAGCCCTACTTTGCTCTCCATAAAGCTCTTTAAGATTAAGCAATATGGACTGTGGTTTTTGCTCCTCATGTTGCCTCTACAATTCATTGCTCATCGAGGCCAACTGATACACTTAACAGTCAAACTATCATTCTACCACTTTTTATATGTGGCTCGTTGCTCCTCTGTAGCATCGTATCCGAACGAATCTAGATTAGGAGAGTCAAGGATGTAGAAAACCTTTTTCTGAGTTAAGACAATTCTTAGGTTCCTCAATCAGTCCACATAATTTGGACCAGTCAACTTGTTGGCATCTAAAATGCTCCGCAATAATAAAGTAGAAGCCATAAAATTATAATCTACATTAAAAGTAAAGAAAAATATATAAGCAAACCACTCATGGTGATGTCTACAACTAGACAAGGACTTATCAATCTAATTATATCTCCCACTATGTTATCACGAATACCATATCCCTCACCTATGGTAAGCGAGAAAACCCTACCAGGGTTTCTTTAGTGGGGTTAAGATCCCAATTCATCATAAATATCTTGTGTTACACAACAAATATTCATGAGTTCAAGGGTAGAAATACCCTTTTGAATTGCAACCCATGCAACTCTCAATATAACATCTGCCTCTAAGACACTTATAGCTAGTGTTACACAATAAACTATAATGTCTTAGTTTAGTCAGACCCTTCATTTACATATAGTCATGATTGAATAATATTTCCCTTGTGTTACACAACAAAGCAACACCACTAATCATGCTATAAAGCATTAAATGCACTAAGATAATTCATATCTAACCCTAGAGTAGGCCTTGTGTTGCATAACAAACCTACTATAGTTGTTATCGTAAATTTATCTTAGTATGAATAAAGGCATTAGGTAGTGTTCATAATCAATATATCATTTCCAATTCAAGATCTAAATCAATTGAATTGGCCAGTTAAGTGGGAGAGAGGTGGGGGTCCTCCTGTTGCTTTCCTTAGACACCAATTTAATTGGTCAGGTAAGTCAACGGAACCAATTAAAAAACCATGATCTCTTTACCTTTCAAAACCACTTTCTTAGATACCAATTGATTAATCAAATCCTAAAACAATTTGTATTATGATTATGTCACACTATGATTTTTAGGAGGGCTTTGATGGTCTCATGCACATCCTTTTCTAATATGCATAACAACAATATCATACCATGCATATATTCAATGCAATTTTAAAATTATTATCTTAAGAAAAAAAATTTATTAATTAGAATACGTCTGGCCATAGCTCATTAGTCCCTTGGGCAAGTCTATGCAAGATACCGCAGGCATAGAGGCTCAGGAGACGTGTTCTAATGCAAGAAATTTTAAACTTAAGGAAAAAAAAATATATGATATTTATAATTCTACATAATAAAATAAATCATGCTAGAATCATAACATATCAATATATTATGGACCACTAATTGAATCAATCAAGGTGGCTTTGATACCAATGTTGGGTTCCAGTAATGTAGCAAAAGGCTGGATTTCAAAAAAAAATTTATAACCTTGAAACCCTAATCAACCAAAACCTTAGACTCAAGACCCCTTAATTATAATAATTAATTAGTCATGAAATGTAATATATATGTAGAGGAACATACCTTAATACTTAGTGAAGAAAGAAGGAAGCCGATTATCTAATCTTTTCCACTAGGCACCCAAGTGTTCGCCCTCCAATGGTGATCCACATGAGAATTGGATCAAAGATATGCTCACAAACTTATCTTAAACCTCTTTTGGCTTCTTGACTTCTTGGATTGCCTCTTAGGACCCTTTTTATCTTTTTCTTAGACCTAATAAAACTATATTAGGTAAGAAAAGAGTTGTCCTAAATTGACTAAGGCTTGTAGGAAGGGGAGAGGGAGAGAGAAGACTTTGTCTTAAACAAGGATTGCTAAAAAGTATCCGATGCTATCCCATATGTGCCACCCCTTTAAATAGTGAATGGAGAGACGTTAAACAAAGAGATATAACCGATTCCATGTCCTTCTAAAAGGATATGAATATTTAAATTCATTTCAATTTAAATCAAGAGACACAACATTATAATTTTCAGCACCTTTCTCCCTACACACGCCACACCTGATGGAATGCTTTTGGCATCCCATCTTAAATCAGATAGCGTATGATTTTGCCATGTATTAAGATAAGGTTCTTATATTTAGATGGACTCAAATCCCCAAAAGATACACCTTCTAGTGCCTTAAATTAAAAGGACTTTTAGACGCCTCTTGAAAATTCTTCTCGCGCACAGTTTTTCTTCCGAGAGTCCCATGTCTCTTGGACTCTATTAATTCAATATTATCCAATCCAATAACATCAAGATAAGGTTCTCCACTTTCAATGGACATATAAATCCCCAAAAAAATGCACCTCCTAGTGCCTTAAATTAGAAGGATTCTTAGGCGCCTCTTGGAAATTCTGCATGCGTATAGTTTTCCTTCCAAGAGTCTCATGTCTCTTGGACTCTATTAATTCAACCTTATCCAATCCAGTAAATGGCTGATCAGGAAAGAGGTTATCCCAAATTAATTCTAAAATTAATTTGGATTAATTAATTAATCCAGTTTAAATCAATTTTGACCCAAATTGGAGCGATAGTTAGCCATATATGCTAGCATACTGATTGGCTAACCAATTGAATTAATTAATCTTATTAAAATGATTCTTTGACCAATTCCTTATGTGTGTGACCCATTGGGTTCTTCATCTAGCCAGTAGTAGGTCTAGGTTTAAGTGGATTTAATTCGATTAGAAACTGACTAACCGAATTAGGTCAAATCTTGCAAACCCTAGTTGCCAATTCGAACCATCTTTCAAATTAACTCATAAATTAAATAAATTTAATTTATGAAAACCTACAAGACATGATTGACATCTAACAATTTGTCATGCCTTTTTAGAAGATGAGAAATTTGATAAAATTATCAAAATACCCTTAGTGGCAGTTACTATGCAATCCAATCATTCGATCTCTCTTTACCCGAATAAGTGATGGGTATGAAAAAATGTTAAACCCTAACATTTTATTCATTTGAATATCAAATCAATAATAAAGACTCGTCAAACGAAAAATTAGAAACCTATTCTAATTTTATTTTGCTTTGATCAAAGACTTCTTGAGTCATCATATGATGAGATTATATGGGATAACTTCTCCTCTTATTAGGAATGATTGATTCCTTGTTGACCTACTCATAACCTTCATACACAATCCTCATATCCATGAACACCCTGTACATGACTTAGCCATGAATGAGTATGAACTAAAATATAGATTCATGTGCATAAGATTATATGGTAATCTCAGGTCTAAGGATCACTTGCATAACTCCCACTAAGAGAACCATCTTTTGACAAGTAAGTAAGATCTTCATAAGATGTTCTCAATGCGGATCAATTCAGTGAACTCATACCCTAATGAGCACCCACATCCTTGTATTAGTATCTCTACACAAGTGGCTGTGAGACCAACCATCCTCTTCATTGAGCATACATAGAATGTGCTAGTCTTATCGGAATCATCGATTCCTGACTCAATGATCCTTCGACTGGGAATATTTTAGATTAGAGTTTTTAGGAACTTAGGTCTCATCATTATGAACTTCATCATAACCCTATTCTATTGCCCAAACCTTATGGGTTCATCATAATCTTAATAAATATATGACATAGCATATGATGAATAAAAAAATACCTTTTAATTAATAAAATATCATACATAAGTTGAAAGAAATTATAAAAATGCCCTTATATGATTGGCTTTTGCCTTTTAGGGCACTACTCTTTCAGAAAATCCATCTATTAATTTGTGAGAAAAGATCAGATAAAATCTTATCCAATATTTTAACATTGATGTCAAAAATAGCTGATCCACTTAAAATTTTCATGCAGGGATGCGTTGTTATTCTTGTGGGTCTCTGTTTCATCCCAGAGTCTCCTAGATGGCTGGTGAGACATTACATGCAATTACCAAACTAGCAAAGCATATGGGATGAGCAAGTCTTACATTTTTAGTCCATTAACAATGTTGTTTTTTTTTTTTATAGCAAAAGCTATTCATCGTATTCAAAAAAAAAAAAAAGTTCAAAAATACGTACTAGAACGCCATAAACCCACGTTGCCCACTAAGGTCTACAAAACCAGCAACAAACCAGAATAGCTAAAATACGTGAATAGCTAAAATACATGCAGCTAACTGCTCCTACAAGATAAGATTGACCAAGTAAAACAACAATTAACCAACTCCTAAAAAATAGGACACCAACAAACTGACTAAAAAAAACAAAGAAGAAGAAAAAAAAAAAAGAACGTACAGTCTTGATACATCAACACTCTCCTCGTGGATCAAGTACTGTACACTCCTAGCTTTGCCCTGAGAAGTTTAAATTGACCAACATGAAATGACTTCGTGAATATATATGCAATCTGGTTTTCTGAACTGCAGTACACTAGTTTCACCTCTTCAGCCTTTTACACTTCTCTCATCAAGTAAAACTTGACCTTAAAATGCTTTGTTCTTCCATGAAATACTGGATTCTATGAAATGGCCAGAGTAGCTTGATTATCCACAAACACTTCTATGTCTTCTTCTTGCTGCATATGCAGATCATCCATCAGCTTCTTTAACCATAATGCTTGATTCACAACTGTAGTAGCTGCAATGAACCCAGCTTCTGCAATTGATTGAGCTACTATTTCCTGCTTCTTTGAACACCAGGAAAAACATGCCGACCCAAATGTAAAGCAATAACCTGAAGTGCTCCTCATATCATTATTGATCCTGTCTAGTCACTGTCAGAATACCCCTGCAACTTAAACTCATGAACTCTACAAAACTTAATCCCATATGAAAGAGTACCTCTTAAGTACCTCAACACCCTCTTTGCAGCTACCATATGCAACTCACTAGCACAATTGAGAAATATAGATAAGACACTTACAGGAACATGATGTCTGGCCTAGTTGCAGTGAGATACATAAGACAGCCAATCAAACTTCTATAAACTTTTTATCTGCAGGTACTGATCCATCCTTCTTTTGAAGCTTTTCCTTATGACCCATTGGTGTACTCACACTCTTACACTCCATGTTGAATCTCCTTAGGATCTCCTTCAAATACTTCTTTTGATAGATAAAAAATTCATTCTGAGTCTGCCTAACCTCCATTCCTAGAAAATATGACATCTCACCAAGATTAGTCATTTCGAACATCTTCATCATCTCTTGCTTAAATGCAGTAATCTGAGCACTATTACTCCCTGTCACCAGCATATCATCCACATAAAGAGACACCACCACTAAGTCAGATACTAATTTCTTGACATATAGAGTGGATTCACTGAGGCTTTTCTTGAAACCTAAACCCAACAAGTGCTCATCCATCTTACTGTACCAAGCTCTGGGAGCTTGCCTCAAGCCATAGAGAGCCTTTCTCAGCAAATAAACTTTCTCCTCCTGGTCTGGTGTGACAAAGCCTTTTGGCTGCTCAACATAAATCTCCTCCCGCAACACTCCATTCAAAAATGCAGATTTCACATCTAACTCATATACCTTCCATCATTGTTGAGCTGCTAAAGCAAGAATCATTCTAATTGTATCAAGTCTTGCCATGGGAGCTAAGGTTTCTGAGAAATCAACTCCCCAAACCTGTGCATATCCCTTCACCACCAACCTGGCCTTATGCTTATTCACTGAGCCATCAGGATTAAATTTGGTCTTAAAAACCCATTTTACTCCAATCACCTTCCTATTTTCAGGCCTCTCTACTAGCTCCCATGTCTGGTTTTTTTCTATCATAGCCAACTCTTCCTTCATTGCATTCATCCATCTCTGATCACTTTTAGCTTCCTCATAACCCACAGTTCAAAAACAGCCACACTACACCTTTGATATATATCAGTCAAAGATCTGGTACCTCTAACTGGAACATCATCCACTAGTTCGTCAGGTTCCAATGAGACCTCTTTGTGCTTGCCTTGTGGCTCATTTGTCCAATCCCATTTCTCATCTTCTAGAAACTAAACATCCCTACTAGTGATCACCTTTTCTGTCTGTGGTTGATAGATCCTGTAAGCTTTTAACACTAAACTGTAGCCAACAAAGATCTCAGGTTCAGCTTTCTCTCCCAACTTGTCTCTCTTGACCTGTGGAATATGAGAAAAACACAAATAGCCAAACACCTTCAAATTTCTTAGAATTGGCTTGACATCAAACCAAGCTTCAAAGGGTGTCTTCATCTCCAATACCCTCGTAGGTAATCTATTCAGCAGAAAAACTGATGTGTTTACTGCTTCTGCCCAAAACTCTTTTGGTAGATCTTTCTCATACAATAGACACCTAGTCATCTCCATAATAGTTCTATTCTTCCTCTCACAACTCCATTTTGTTGTGGAGAGTAAGGAGCAGTAAGCTGATGCTCAATTCCAGCCTCTTCACAGAAAGAATTAAACCTCTGTGAAGTGTATTCTGTTCCATTATCAGATCTAATTACTTGAATCTTGCAGCCACTTTGGTTCTCAACCCATTTCTTAAACTTTAGAAATACCTCAGCAACTTCTGACTTTTGCTTTATAAAGTAAATCCAGCACATTCTAGTATAATCATCAATGAAAATAATAAAGTACCTGCTGCCATTTAGTGAAGAAGTCACTTGTGGACCACATAGATCTGTATGAATCGGTTGTAGCTTCTCTGTAGCTCTCCAAGTGGATTCCTTGAAGGGAAGTCTTGTCTGCTTACCCTACAAACAAGTTTTGCACCTTGTGATCTGCTCCTCTAGGCTTGGTAACCCAGTTGCCATTTCATTCCTCTGCATGAATAGCACGCCTTTATGATGAAAGTGCCCCAACCTCTTGTGCCATATTTCTGAATCATTAGCCTAACACTTGAATGCATCTGCTCCTTCTCAAGAGGATTCAAAGAAAAACTCTTCTGTTGCATCTTTATCTTGAACAATTCCTGACCACTGAAATCAAAGATCAAACACTTCTCCTCTTCAAATATCACCTTAAATCCCTTTTCTACCAACTGCCCCACACTCAAATTTGATCAATTTTAGGCACATACATCACATCAGAAATCAGCTTAGTTCCAGCACAACTCTCCATTACTACAGTCCCTTTACCTTTAACTTCTAAGTACTCCTCATTCCCAATCCTCACTCTTGACTTCAACGACTTGTCAATATTTATAAACAACGTTTCATCACTGGTCATATGGTTTGTGCAACCACTATCAACAAGCCAACTGTCACATGGAGTACTAGAGGAGAAACAAGAGGCAACAAACAATTGATCTACCTCTTGCTGAACTGCATGTGCCTCACCCTGCTACTGATCTCTCTTCTCTTTGCAGAACTTCTCAATGTGTCCAAGCTTATGACACTTTCTGCACTTGACATCTGGCCTCTTCCAACACCTAAAGTGTGGATGATTCCTTTTTCCACAGTGCTGACATGAGGAATATCTTTCCCAATTGTTCTTGGAGTTACCTGCACTATTCTCTCCTGCAGCAGCTTCTGAACCATTACTACCATTTCCTTTCTTCCCTTTCCACTTCTTGATTTTTCTGCCTACATTCTACTGTTCTCTGGCCAGTAGAGCTCCTTCTGTACTTCCTTCCAGCCTCATTAACCTCCTTTGCTCTTATGCTTGCAGAGCACTTAGCAATTCTGCCAACTTGATCTGAGACAAATCCTTGGTATTCTCCAAAGAGGCAATGGTTGCCTCAAACCTTTCGGGCAAGAGAGACAAGAATCTTCTTCACTAGCCTATTATTAGAGAGGCCAGTGCCTAGAACTCTTGCCTTATTTGCAATGCTTATCAACTTATTAGAATACTCCTTAATTGTCTCAGATTCCTTCATCTGCAGTCTCTCGAATTCTGTAATCAAGTTTAGCCCCTTTATGCTTCTGATCCTCTCATCTCCTTGATACTCAGCTTTGAGGAAGTCCCAAATAGCTTTGGCTGATTCACAAGCCATAATTCTGCTGAAAATGGCAGGTGAGACAGCAGCATATAAACAAGACTTTGCCTTTGCTTTCCTTGTCATCCTCTCCTTGTGAAACTTGATTTGATTGATGGTTGGATTGTCGGGAAGGGGAGCAACTTCATAATCTTGTTCCACAGCTTCCCAAAAATCACAACCCTCTAGATAGGCTCGCATTCTCACTGCCCATGCTTGATAATTTTCTCCATCAAACGCTGGTGGAGCCATTGATGAAAAACCAATCGATCCTGCCTCCATCTTGCTTTTAACTTCTATGGATGTAGACACACCTCTCAATCAATCTCACAGCCCCTTAAGATCAAGAAGGCTCTGATACCAGATTTTGACAGCAAAAGCTATTCATCGTATTCAAAAAAAATGTTCAAAAATACATACTAGAACGTAATCATAAACCCACGTTGCCCACTAAGGTCCACAAAACCAGCAACAAACCAGAATAGCTAAAATACGTGAATAGCTAAAATACATGCAGCTAACTACTCCTACAAGATAAGATTGACCAAGTAAAAATAATTAATCAACTCCTAAAAACCAGGACACCAACAAACTGACTAAACAAAACAAAGAAGAAGAAAGAAAAAAAAAAAAAAGAACATGCAGTCTTGATACATCAACAAATAATCTAAGGCTAAGGTGGGACGGGAGGATGAATCCGAGGCTGCATTGCAAAGCCTACGTGGAAAGGATGCTGACATCTCTCAGGAAGCTGCAGACGTTCAGGTTCATACTTGAACCTGTTAACGTTGATAAGTATAATAGTCCACAACTTTTTAAGTTTCAATTGCATAAAAAATAACAAATTTCTCCATAGGAATATGTGAAAACTCTCCAAAGGCCTTCCTGAGGCTAGGATTTCAGAGCTATTCCAAGGGACATATATCCGTTCGATCACCATAAGCAACCTTCCAACTTAATACTTCAATGTTTTGTCATTCTCTTTTCTTCTCATCCCTGGAGATATTGATGAGGTCTTTCAGATTGGTGTTGGCCTGATGGTGTTTCAACAATTTGGTGGCTACAATGGAATTGCATTCTATGCCAGTGAAATATTTGTGTCTGCAGGTATGATAAGAGCTCTGAATACACTTTGCATGCCTAACCTATGAAGGCAACTTTCCAAGTGTTCAAATTCAAGTTTAGCTTATGCAAGTAATATGCTAATTGCTATTTTTTGACTGCAGGATTTTCTTCAGGTAGTCTTGGAATCATTTTGCTGGGACTTATTCAGGTTCCTAGCTAGCCTTCCTGAATTCATGTCTTTATTGATCACCCTATAGAACTATGCATCATATAATATTGCTTTGCTTAACAAATTCCTTTTACAATAATGGGTGTCCTTTTGACCGATAAGAGTGGAAGAAGGCCTCTCCTAAGGTATATAGATTAATCACAGCGTTTTTCGAATTTGAAAACTATTGTGATGCAAGATCTTTAAGACAGTAAACTTCTTCTGTAATTTAGGTTTCTGCAGCAAGGACTTGTTTTAGTGCTTTTATAACTGCATTGTCATTCTGCTTCAAGGTAACTCTCATGTTTGTGGTCCTCCATATCAGCGCTTGATATGGATTTTAAAAATAACATCATGATGATTCTGGAAACAGGAGAGAGGAATTTACGTGGATTGGGTCCCTCTGCAAGCTCTTGTTGGCATATTGGTAAGCAAAGGCATTGTGCCAAACAATTTGCTCACTAATGGAGGTTGCAAATACGTTGAATGTAACAAAAGTTTTTAAGTTTATTCGACTTCTAAAACATATTGTCAAAAGGAAAAAAAAAAGGCATATCCAACAAGAAGATGCCATCACAAATTAGTTAGGGAATCGATGTTTGTATAGTTTCTAATAATTTCCTTGGGTAAAACATTTTTTTTTGGAGAACTTCTAATTATATTTCCACTAATGAAACAGGGCTTTGTATCATTTTACTCAATAGGAATGGGACCCCTTCCTTGTGTTATAATGTCTGAGGTAAGAGAATGTTGCTAGTCAATTTCTTTGTTAATATTGAGATCCTGAACACTAAGGCAACGTTGCTTGAGACTAGATTTCTTGCAGATATTCCCAATCCACATTAAAGGAATAGCTGGAAGCTCAGTGACTCTGGTGAACTGGTTTTGTTCGTGGATAATTTCATATGCTTTCAATTTTCTTATGGCCTGGAGTTCTACATGTAAGAATATATAGAGAGAGAAAGAGGTAGAGAGAGGGGGAGGCCGCGTCGGCGGCCGGCCCTGGACCAGTCATCGACGGCCGGTTTGCCCAGGAATTGGCTAGCAGCGGCCCTGGCCACCGGCATGGTTCTCCCCTGGTTCGGGTGAACTAGGGGAGAGGGAAAATAGGGGAGCCCTGTTTGGGCTGTTTGGGCCAAGTTAGGCCGGTCTGTGAGCCCAGTTGGGCCAAGTTTTTGAGCTCTGTAATGGGTCATGGTCAAAAAAAGGAATATAGGACCCGGATCAGCGTTGATCCTAGTTTCTGGGGGTATTTTTATTTCCCCATTGGACTATTATTGGGAAGATATTCAAGCCCAAAGTTGAGCCCATGAATAGATTTGGTTAGCAATTGGGAATACTTTATCATTTGAATTTTAGAGATTTGGTGGTGGAAATTGATGCTGTAGGTACCAGAAGTCCTAATGTCATAGCCTAAAGTATATAACCATGGGCGGCAGCCCCATCGGCGTTCGTACGGCGTTAGGTGGGGTTCGACTGGCCGGAGGAGGCCGGTCGCATTTGGCTCGGGCCCAATGTTTTTTAGCATAATGCTTAACTACATCAAAATTTCATCATAATACTAAGTCATTCAAGCTAAACAATTTAAGTTTTATCATCCATAAGAAACCAAATTGCATAAGCAAATAAAAACCAAATTGTATAAGCAAATAAAATTGCATAAGCAAATAAAAATAATCAAATTGCATAATGCTTTGCAGTTAAGCCCTCAAGTTAATTTTGTAACACAAAGAGTCACATGATTCTTATGCACCTATTTTTAAGTTACATTATCTCTAAGGCCACGTTTAGATCGCTAAATTTGATTGAATTAAAATCAATCCAATCCAATCCAATCCAATCTAACATTTAAAAAATAAAAAAAAAGTTGTATACCATGAAGATATCGATAACTTTGATCATGAATGGATCTGTTATATTATTCAGAAAGATATCGATAACTTTTGCTCAATGAAGGAGATTAGTTGTAGTTGTATTGTGCTATATATGAGGTAATAAGATATTTTTATATTTTTGGCGTTTCATATGCAATCACTAGATGTTACAAGTTTCTAATAATAACATGGAATTGAATAATTTGATTTGTATAGCTATTTGTACAACCAACTCAAGAAATCAAAACTACTCAACATGTATGGCTTCGTAGACCCTGCACAGATCTCTATACACCCTGGATCGGCTGGAGTACGATCAGATTTTATTGCTAAAAGATTAGAGCATTGTAATATGGATCAATTGTTTTTAGCTCCTTATAACCCTGGGTAAGTGATTTTTTAATGAAAATTGATACTTTTGATATTATGTTAATTATTGTTATTATGTTTATGAAGGGATCACTGGTCCTTGGTGGTTATTGACCCTCATGGGGATAAAGTGTATTTTTGTGATTCTATTGGACGTTCAATTGAAAAAGAATTAAAAGGTGTTATTAATACGTAAGTATTTATTTCTTTTTAATTTTATAGTAATTTGTCTAGGTTATATCATTTGAGTCTCACACTATTATTATACTTGCTATATCAGTGCACTCAAAATATACAACACTAAAGCTAAACGAGTTGCAAGAAAAATACTTACTTGGAAGCCAATTAAGGTATATTAACTTGCACATTCTTTTTTATAATTTATAAAATTAGATCTTTTTTGTTTAAGTCTTATAAAAACTTTTAAATTCATCTTTCAAGTGTCCTAAGCAACCATCAGGTATTGAATGTGGCTATTATGTCGTCATGTATATGAAGGAGATCATTGAGAATCATATCATTTCAACTGATGAAAAGGTAGGTTATTATTGCGTACATGATTCATATATAAGTAGTACTTTTTATGGTTTTAGATTTTTGTGTCATGTGTCATTTAGTGCTCTTTTCTGAGTAACTTATGTGTATATATGCAGTTTGCTGAGAAAAAAACTTATAAACAAGAAGAGATCGAACATTATGCGTGGAGAATGGGTCGAGTACTTGCAAGGTTTCATTTGAAGAAAATTGGCACTAATTGTATTTGAGATTTAGCATCGAAGAAATATTGAAGAAAATTGGATATTTTAATTCAATGTATTTAAGATTTTTTGGAATATGTTTGTATGATGATAGTATTGGATATTTATATGACAGTATTGGATATTTCAATTCATATTTTTAGCATTTTTTGGAATTGAAAGTATATGTTTGTATGATAAGATTGGATATTATACTACGTTTTCAATATCAAAACGTAGTCTAAATGTACATAATAGACTATATTTTCTGATGAAAAAGTAGTCTAAATGTATTTAAAAACTTTATTTTTTTGCCTTTAACTACAGTTTCTGATAAAAACGTAGTCTAAATGTATTTAAAAACTTTATTTTTTTGCCTTTTAACTACAGTTTCTGATAAAAACGTAGTCTAAATGTATTTAAAGACTACGATTTTTTGACATTTAACTATAATTTCTGATAAAATGTAGTCTAAATATATTTAAAGACACATTTTTTTGACTTTTAACTATAATTTCTGGTAAAAATGTAGTCTAAATGTATTTAAAGACTACATTTTTTTAACTTTTAACTACAATTTCTGATAAAAATGTAGTCTAAATGTATTTAAAGACTACATTTTTTTTTTTTTTTTACTTTTAACTACATCTAAAATAGTCTAAACCAGGGACTTTTAACTACGCTCATATTTTTTTGACTTCACTCAAAAAGAGTATGTTTTTTAAAATACTTTTAACTGTAGTCTATATATAAAGACTGCATTTTTTAGATGTAGTCTAATTAAATTTCTGTAGTAGTGATACTAAAAGATTGATACTAAGAATGAATATACTCAACTAATCTACGAAGCCTTTTCAATTACATGGGGTCGGCTACATGAATATGCTTCCTCCACTTTGCACTATTCAGGACTAAGTCAACATTAAAATATAAATAATTATATCTTTTTGAATTATTTCTATCCATGTTAGTTTAGGTCTATCTCTACCTCTATCCTTACCATGTATTGTTAAAAGATCATTCTTTCTAATTAAAGCATGTAAAGGTCTTCATTATATATGTTCAAACCACCGTAATCGATTTTCTTTCATTTTATCTTCAATTGGGGGCAACTCCTATCATTTCTCTTATATGTTTATTTCTAATTCTATCTTTTAAAGCTTTACCATATTTATCTTAACATATATATTTCTATTACACTTAATTTATTCATATGTTTTTAGTATTGCCCAATACTCTGTTCCATATAGCATATATAGCTTAATAGCAATTTTATAAAATTTTTCTTTCAATTTTAATGAGATGTGCCGATCATATAGTACTCTTAAAGTACTCCTCCACTTAATCCATCCTGCTTTAATCTATGATTCACATCTTCATCTAATTCACCTTCTTGCTGGATAATTGATCTCAAATACCTAAATTTTTTACTCCTTATCTCTTGGCTTACAATCTTCACTATTTCTTTATTTGTATTTCTACACCCACTAAAATTATATTTTATGCATTCAGTTTTAGTTCTACTAATCTTAAAATCTTTAGATTCTAAAGCTTTTCTCCAAATTTCTAGTTTAGCATCTACTCTAGATTTAATTTCATCAATCAACACTATATCATCTGCAAATAACAAACACCATGGGATATCATTTTGAATATATTTAGTTAATTCATCCATAACTAATACAAAAAGATACGAACTTAAGGTAGATCTTTAATGTAAATCTACAATAATTGAAAACTCACTAGTTTCTCCTATTATTATTTTAACAATAGTTATTACTCTATCATATATCGTTGGGTGAACTGAGGTCTCCATGGGCCTTCATTTTATATACCTTTTGGTAACTTCTTTTTTTTCTGTCTCTAAAACACTTCACCATATTCCGTCTGGTTTCTAGACACTCTATGCTTTTTCTAAATCAATAAAGACCATATGAAGGTCTTTTTTTTTCTGTTCTCTCTATCAATCTTCTTAAAAAGAATAAATAGCTTTCAAATCTTTCAGGCATAAATTCAAATTGATTATTTGACATCAAAGTTTTAACTATTATTCGATTTTCTGTTACTCTCTCCTATAATTTCTTTGTATGACTCATCAGTTTAATCCATTTATATTTGCATAGTTTTGAATATCTCTTTTATTGTTATATATGAATATTAATATGCTTTTTCTTAAATTATCCGATATTCTTTTAGTTACTACAATTCTGTTAAATAAATTTGTTAACCACATGACTTCAATTTCCTTCTAAGCCTTTCTAAACCTCAATCTAAGGATCGCATCTAGGCCCATCAAAGTTTTAACTATTATTCGCCTCTCTGTATGACTCATTTTATTATACTCTTTGCTTTTTCTTAAATCATTTATTCTTTTAGTTACTACAATTCTGCCACATGACTTCAAGGTTATGCCTTTATTTGTTACTCCTAAGTTATCACATTCTTCTATCCTTAAATTTATTAATTTTTTTATTTAAAAATTTTTAAAATAACTTTTTTATCATTCTTTTATCTCTTCTTCTTTTACTAAGACTCTTTTATCTTTATTCTTAATACATTTAATATAATCTAGATCTTTTATTTTCTTTTTTTTTAGTTTTGCTAGTTTATATATAGTCTTTTCACTTTCTTTCATATCCAGTCTATTATATAAATCATCATAGGCTTTAAGTTTGGCATTACTTACCATTTTTTTAGCTTTTCTTTGCAATGCTATACTTTTTAAGACTTTCTTTATCCTAGCCTCTTGCCAAATTTTATAGTTTATTCTTTTAATCTTGATGGCAGCTTGAACTTTCTCGTTTCACCACCAAGTTTTCTTTTCTGCTAGGCCTCACTATTTATATTCATAGTCATTTAGTTTCTTTTCTCCTTTCAAATTTTATCATTTAATTTTTGGATTAATAACTTATGTTTTAATATTCATCATTATCCTATATTGTTAAGTTAAACTTTCTTCTGGAATAACTTTATAGGTTTTTAATATTATTTTATCTATCTTTCTAGTTAAGAAAAAGTCTATTTAACTTTTATTAGATCTACTTTTAAATATTATTAAATATTCATCTTGCTTTTTTAAATTAGTATTTGCTATTGTTAGATCATATGCCTTTGTAAAAATCTAATAAGCTCGCACTAGCTTCATTTCTATCTCCAAATCAATATCCTTCATATCCTTCATGTACCATTTCATATCCATCCCTCTTTTTTTCTATATATCCATTAAAATCTCTTTCTATATATATCTTTTCTCCTCATGGTATTTCTTGCATTACTTTAGTTATGTCTTTTCAAAATTATGTCTTAGTTTGTTGGTCTAATCATACTTGTGGTGCATATGTACTAATCATATTAATTATATTATTCTCAATTATAAGTTTTAGTGATATAATTTGGTCTTCTTTTCTAGTTATCTTAACAACATATTCCTTAAAATTTTTATCTATAATTATTCCTACTACATTTCTATTTTGATATTTTTAGTATATTATAATTTATATTCTGTATTCTCTATTTCTCTAGATCTTTCATCTATGCATTTAGTTTTTTGTAAGTATATTAAATTTATTTTTCTCCTAATCATAGTGTCAACTATCTTCATAGCTTTATCTGTTAGTATTTGTATGTTCCAAGTTGCTACTTTAAGCTGACTATCATAGACTAACTTTTTTTCGCATACTTATCTGTAATGGAGAAACTCTTGCTCACTTATCACTAAATCCGAGCGCCGATGCAGTGCTCCTTGCCCATTTTTTAAAATATCCAAAGGTAGATGTAATGTGTCTTTTAACTGGGACGTCCTAGCCCTTCGCATAGTTTGATTTAGTAGATTCATTTTTAAAAGATCTGACGAAGTTTTACGCTGGTTGTTCGCTACCTAACCTAACCTTCATCCTTTACCGGGCTTAGGACCGGTCTTAGGATCGGCCTTGGTGGAGTCATACTAAGAATGAATATACTTAATATTATTTCATTGTTTCTCAAAGACTATACTGAATGATTGATGCTAAGAGTCATACGGTATCTTGATTCATATCTTGCATTAGATCTTAGCAATGATATTTGCCATTTAAGTATAAGCAAGAAGTTAGCATCTAATATTTAGCCAGCAATGGCTAAGCAAATCTGCATTTATCTTAGTAGGTTTGCTTCCTATGGTTTTCTGTTAGTAACTACATGTGCAATTTTTCACTCAAAAAACATAGATGCGATTTAGAATTTATCAGGATGCAAGTTTAGAAGGGTAGGTCATATCTCCATGACTGAATATTTTCAAATTATCTGATATGAAGCAACAGACCAAACATTCCAATCAGAGAGAGTACAGTAAAATTTTTCAGATATAATTTGGCTACTTTTTTTTTTCAATAGTATGTAACTTGAGGAATATTATATAACATTCCTTTCCTCCAAAGGAAAAAGAAATAATAGATTACTTTGGCTAGTAGTTTACGTAACGTAACAGCAATGATTTATTTGATTGAAACTAGTTGGGGAATAAGACATTATAAATTATTTCAAAGCATTACATTAAATGGCACAATGTTGTGTCTTGAATGGAAATTTATCTAAAATTTTCTCAACTTTCATTTGTTTGATATGTTGTTTTGCTTTCAGGTATCTTTTTGTCTTCTTTGATTCTTGTGTGATATCTATTATATTTATTGCGAAGGCAGTACCAGAAACAAAAGGCAAGACTTTGGAAGAAATTCAAGCATCCCTGAAATCTCATGGATGAACATTTTTGGTCTTCTCTGCTTGTGTGAGTTATGTTTATTGTCAAAGTACTACCAGAAACAAAAGGTAGGACTCTGGAAGAGATGCTTGAATCCATATATTTGGTTGGACTTTTTTTTTGTGTGGATACAAATGAACATTCCCTCCGATATACTGATAAGAATAAAGAAGAGAGATTTGAAAGGAGGATTGCAATGAGTTTGGAATGCGTTGGGGTCTCCTGGCCAGATTAATTTTTTAGATACAATTAAGTGCTCCACTTTTGTTTTCTCTGAACAAATATTAGATTACAGCTAAAAATTTGACAATTGTTTCGTCAACACTTTAAAGCTCATCTCAAGTTCCTCAAATACTCTATCTAGACGGTAACCACATTAGCACTTTCTCTAACTTTCTTCCAAATGGTATAAATAATAACATCGATCTAGTTCAGGATCTTTTTTTATCAACCATTGCCATTGCTCAAATCTAAATAAGGTGGATCCTTCAAACTTCACATTGTATTCTAGTCTAGTAGTTGCGTAATTTGATGGAGGGCCTATAAAAGTTTTCTTAAATGAAGCGAGAACAAGTTTTCCTCATCCAAGACAATGTGAACCAATTTAGTTCAGTAATCAAAGGTTGTTCCTTGCAATTTCTTTAGGTAAAATCTCTTCCTTTGAGGTCTAGATCCTTATGTGAGAACAAGACACAAGTTTGAAGATTGTGAGCGAAGAATGGATCGAAACAGATAGAGCGGCCATGTATATGAAGTAGGGAATTCATTGGATAGGGCTGGATGGGAGATGGTGAGCAAGAGAAGCTCTCAGCAAACCAGAAGGTACTAACTTTAGGGGTTAGGGGAGGAGAGTGTTGAGGTAGGTGACCTTGGATGCGGATCTCTCAGCAAAGTAGAAGGTACTGACTTTAGGGGTTAGGGGATGAGAGTGTTGAGGTAGGTGACCTTGGATGCAGATCTTGGTAGGAATTGAAAAAGCAAAGTAAATGGGATAAGATTAGTGTTCGTGGTTGTGGACAAGTTTTTGAAGTATGCTGTGTTTATGGCAGCACCCTTTCCTTGTACACCAGATAGAGCAGCTGAATTATTTTTCAGTGGGATTGTGAAGCACTTTGGAGTGCCAGTTGAGATTACCAGTGACAGGGATCCCAGACAAGGAAGTCCTGGAATCTATTGTATGGGAGAGGGCTTTGATGTAAGAGAGTGCTTGCTGTTGCATTCAGCCAAGGAGAAGTGAGAGAGCTCTTGTATAAAGAATCTTGGAAGGGTTCTTGAGAGGGCTGAGGGGCTTCTTGTAAAAGACCAGCTGCAATCTATAGTTGATGCTGGGAATGCATGCCATTCCCCTTTCCTACCTTGCTTTGTGTTGTATGAGGAGGGCTGAACCTTGAGGAAGGTCGCTGGGTGGCGCAACCCAGC
This sequence comes from Calamus simplicifolius, assembly GCA_900491605.1. NCBI lineage: Eukaryota > Viridiplantae > Streptophyta > Magnoliopsida > Arecales > Arecaceae > Calamus > Calamus simplicifolius. The sequence continues at coordinate 136,097 of UESW01002305.1, forward strand.
CAAGCAGCAAGAGGTGATCTCATTTGGATGCAAGGGCCTGATTGGAATTTTCAGGTTCTACCGAGTAGAAGGCTGGCCAAGGTGTGCACAGCCTTGGCGCCGCACCCTTGGAAGAAGACCTCTTAAAAGAAGGCCATTTTCCGCCGAGTTCTAAGACTACAAAAAAAGACAGAATTACCGACGTTGGATAGGCGCCGGTAACTGTTGCAAAAAACATTGCTAATTAATTTGTGGTGATTTTTTACCAGCGTAACCGTCCGCCATTACCGAAGGTCCCTATTTTCCATGTTCCGGCGCCACAGTATCTATATTAATAGCATTTCTCAAAACGCTGCCACTTTATCATTGTCATTACCTTGCATATACTAGCAGTGTTACCCTAAATGCCACTGCTACTATATTGCCGACGCATAATATAAACTAGCGACCTTTATTTAAATGCCACTAATAAAACATTGGTGGTGGCACATTGAATTTTTTAATGGTATTTTTTTTGATTGCAGTCACTTTTTAAAATAGCAGCGTTACGATAAATGCCGCTACTAATAATTTGCCGATGCATGATATAAATTGATGGCATTTAGTTAAATGACACTAATAGTACATTGGCGGCGGCACCTTAAGTAATTTAATGACATTTATGTAAACATCACCAATGTCCTAATTTAATGGCGATTAGCTAAACACCACCACTAGTACGATGCCGACTCATCATACAATTTGGTGGCATTTTACTACTAGAAATTAACCTTTTAGCAAAGGACAAAATCCCTTAGTAAAAGTCAAAAATCACTTGGTGAACAATTTTACTAAGGGATTTTCAAGAAAAATTTATCCCTTGGAATATATGATGTTGGTGAAAGTTCTCCTCAGAAATCTCTTGGTAATTAATGAGGGATCTAAAACTTTCAACAAGAAAATTTTTCTTGATGAAATTATAATCTATTTGCCAAGAACCAATCATTTTTAAAGGGATTCACTAACAAAAATGCACTCAAAAATCTCTCAATAATTACCAAGGGGTTCATTGAAGAATTTTTCTTGCTAAAAATTAGCTAACTAAATGATTTGTAAGGAATTATCCCTCATAGATCCCTTGGTGATTGTTTGAAGTTTATTAAAAATTGCTTGCTAATCCCTTGGTAAAATTTTCATATCTTACATTCTATTTTGCTTACAAATCATTTGGCAAAGCTTTTACCTAAAAGATAAATTTATAAATATAATAGCATCTCTATATACATTATAATTCTTAACACATCAACCATAACTTAATTTTTATAATACAAAACAACAACATAATATATTTAAGCAAATTTTAAAATAATCATGATATTATTCATGATATTAAAATAATCAATTTTATTTTAGATTTTATATGAAATCCAGAACCTCTTTATATTATTTATAACTGATGGAGTGTACAGAATTAAATTACAACTAAAAAATTTGTAAGCATTACCGAAAACACTTCTGGTGCTTGCCGCTTCATCTATCTGACGGCTGTGGCATTTCAAAAGATGCAGCGGAGCGGATACATTTGTCCATTGGGTGCATCGGAGGCATGGTGATGATGGTCACTCTCCAGGCCATAGTGCTCCCGCTTGGGAAATTCTATTTGGCCCGCAGTTTTTGCTGAGGAGCCTCCATTTAGCATTTTTTTTTTTTACTCAGTAGCCCCCCAAAATACTTAGTAGCCTCCCTAAATTTAAAAATACCTAAACTACCCCTTTCCTCTTCATCCCTCCCCCCCAAAAAATTACTCTGTCCCCCCCTTCCTCCCTTCCGATTGCACTCCCCCTCTCGCTCTCGCTCACGGTCTTCACCGGCGGCGGCTTTCTTGGTAGCGGCTCTTCTTCTCCGGTAGCTTCACGGTCTTCACGGTAAGCTTTCTCTCCCTCCCTCCTTCCGTTCCTCACTCGATCTACCTTCTTCAACCATCCTTCACCTTTTTTAGTCAAGCTCTGCCTCCCTCCCAAGTGTCTGCATCCCTCCCATGCCTTCGCCCCCTCTTTGCCTCCTCTCCACCTCCCTCCCTCGCTCCATAGTCGGCCTGCTGGGCCGAACAAAATTCAACTCTATTTGGCCCATGCTGGCCGAACAGAATAATTCTGGCCGAACATATTTGAATTTTGTTCGGCCTGCTAGCCGAACAGAATAATTTGTTTGACCTGCTGGGCCAAACAGAGTTGAATTCTGTTTGGCCCAGTAGGCCGAATAGAGTTTAATTATGTTCGACCCAACAGGCCGAATAGAATAATTAATTCTAATTATTATGATTATAATAGTATTATAATAAAGTATTATAATAAAGTATATTATAATTATAATAGTATTATAAAGAGAGTTATGAAAGAGTTATTAAATTTTTTTAAAATATATTATTAATGTTTATCTTTTAAAATTTTTTATCAAATGAGTTATATTATTAATATATATTACTAATAAATATATGTTACTAATATAAATATATTATCAATATATTATTAAAATAGTTTAGGTTATCGATGAAATATTTTGACATAATTTTATCTTGCATTTTAATGATGAATAATGCAATGTTCCAAATATGGATGCTGGTCCCTCACGAGTTAGAGTTAGACCTACAGCGTCTGCCAGGAGACGTCGTAGAACCCAGGCTGAGCCTGAGGTTCCTGAGGTTCTTGTTGCACCATCGCCCCTAGATGAGACAGCAGACGAGGACATCCCAGCTATGGATGTTGATGATGATGGAGTGGATGAGCCTTGTCCAGACGGTCCTGAGGATGAGTCTGTCCTTAGGAGTTTCAGGACACATATTGCAGCCTCCATCTGGAGGCAACATGTATTTGTTCGTTGTTCTACTGTATTTTATTTAATGTATTATTTCGATACTTTATATGTGTTATTCATGTTATCCATTTATATTCACAGGAATGGACACCACTGAAATGCATGAACCATGCTGCCAAAGTAGGTGAGTGGCAATGGTGGGCATCAGGGCAATCGAATAGAAGATTTAGGGATATAGTTCAGCAGTCGGGCCTTCTTGAGCTAGTGCAGTGCTCTTATCGGTTCGTCGATAAAATTCTTGTTTTGGGCTTTGTAGAAAGATGGTAGCCCGAGACGAATGCCTTCCATCTTCCCTTTAGCGAGATGATGATCATGTTGGATGATGTTGTCGCCATATTAGGGATTAGTGTCATGGGTGCCTCAGTGTCCTTGTCTTCTGATAGGATGAATGATCGGGATGCTGAGGACCTACTAGTGCAGCTATTGGATGTATCATAGGATGACGCACGTCAGGAGGTTCTATCTGTCCGTAGTTAGTCTATAAGGTTAGAGTGGCTGAAGAGTCATTTTCATGATGTATCAGATAGAGATAGTTGCCGTAGGATAGAGTGTGCAGCGTGAGCGTATTTGCTTTTTTTGTTAGGGTGTACACTTTTTGTCGATAAGAGCAGGACGAGGTGCCTATAGCTTATCTTGCTCTACTTTGGCATTTAGATAGAGTGAGCACATATGCCTGGGGCACGGGTGCCTTAGCTCATTTATATCGGCAGTTGGGGATTGCATCTAGGGCATCCGTTAGACAGATCAGTGGATATATGATGTTTTTCCAGGCATGGATTTATAATCATTTATCCATTCTCACTCCTCACTCAGCCTTGGACTATACTGATGCTAGGCCCCGTGTACACCGATGGACTCCCGACAGTCCACCCCGTACTACGATGGACCATTTGGTGATTCTACGCGAGTCATTGGACGTATTAAGGGCAGATGAGGTATGTACCATAGGACCATGCACTTGTATATTTCTATAATTTGCCATACATTATCAAACTGATTACAATTTATCTGTTGCAGGTAGTTTGGGATCCCCATCATCTTATTCGGGATGATCGTCCATTCCTTGATATTGCATTCTTTAGTGGATGCCTGAAGTGCATGGATGTCGTAGAACCCTATCATCCTGAAAGGGTTTTACGATAGTTCGGTAGGATACAGACGATCTCCCGTGCGCCACTAGCCCCTGAGCAAGCCAGTAGAGGATTGACAGCAGCATTGTACAGTAGGGAGAAATAAACTCCAAGGCATGCATATTTTAAAATTTGATAACTATTATCAATGCGAAAACTAAAAGATTACATATTAATCTATCTAATATGCATCAAGATCATACTATGCCTTATATAGGATCGCTTGATCTAAAATATGCATATAAATAAAATCATCAAGATCATATCTTGATCCTCAAGGTAAAAAGTCATACTTCTTATCTTGAAGCATGCCTTAAGATCTAGGGATCATATCACTTACCTTAAGGGCAGTTGGTAAATCCTTTTATGCTCTATAGCCGTTCAATCGCCCGGCCTCTAGTATCGTCCATGCGAAGCCCCGAATGATCAGATTCCTGGGAGTGCTAGCTCATGGAAAAACAACTTTGATGATCGAGTGCTAGCTCATGGAAAAACAACTTTGCTGATCTTGAATCCTCCCACTTGAATCTTCCTCCAAGATCCACCAAACTTTTGCTAACACCAGAATCACCAGGATTTTTCTATTCTAACCTTTTAGAATTTCAATCCACGACATATAGTGTGTTGTTATTCTATGTAATCTGGTGAGGGATGTCCTCTATTTATAGTCTCATCTTAGCCAGCCCATTGAATTCTAATATTTAGAGTTTCACCGTTTGGTAAAAAGCAAAGAGACGCTGAACCAAAGAGGCGCGACGTTTGGTTAATTCTGACGTTCGGTGAAAACCAAAGAGATGCGCACTTGGTTAATTCCTACGTTATGTGAAAACCAAAGAGTTACATGTTTGGCTAATTCCGAGAGGTACATGAATTCTAACACTTAGAATTCCAACGGGAGAAGATTAATGTCAGGCATTAAATTCTATATGAGAATTTAATTTCTCATGAGATGAGATTTCAGCCATCTCATCATGTGAGATCCTTATACAAGAGGTTTAGGTTCAGGTGATGGTTTAATTTGATCTGAATTTATTGGACTGAACCTACATAGATCATGGTCCTAGCCCAAATCAAATTTGGCTAGTCCTGAATCTATTTAAATCTAAATCAAGTCTAATTTCAAATCAATATTTGAAATTGACTAGACTTAAACCAAATTGAATCTTATTCACTTGTACTTAACCCAATTGAGATAATTCAATCAATCAAATTGATTAATTAAATCATATACGATTCTCAATCATTGATCAGCAAATAGATCATCCTAGGAAACTTCTATGCGTGTGACTCTCTAGGTTCGAACCTAAGCCGGTAGCATAGAAACAACTTTCTATACTAATCGATGTGCCCATCTAGCAATGGAACCCGACGTTCGGATAGGTTGAAGAGTTGCCGAGCAAACTCCAAGAACCCTAAGAAACAGTTACCGTATAATTCATGCTCTTAACCACAAATGCTAAGGATGGCTTAAGAGCCTGTCAACTCTAAACAGCAAATCCATAAAGTGATTTCAATTTTAGTGATCATGTGACTTTCACATGAAGTGCCTTGGCCAAGGTCTTGCTAAATTGAAACACAAGCATTTCTCCTTTTAACGGGATAGGTCAAATTCCATCTTGATCCATAACTGACTACCACAAGTACTTGACTGCACCTAATAACCTTTCGTAGCTGGATTAGAAATCCAGGTGGTCCGGCACCTAAGTACAATGAGTTGCTTGTAAGCCAATGGTTGTGATCTTCAGGTCTGAAGGATACTTATACCTATATCTTCTCGGATTAACTCTTGACAGTAGAGTATCCGAAATGAGTCACGTTCGGTGAAATGTACTCCTACACTTTCACTTGTATGTCATACCAGTGTCTCTACACTCCTTGGTTAAGAGGACAACCAACAAATATGATATACAACATCCTATAATTGATAGTACTATGGCCCTGTCATAGTATATCATTTGGTCGCGAATTCTTTTAAGGACCTTCAAAGATAATCCTTCTTTATCGTAAAGGAAGATCCTGAGGGCTTCATTACCATTAGGAGTTTTAAGAAGATGTTCTTGTAATGAATAAACTGCCAAATAACTTTTATTAATATATCAATTTATATACAATTTACATTAGCACAATCATCAAATGATTGGCTTTAGGATACAATTCCCAACAAACTCCCACTTAGCCTAAAGCCACTCATTACAGTATCTAATACCCTTCTTCAATTTATAGTCATCAAACTCCTTGATGCTGAGTGCTTTAGTAAATGGGTCACCTAGGTTTTCCTTTCCATCAATCTTCTAAAAATTTATGTCACCTCGGTCTACAATCTCTCGTATAAGATGAAACCGACGCAGTATGTGCTTGGTGCGCTGATGTGCTCATGGTTCCTTTGCTTGAGCTATGGCACCAGTGCTGTCACTATACAACAGGACTGGTCCATCTATGGAAGGTGCCACTCTAAGCTCAGAGAGGAACTTTCACAGCCACACAGCTTCTTTCGCAGCATCTGATGCAGCGATGTACTCTGCCTCGCACACTGAATCTGCCACTGTATGTTGCTTGGAACTTTTCCAGCAAACAGCTCCACCATTTAGGATAAACACGAAACCTGATACACTTTTGCTATCATCATGATCTGATTGGAAACTGGAATCAGTATATCCAACAAGTTTCAAATCAGACTCTCCATAGACTAATCACTGGTCCTTAGTATTTCTCAAATACTTAAGGATTGTCTTAACAACTTGCCAGTGTTTTTCTCCTGGATCAGATTGGTATCTACTCACTACTCCTAGTGAGTATGCCACATCTGGTCTTATACATGTCATGGTGTACATAATCGATCCCACTGCCGAAGCATATGGAATTCGACTCATACGTTCTCTTTCATTAGGAGTTGTCGGACAATCCTTCTTAGAAAGATGAATTCCATGGCCTATCGGAAGATAGCCTTTCTTGAATTCTCCATGCTAAACCTCTTTAGCACTGTGTCAATGTACGTAGATTGGGATAAACCAAGCATCCTCTTAGATCTATCTCTATAGATCTTCATCCCTAGGATGTATGATGCTTCTCCCAGATCTTTATGGAGAATTGTGATGATAACCATGTCTTTATTCCTTGTAATGCAGGGATATCATTTCCTATTAAGAGAATATCATCCACATATAATACAAGAAATACAATAACGGAATCGTTAGCCCATTTATAAATGCAAGGTTCTTCTTTATTCTTAATAAAGCCATAAGATTTGATCACTTTATCAAATCGTATGTTCCAACTCCTAGATGTTGCTTAAGTCCATAAATAGACTTTTGTAGCCTGCACACTTTAGACTCGTCTTCAGATATAAAACCTTCAGGCTGTATCATATACACCTGTTCTTCTAAATCACCATTTAGAAAAGCGGTTTTAACATCCATCTGCCAAATCTCATAATCAAAGTGTGCTGCTATAGCTAGCATAATCCGAATGGATTTCAGCATTGCCACAGGAGAAAATGTTTCGTCATAGTCAATACCATAACGTTGACGATACCCCTTAGCAACCAGACGTGCTTTATAGGTCTCAACCTTTCCGTCTGCGCCTCTTTTCCTCTTGAAAACCCACTTACACCCTATGGGTTTTATCCCTTCGGATGGGTCAACTAATGTCCATACATTATTGTCCTTCATGGAATCAAGTTCGGATTTCATGGCATCAAGCCATTTATTAGAGTCAGTCCTTTGCATAGCATCCATATAGGTGATCGGATCCTCGTTGTTCTCATCGAGTTCAACAGGATCTTCATTCTGGACCAAGAAACCTAAGTATCTGTCCGGTTGATGTGGTACTCTACCAGATCGCCTTAATGGTGCATCTAGAATGGGTTTTGAGTTTGATCTAATCAACTCAGATTCTAAGGATTCACTGGTTTGTGTTGTTCCTTCTACTTGATGAACTTCCTCAAGTTCAATATTAGAGCTATTTGTTCCTTCACTAAGGAACTCCTTTTCAAGAAAAACTGCTCTATTACTAATGAACAACTTTTGTTCTTCAGTATTGTAGAAGTGATATCCTTTGGTTTCTTTCGGATAGCCGATAAAAAAATTATCAGATTTGGTTAAAGTTTGTCAGATTTTGCACGTTTCACATAAGCCGGACACCCCCAGACTCTCAGATAGGTGATAACCGGTTTATGTCCATACCACATCTCATGTGGAGTTTTAGAAACAGACTTACTTGGAACCTTATTAAGAATATGACAAGCTGATTCTAATGCGTATCCCCAAAATGATATTGGCAAGCTTGCAAAACCCATCATGGACCGAACCATGTCTAACAGGGTTTGATTCCTTCTTTTGGACATACCGTTATGCTGCGTGTTCCAGGAGGAGTCCATTGGGAGAGAATCTCATTCTCCCTTAAATATGTCACAAAGTCATTGGAAAGGTATTCGCCTCCTCGATCTGATCGAAGGATCTTAATGCATTTTCCTGTTTCTTTTTCTACTTCTTTATGATATAGTTTGAACATTTCAAACGACTCAGATTTATGTCTCATAAGATAGACATAACCGAACCTAGAAAGGTCGTCTGTAAAAGTAATGAAGTAGTAATATCCACCTTTGGCACAAGTGCTCATTGGTCCACATACATCAGTATGTACTAGACCCAATAGCTCTTTGGCTCTTTCACCTTTTTCAGTAAAAGATGACTTGGTCATTTTACCAAGAAGACAGGATTCACAGGTAGTTAATGATTCACAATCATCAATTCGAAGGATGCCCTCCTGAGTTAACCTGTTTAATCTATTCTTATTGATATGACCCAGCCGATGGTGCCAAAGATAAATGTCTGTGACATCAGTTGTTCTAGGGCGCTTACTTGATTTGTACACTACATTTACAGGCTGTGATAATATATAAATGCCATTAGATAAATGCCCAGTCATTACAGTGACTCCATTCATAATGATATTCAAAGTAACATCCTTTATTAAAATTTCATAATGACTTTTGGCCAGAAGGCCTACAGAAATTACGTTCAACAAGAACGTTGGGCAAAAATGACAATCATTTAGTATAATGACATTTCTATTGAAAACTATTTCAAGAACTCCTAATGCCAGAACTGGAACTAATCTTCCATCGCCGACATTAAGGAATCTTTCATTGTCCTCAAATCTTCTAGTGACCTGTAGTCCCTGCAATGAATTGCAAATGTTAAAAGGACTCCCGGTATCCAATACCCAGGTCTGATTATCATATACAGAAAAATTACAAGGTGTTATCATATAAATACCTTGTTGAGCAACATCTTGCCCCTTTTTCTTCTTTGGCCTATTTTGATCAAGTGTGGCAATGTAAAGAGGACAGTTCCTCTTCCAGTGCCCTTACATCTTGCAATGAAAGCATTCAGCTTGACTTTTATCAACTTTCTTCTTCTGCATCTGACCCCTTATAGATGTCCTAGCATGTTGCACCTTTTTCTTATTCTTTTTCTTCTTCCCTTTTCCAAAGGGTTGACGCCCTACCTTAGATCCTTCAACCACATTAACCAAACCCTTAGAGAGCTGGTTGTCCTTCTCAAAGTTCTGTAACAACCCCAACAAACCGTGGTAGTTGACTGCAGGCTTTGTCATTCGAAAATGAGTAAGGAAAGGTGGAAGGATGGAGGCAAGGAATTTAGGATCGCATCTTTTTCCAACTGCTCATGTAAGGGAAAGCCGAGCTTGCTTAGGAGTTCTATCTTCTCGATCATATACAATACATGATCAGTGACAAGAGATCCATCCCTCATTCGAGCATTAAAAATAGCACAACTAGTCTTGTGCCTTTCAACGTCATCGGGTGTGCCGAAAGATTCATTCAATGCTTGAATGATTTCTTCTGGCTGAGCATTCTTGAACCGGCGACAAATTCATCGTTCATTGCTGCTAGCATGATGCAACGTACACTAGTTCTATTACTGAGCCACTTCTGATAAGTGTCTTTCTTAGAACTTTGTGTGTTTGCATCATGTATCTTTGGTGTATGATTATTCATAATATAAAGAATCCTCTCATGCTCAAGGACGATCTTAAGTTTTCTAAACCAGCTATTGAAATTTGAACCATTCAACTTGTCACTATCCAATAGGGACTTAATGATAAATTAGTGGTCATTTTCTGCATAAGGAAAAACTAAAGTTTATTAGTATATAAATTGATTCAGTCTAAAGACTTGGACTTTAGTTTAAAGATTCTCCCACTATTTTGTTCAAATTGGTAGCCTCTACACCTCAATTCGAAGAATTATTCTTAATTTTTAGTGGGCACTAAGATCTACATAGACTACATGTAGCCCCAAGTGAAGCTTGGCCAACCCATATGCATCTAAGAGTAGGTTCAAAACCAATTGTTTTCCCAAACAATTCTTAATGTTCAGTTTTACCCCATATTCCTCTTCAGCAGGCATGGAGTGCCTCCACTGAAAGTTCTGGTTAGGTCCAACCATTAAATGATATAATCAGTGTAACCTATCAATAGACAACCAAGCCCGAGTGAAGCTCGGCCCACCTGACTATCTATTTAATAGTTACGCTGACTTATCATATAATGAATGATAATTTCGATGGTTGACAAGCACCAGGCATGGAGTGCCTCCAATGATTATCAAGACATCGGACTCATTATCACCCACCTTAATGGGAGGCTATGATCTAGTTATTATATAACTATTTTATTTTAAGGACCTAATAATTTTAGAGGATTTAATAATCTGAAGACAAATTGACTAATCAAGTTCTCCTACTGAACCTATAAAATCGGTAGAATGAAACAAGATTAAGTCTGGTTAAGTGGCACCTAAATCAGTCAGACTGATTTCCTTACAGGCATGGGTCAACCCGAATCAGGTAAATGATCAGAATCATAAATGGTTCACATATTGACCAGGTAAGTGAGATCGATGGGAGGGATATGCCATTAACTCGTTAAAGACGCATCAATATGAGTAGCTCCCAATTAAAAACCATTCGATCATTGATCCTAGAGCAACTTGCCAACTCACCTTGACATCATATGGTTAACCAATTTTGATTTGACCATCTAAGAGATTCATGCTCAACCATGGAGCCTAATCTACTTCCATTTGGTTTAATCAAAGAGAAGGACAGGATCAACTACAACTATTGTTGATTTAGAGCATTCTTAACCTAATCTAATTAATTTAGATTTGATCAAATACTCTTTTAGTCCAGTTGATTTAAACCTTAGGGTCTAACCCTTTATGGACCCGATTTAGCTAACCCAAAAGATTAAATATATTTCATGTTTACATGTCATATATTTCAATCAAGCATCACTTGCATTATGTTACTACTCATAATTCCTATATTTAGATCATATCTAAAAAGATTATGAATTAATATTTGACATTCAAATAAAACTCTTATAAATATTTGTATGTTTCATAACATAGATTACAAGCCATCATATCTTATATCTATATTTTATACTAAACATGCAAATATAATACTTTTATACAACATCAATATGTATCAAATATAAAACATATTTTGAGAGTGTGTGTAATCTGTGTTTTGAAGCCAAAGATCAATTTAAATTATCTTTTGACTAAACATCAAGAACCATAACGTCACGACAATATGTCACAGAATACCTCGTTGAATGGGTAATTTAGATTTTTAATCCATCTATGACTGAATAGACCTGTGATCCGTTTTAGCTTTGATTACACAATTAATAAGAGCATTAATCTTACATGCAATAAATTAGATCAATGACCAAACCATGGCTCTGATACCATTTGAAGGGAGAAATAAACTCCGAGGCATGCATATTTTAAAATTTGATAACTATTATCAATGTGGAAACTAAAAGATTACATATTAATCTATCTAATATGCATCAAGATCATATCTTTGCCTTATATATAGGATCGCTTGATCTAAAATATGCATATAAATAAAATCATCAAGATCATATCTTGATCTCAAGGTAAGAAGTCATACTTCTTGTCTTGAAGCATGCCTTAAGATCTAGGGATCATATTACTTACCTTAAGGGCAGTTGGTAAATCCTTTTATGTTCTGCAGCCGTTCAATTGCTCGGCCTCTAGTATCATCCATGCGAAGCCCCGAATGATTGGATTCCTGGGAGTGCTAGCTCACAGAAAAATAACTTTGCTGATCTTGAATCCTCCCACTTGAATCTTCCTCCAAGATCCACCAAACTTTTGCTAACACCAGAATCACAAGGATTTTCTATTCTAACCTTTTAAAATTTCAATCCATGACATATCGTGTGTTGTTGTTCTGTGTAATCTGGTGAGGGATGTCCTCTATTTATAGTCTCATTTTAGCCAGCCCATTGAATTCTAACATTTAGAGTTTCACCTTTCAGTAAAAAGCAAAGAGACACCGAACCAAAGAGGCACGGTTTGGTTAATTCCGACGTTCGGTGAAAACCAAAGAGACACAGCACTTGGTTAATTTCGGTGAAAACCAAAGAGTCACAATGTTTGGCTAATTCCGAGAGTACATAAATTCTAACACTTAGAATTCCAACGAGAGAAGATTAATGTCAGGCATTAAATTCTATATGAGAATTTAATCTCTTATGAATGAGATTTCAGCTATCTCATCATGTGAGATCCTTATGCGAGAGGTTTGGGTTCAGTGATGGTTTAATTTGATTGAATTTATTGGACTGAACCCACATAGATCATGGTCCTAGCCCAAATCAAATTTGGCTAGTCCTGAATCTATTTAAATCCAAATCAAGTCTAATTTCAAATCAATATTTGAAATTGACTAGACTTAAACCAAATTGAATCTTATTCACTTGTACTTAACCCAATTGAGATAATTCAATCAATCAAATTGATTAATTAAATCATATACGATTCTGAATCGTTGATCAGCAATAGATCATCCTAGGAAACTTCTATGCGTATGGCTCTCTAGGTTCGAACCTAACTGGTAGCATAGAAATAACTTTCTATACTAATCAATGTGCCCATCTAGCAATGGAACCCGACGTCTGGATAGGTCAAAGAGTTGCCGAGCAAACTCCAAGAACCCTAAGATATAGTTATCGTATAATTCATCCTCTTGACCATAAATGCTAAGGATGGCTTAAGAGTCTGTCAACTTAAACAACAAATCCATAAAGTGATTTCAATTTTAGTGATCATTGACTTTCACATGAAGTGCCTTGGCCAAGTTCTTGCTAAATTGAAACACAAGCATTTCTCCTTTTAACGGGATAGGTCAAATTCCATCTTGGTCCACAACTGACTACCATAAGTACTTGACTGCACCTAGTAACCTTTCGTAGCTAGATTAGAAATCCAGGTGGTCCGGCACCTAAGTACAATGAGTTGCTTGTAAGCTACTGTTGTGATCTTCAGGTCTGAAGGATACTTATACCTATATCTTCTCGGATTAACTCTTGACAGTAGAGTATCCGAAAATGAGTCACGTTCGGTGAAATGTACTCCTATACTTTCACCTGTATGTCATACCAGTGTCTCTACACTCCTTGTTAAGAGAACAACCAACAAATATGATATGCAACGTCCTATAATTGATAGTACTATGGCCCTATCATAGTATATCATTTGGTCGCAAATTCTTTTAAGGACCTTCAAAGATAAATCCTCCTTTATCGTGAAAGAAGATCCTGAGGGCTTCATTACCATTAGAAATTTTAAGAAGATGTTCTTGTAATGAATAAACTGCCAAATAACTTTTATTAATATATCAATTTATATACAATTTACATTAGCACAATCATCAAATGATTGGCTTTAGGATATAATTCCGAACATGTACCGCATCCGGTATGTCTTCTATGAGCAGTTATGGGAGAGGTGGGAGGATCACCTGCTGAGCCCAGCGAGCAGGAGCCATCAGGTGACCCGACCCTCAGATTACGTACCAAAATATTTGGAGTGGTATTCTCGGATCACGTATCTGGCTGTTCACCCTCCAGAGAGCCGATCCAGTATCTACTCCCGATCACGTCCCGATGATGCTGATGCTGACGTGCAAGGCCAGCATATTACAGATGCGCTTGGCCTTTGCACCAGCATACTTGATATGGATCGGGAGGAGGCTGCTGCGTCACAAGGGACGTACATGTACGATGTCATTTTGCAGATTGTACATGTGTTACAAGGTCAGCATATCTCTACATTGAGCTTGTTGAGCCTGATGTCCCTAGCCCTAGTCATGCATCGCCATAGCAGTACAGCATCGGTGATGTTGTGGTGGGGATCCCTGATGTACCTCATATATTTTGTATCTTTTAGCACATAATGCATCTTTTTGTAAAAGACATTGAAATTTGAATGAAATTTTACTTCCTTTTGGCTCAATTTGAATGAAATTTTTTGGAATTAATATAAAGATGTCAAACATTATACAAATTTGATTGTTGCTAACAAAATTAACTCTACAACTCAATAGTCTCGCTAATAATAACATTCGACAAGATCGTTTGTCTAAACAGGTGAATCCTAGATGCATATGAAGTAACCCATCCGAAAGCACAGGGTAAATGATGTTTTTACCAATTGCTTGCTATTAGGAGAACGAGATGACCCGGTAACAGAAACACCTGAAAATATATAAATTAGTAAACATAATAAATTATTAGTCATTTAAGGATGATTAAGAACCGTTTAATTAATGCCTCCACAAAATGATTGCTATTTACGAATGCCACTGCAATATCTTTGCGGGATAAAGGAGGAAGAGGCATCGATCATAGAGGTAGGAATGTAAGACATTGTTGCAAGGAGAGATGGAATAGGACAACATTATAGCGGGACGCTATAACGTGCCCCATATCCAGCATAGTCATCCATCGGTCATAAGGTGGACAATGATCAAAATATGATAATGCATGTTCAATCTCTCAAACCTTCCTTCGACAGCAAATAAAGCGAGATAGTGCTCTGAATGACATTGCAACTCATGCAATAAAGCCTTCATAATACGGGGCCAATCCTCCTCTGCAAATCCCAGCAAGCCAGCTATTGCTATAAATCCACAGTCGCCATCAGGTTTAACATCCTTGATATGTTGGATGAACGGCCTCAACCCATCTGGAATTTGATCAATATAGATTGTTGGCTTATATGACCGGGTTCGATGACGAGAAACCTGCAAACCATTTACGAATGAATCCTATTAGATGACAACTTTGTAATAACAAACGGCACATGTCCGGAAGTTGCCGGCATGGGTCCGGCATAGGTCCGGAAGTTGCTGGCACAAGTCCGGCCCTTTGCCGAATGGGCTGACACGTGCCGGCACATGCCGGCATGGGCCCGGCATGGGTCCAAAAGTTGTCGGCACGGGTCCAGCACATCCTGGCAAGGGTCCAGCACAGGTCCAAAAGTTGTCGGCATGGGGCCCGAAGGTTGCCGGCATGTGCCGGCACATACTGGCACGGATCCGGCACATACCGGCACGGGGCCCAGAAGTTGCCGGCATGTGCCAGCAAGGGTCCAGCACATACCGGCATGGGTCCGACACATACCG
The DNA here is from genome assembly GCA_900491605.1 of Calamus simplicifolius. Lineage (NCBI taxonomy): Eukaryota > Viridiplantae > Streptophyta > Magnoliopsida > Arecales > Arecaceae > Calamus > Calamus simplicifolius. Next base: position 151,587 of record UESW01002305.1, read on the forward strand.
GCATGGGCCCAAAGTTGTCGGCGCGGTCCCATGGTGAAAGAAATGCTTCGTACCTTCTTCATTGGCTACCTCTTTGGCACTTGCGTCATTAATGGAGTGCCCGTACCAGGTGAATAACTATCTTGTCCTAAAAGAATCAACTCAAAGATAGAAGGATCACAGCGGGTAGATGTATCAACCTTCAATGAAGCGCGGCCGCGGCCAAGTGAACCAGTCATTCTTTTGGCAGGTTCTTCAAGAGAAGTACTATCTAGACTAGCAATCTCTCTCAATTTTTTAATATCTGCAATTGCGAAGACCCATCTAACTGTTTGAATTTCGAGCAATTATATCAAACTCTGGTTCATAGCTCAGCTGAATAGTTTGCACATTTGAAATAGGCACCATATCAAGTTTTCTCCAATGAGGATCTGTGCAATCGAAGGGAATTGGCCGACCTTCCATCCTGAACCGTACAATCTTGTGGGTGCATGTAAACCATGTGTGTGCCAAATTGCACACCCACAAACTGAATCATCAATCCTAACTGAATTGGCTCGGTTCGCTTGAGCGAGGATCTGATTTAATGCACTTATAGAAATGAAACCTCACAGTTCTTTGAATTCAACAGGCTTGAAGTTTGTTGCATGACCGTCAAACTCTTCTCAAATGAGGCTTTAATGTCACTGTGTTGCAACTCAATCAAACTATGTATTTTTGTCCAAGATGACTCGAAACTCCCTTGGCTTGATCCAAGCTGTCTTTTCAGCCTTGCATGTGCACTTTTAGCCCTAGAAAAGTTAATAAAATTAAATAAAAGTGAGATAAAAATTGCGTAATTAAATTATAAAGTTCTTAAATTTATCAATCCTTATGATACCTATTAGTTGTCACATTCCCATAGTACCTACATGCGTCCGTCCATGCTGCGACAAATCTTTCCTTATACTTGCTCAGCCAAGTATCTGACACATACCGTAAAGCATCTGGATAGATACTAAACTCTCTCTGGAGTGCACTCCAGTGATCATTAAACTCATCTCATGTGGTAGACAACACAAGTATATTCCAAGTCATTATAAACTTATCCCATTTCTCCTTTGTTTCAAATAACCTTTTGCACTGGGCCAAAACATTCCTACTAATATGCCATCTACATAACAAATGTGTTGCCGTAGGAAATACCCTCTGAATTGCATTCAATAGAGCCAAGTCTCTATCTATGACTATCACCTCAGGCAGAGCATCAGTGTCCATGACTATTGACCCAATTATTGATTTTAATGATTAACAAAAGCCATGAGTATATTCCTTATGTTTCTGATAAATTTGATAAGTTTTTCAGGAATTAAGATTGGTCGTTCATCAATATGTCACTTAGAAAATCAGTTTCAAGTTAAATTTGAATGGAACTTATGTAAGTTCAGAACTTGGAGCGGACACCTAAATCCTCGGAGCTGACTTGAGAGAGTATCAGAACAGTGTTGATTTTCGACAAGCTTCGAAGCCGACACCTAAATTTCTGGAGCCGACACATGATAATTTGGAGTCAACACCTGCAGAGTGTGGAGCCGACTCAGACCAGTTACAAAGTGATGTTTTCGAACACTGGCGGAGCCGACACCTTCAGAAAGTTGGAGCCGACTCTAGATCTCGCTGAGCCGACACTTCAAAATCTTGGAGCCGACACTTGATGAATCGTTTATTACTATTTTTAGGATCCCGATTTGGAGCCGACACCTGAAGACCTGGAGCCGACACCTCTACGTCAAAATGAATTTCAAGTTTTCAACGGACATATTTTTCTTACCTAATCCCTAACGGATATAGTTTCTTTGGTAAGGTACATCCAAGGACAACTCCAACGGCTATTTTTTACCTACTCATGGATTGAAATGCCTATAAAATAGGAATGAATTGTTTGAAAAAAAAAGAAGAAGAACAGAAAAATGTGAAACAAAAAAAGGAGAAATCAAAAATCCCTCTTCAAGAAATTTTCTGAGCCAAAGCCTATCCACTATTGAGAGTTAGAAGAGGAATCCAAAAGAGCCAAAAGAGCTATTTCAAAGGTTTTCCCTAGTTTTGAAGAAGAAGAAGAAAAGCCCTAAATCTTCAACCATTTCTTCACCAAAATCTCTTCAAGTGCTCTAATCTTATTCAATTCAGAAAGAAGGAGAAGAGAAGAAAAGAAGAAAAGCTCAAGCCCTACATTGCTTCAGAAATCAGGCTTTTCTATTCCCATTTACTTACATTGCTGATTTGCTCAATTAAGAAGCTGTTATTGTTATAAACTCTTAATTGATTTATTGTTTATCTAATTCAATTAGGGGATTGAATTAGTTGAGGTTGTTAACCTCGGGGTAAGCTAAGTGTAGCTTACATTGGGTTTTGTGCTGGTGAACCCAAAAAACCAGCTAGGTTCGTTGTGACCCTGGGAAAACAACAAGTTTGAGTTGTGAGCTTGCAAAATAACTCGACTGTAATCAAGTGGATTATAGTGTGGACCCAAGTGCTGCTTGAGAGTGGACGTAGGTGTTGAATACACCGAACCACTATAAAATCTTTGTGTTTGTCGTGCTTTATCTCTCTCTCTCTCTATCTCATTTATTTGTGCTTAGAGTTTATCTATACATTGCACTCAAGCACTTTCATATCAAAGCATAAAGTTTTAAAGTGTTAAATTTTTTAAGAACCCAATTCACCCCCCCCCTTTTGGGTTGCCATCTGGGCCAACAATTGGTATCAGAGCTAGTGCTCATTTCGGCTTGATTACATAATCAAGAGTCAAAGATCCAAATGGCAGCTCAAGTTGGATCATCCTTTTTAGAAGGTCAATCTACTAATAGGCACCCTTGTTCAGTGGCACCAACAATTCATATTAGAAAGCAAGAATGAGGATATTCATTCAAGCTTTAGATTATGAATTATGGAGTCATAATTAATGGACCTAGCACATCCCACACATAGTTGATGGTTCTATTGTTTCTAAGCCCGAAAGGGATTGGAATGATAATGATAGGAAAATGGCTCAGCTTAATGTAAAGCCATGAATGTTTTGTATTTTTCCTTAGATGCAAACGAATTTAATCATATTTCTACATGTAATTCCATAAAAGAAATATGGATAGGTTAGAGGTTACCCATGAGAGTACAAATCAAGTTAAAGAATCTAAAATTAATATTCTTATTCATAAATATGAATTGTTTAGCATGGAACAAACTAAATCTATAACCTGCATGTATACTAGATTTACTGATATTGTAAATAGTTTAAAGAGTCTTGGCAAGATCTATACTAACTCTGAATTGGTTCGTAAAATTCTTAGGTCTCTTCCAAGGTCATGGGAAGCTAAGGTGACTGTAATCCAAGAAGCCAAGGACCTCAATGCCTTATGTTTAGAGGAGCTACTTGGATCATTGATTACCCATGAATTAACAATGAAGCAGCATATAGAGGAAGAAGTCAAGAAAAAGAGAACTATTGCTTTTAAGGCTACAGAAATTGAGGAAAGCAGTAGTGAGGATGAAGATGATGATGATGAGATAGCTCTCCTTGCTAGAAAGTTTAAGAAATTCATGCAAAGAAGGAGACCCTTCCACAAAAAGAAATCTGAAATTAAGATGGAAGGTGAAAGGGAAAAAGAGAAGGCGAAAGAAAAAGAAAAAGAACCCTTGACTTGCTATGAATGTAAGAAGCTGGACATTTCCGATATGAATATCCTCAATAGAAAAAGGGGTATAAAAAAAAGAAGAAGGCATATGTTGCAACATGGAGTGATAGTGAAGAATCCTCTTCCGAGGAAGAACAAAAAGAAGTTGCAAACATTTGCTTCATGGCAAAAGAAGATGATGAGGTAAGTTCTGAAACTCATGACTTTACATTTAAAGAATTATTTGATGCATTTAATGAATTAGTTGCTGATTTAAAGTTTTGAAAAAGAACAAATCTTTAAAAACTAAAAATGTACATCATCTTAAAGAGAAAAATGAATTAGCTCTTGAAATTAAAGATCTGAAATCTGAAAAAGAAGATTTTTTAAAGGAAAAGGAATCAATTTCTAATGAAAACATTAAGTTAAAGAAAGAAATTAAAAATATAAGGATATAGTTGATAGATTTACTTTAAGTTCTTCAAAATTAAACATGATTTTAGATAGTCAAAAAGCTTTTTGACAAGGCAGGATTAGGATATAATCCTCTTAGGAAACAAAAATCTTTGAAAAACATTTTTGTACGTGCTGGTCAATCTCCTAATATTACTTGTTTCAAATGTGGTTTCAAAGGACATAAATCATATGAATGTAATATTAAGAAAACTAACAAGAACTCAATGATTATAGGAAAGAAAATATGGGTTCCGAAAAGAACAATCTTTATTGCTTCTAACCATGAAGGACCCAAGAAAGCTTGGGTACCTAAACAAAAAGTTTGATAATCTTGTAGGAGTGTCTTGCGGCCAAAAGATCAAAACGAAAGTGGTATCTTGATAGCGGCTGCTCAAGGCACATGACGGGTGACAAGGAGCAATTCATCACCCTTGAAGATAAAAGGAGAGTTGTTACATTTGGAGACAATGGTAAAGGTCAAATTATGGGCCTTGGTAAAATTCAAATAACTCCATCCACTTTTATTGAGAATGTTTTATATGTTGATGATTTAAAGCATAATTTAATTAGCATTAGCCAATTATGTGATAAAGGTTTCAAAGTCTCTTTTGAATCTTCTATTCGCACTGTTTCTAATCCCATTAACAATAGCATTGTATTTATTGGATATAGAAATGGCAATATACTTAATTGACTTGGACAATTTGTCTACTAGTAATCATTGCTTAGTTGCTGATAATGCTAATGTGAATGAGATTGGATGGTTATGGCATCGTAGATTAGGTCATGCAAGCACACACATAATTTCAAAATTAATTAGAATGGATTTAGTTAAAGGACTTCCAAAGTTAGATTTTGAAAATAACAGAATTTGTGATGCATGTCAATTTGAAAAACAAACTAGAAACTCTTTCAAATCTAAAAATATTGTTTCCACTTCTAGGCCACTAGAGCTACTTCACATGGACCTTTTTAGACCTACTAGAACCACTAGTATAGAAGGAAGGAAATATGGTCTTGTGATAGTAGATGATTATTCTAGATTCACTTGGGTATTATTTTTGGCTCACAAGGATGAGACTTTCCCTATATTCATGAAATTCTTCAAGAAAGTCACTAATGAGAAAAACAACACCATAGTGTCTCTTAGGAGTGATCATATAACAGAATTTGAAAATCATTTATTTAAAAATTTCTGCATTGAACATGGCATACATCATAATTTTTCTACACCTAGAACACCACAACAAAACGGAGTTGTAGAAAGAAAGAATAGAACATTAGAAGATATGGCCCGTACCATGCTATATAAAAGCCAACTCCCAAAGTACTTCTAGGCGGAATCCATAAACACAGCATGTTACATCCTTAATAGAGCTTTAATCAGACCAATCTTTAAAAAGACTCCCTATGAACTATGGCATAATAGAAAACTAAAAATTAGTTATTTTCATGCATTTGGTTGTAGATGCATTCATAATAATGGTAAGAAAAACTTAGGAAAATTTGATACAAAATCTGATGAACGCATATTTTTAGGATATTCAACAGCTAGTAAAGCCTATAGAGTATTTAATAAGAAAAACCTAATTGTAGAAGAATCTATTCATGTAGTTTTTGATGAGTCTTTAGCATCAAGTTTAGAAAAGATTGATGATGAGGAAGATACAAATTTGCTATAGAGAAATATTGAAAAATTAAATATAGATGTATGTTCGGATCATAAACAAGAAGCTAAGGATGATGATTCACCTAGAGTTGATGTTATTGATACTAATCATGATGAGGTAGATCTTCCTATAGATTGGAGATATGCCTATGGACATCCAAAGGAATTAATTATAGGTGATCCATCTCAAGGTGTAAGAACTAGATCATCTATGAGAAATATCAATAATCATCTTGCATTTGTATCTCAAATTGAACCTAAAACTATTGAAGAAGCTGAAAAAGATAGTAACTGGATGCTAGCTATGCAAGAAGAATTAAATCAATTTACTAGGAATAATGTATGGTCCTTAGTTGATAGACCTAAAGGTCATTCAGTTATAGGATCTAATGGGTATTTAGAAATAAATTAGATAAAATGGAATAGTAATTAGAAATAAAGCTAGATTAGTTGCAAAAGGATATAATCAAGAAGAAGGAATTGATTTTGATGAAACCTTTGCACCTGAAGCTAGATTAGAAGCAATTAGACTATTACTTGCATATACATGTCATATGAATATCAATTTATTTTAAATAGATATTAAAAGTGCATTTTTAAATGGTTTTATAAATGAGAAAGTTTATGTAGAACAACCCCCAGGTTTTGAAGATCATGAATTTCCAAATCATGTTTTTAAATTACACAAAGCACTTTATGGTTTAAAACAAGCACCTAGAGCTTGGTATGATAGATTAAGCAAATTTCTAATTGAAAATAATTTTTCTAGAGAAATATTGATAAAACCTTATTTTTAAATGAAAAGATAAAGATTTAATGGTAGTACAAATATATGTAGTTGATATTGTATTCGGTGCTACTAACAATCTTTTGTGTCAAGAATTTGCTAAGTTAATGCAGGGTGAATTCGAGATGAGCATAATGGGAGAACTCAACTTCTTCCTAGGACTACAAATCAAATAAGAGAGAGAGGGGATCTTCACCAACCAAACAAAGTACACAAAGGAAATTCTCAAAAAGTTTGGAATGGAATCAATCAAACCTCTTGGAACACCAATGAGTCCTTCATGCAAATTGGATAAAGATGAAGACGGTAAGCCTATTGATCAAAAGCACTATAGAGGTATGATCAGATCTCTACTTTACTTAATAGCAAGTAGACCAGATATCATGTTTGTTGTTTGCTTATGTTCTAGATATCAATCTGAACCTAAAAAATCTCATTTAATTGCTGTAAAAAGAATACTAAGATATCTAAGTGGAACTAAAAATGTAGGATTATAGTACTCTAGAGACTCAACACTGAATTTGATTGCATATTCTGATTCTGACTATGCTGGATATAAACTAGATAGAAAAAGTATAAGTGGTGCATATCAATTTTTAGAAAGTAACTTAATCTCATGGTTTAGCAAAAAGCAAAATTCGGTTGCACTTATCTACTGCTAAAGCAGAATATGTTGCAGCTGGAAGTTGCTATGCTCAAATCCTTTAGATTTAGCGACAACTTGAAGACTATGGCATAACACTTTGATAAACGCATAAATAATTATCACTAAACCTATTAATTAATAATTTAACATACCTATTATTATTTAATATTTTAATATTTTATATACTATTTTAGTAAAAAAATTTATCAACTTAAAAAGCTCGATTTTAAGAATTTAATGACGCAAACGGCACCCAAATCAGATTTAAGATGAGCCCAAAATTGATTTTACATTGATTTATCTGTTTTAGCATGGATTTTAAAGTGAAGTCGGCAAACCAAGTGCCTACTTCATCATCTTCTCAGCCGATTTCTATTTTCTCTCAGCCGATTCTTCTCTGATTCAAATTCTAACTGTTTCCTCCACCAATTAAGAAATAAATTAGATACGAAGTTATCAAATTGAATGAATTAAATTTATCTTGAAGGAATTTGAATTTTATTCACGATTTATCCAGGATTTTCTCCGATCAGTCGCGTCCTCTGTTTTGGCAGTCTGGGTTGCGTTCATTGCGTCTGGGCTTTTATAAATAGCAGCAGAGGGATCCGTGGTTTGGGAGAAGCTTCGTTTGAAGAAGGAGACAATTGTGCCGTGGATTGGAGTCTGCAGGAAGGAGAAAGCTCTGTGCGTGCTGCTTTGTTCCGTGGCTTGGAGGAGGAGGCCATCCATGGTTTGTGGAGATCGGCTGTTCACATCCGGCTATTCCCAGGAGCTCTGGATCATGGGTTTATTTTATTATTTTTTTTGTTGCCTTCGTCATGTTAGAAATTAAAACTCTTCTATTTTAGATTTTAATATGCACTCTTGGATATTATTGAAACAAAATTTCTATTCATGTTAAATGTTATTAAATTCTATTTAAGTGAAAATAATTTAGACTAATTTATTCTTGAAAGGAACGGGTCGTGATCTATGGGTACGGGTTGTGCTCTATAAGATAGACCATATCTTAATTATTTTTCACTACTGATTATCTAATTAGTTAAATTTATAAATTTATTTCAAGATAATCGCTAGAGTCCCTGTGGAATCGATCCCTTACTCTCGCTATTCTAATAGTGAAATTAAGGTGTTTTAATCATTGCGCTATGACATGCATCAGATTTTGGCACCGTTACCGAGGACTTAAGTGTGTTGTTTTAAAAAAAAAAAAAAAAAATAAAAATAAAAAAGTGAAAAAAATTAGATTAATTTTCTCTTAATTTTTGAATAGTTATTGTGTCTTTATTTATTTCCTTAATTTTAGAATTGCATATTTTCTTTTTAACATCAAAAAAATTATTACTTTCCTTTTGCCACAAATCCAATTTTAACCTAATCAAATTTTCCTTTCAATTAACTTACCTAAAAAAAAACCTGAAAGAAAAACCCTAAGACACCTTCCATAAAACATAATTAATTTAAGGAAATAAAATAAAAAATTTTATAAAATTTATAAAAATAAAATATATAAACAAAATAATTATTTATTTGTATGCTTAGATTGACTTAGGTGGATTTATTTTCTTGCAAACTCAAAAATTCTTCCATTGACATCTCATAATTTATTAGGAAATTAGAAACCTTATCACAAAATATTTTTTTAAAAAATTAAATAATTAGATTAATTTTGTTTGATAATTTTAAGAGTTGGATATCTGTTTGTTGCATAGCATTTTCATAATTAACTTTAAGGGCACAAACCCTTAATCAAGATAAGTTGGAGATTTCATCACCCTTCCTTAGCCCACAAACCACATCCTTCATTCTACATTAACCCAAACCTTTAACTCTAAAATTAATTAGACATCAGCCCCTAAGGAATTCGAGCTCAATAGGACAAGGCGGTCTTGGAAGTTAGAAGCTATCTAGATCTAGGGTAAACCTAGAATAGAGAGTCTAATCTTTGCTAACTTGATGCTAAGAATTATTAAACCCTAATTAAATTATTCATTCCTCTTAGTTCTAGGAATTTTTAGGGTATTTTCTTTAGAATCCCTTCTTTTTCTTTTATTAAAAAATAATAATAAATAAAAAAAACTAATTATTGTTTGCTTTAGAGTCATTGGTAGGGTGTATGCTTGGTTGCCGATCATTGCAACCCGACCTTATACCCTTAGATCCTGATATAGAAAGAACTATTAGAGCAAACAGACTCAGAATTATGGATCCTAATAATGAAAATAATCAACCACGACAGTTAAAAGAATATTTTACTCCTTCAAGGTATACCTACTCTCCTGCATTCAAGTGCCTCCAGTAGAGGCTGTCCAATATGAAATTAAGTCAAGTGTAATCCAAATGTTACCATCTTTCTATGGACTTACAAATGAAGATCCCTACAAACACTTAGATGAATTCTTGGAAATTTGCTCGACTGTCAAGATTCAAATTTCTCCGATGATGCCCTTAGGCTTAAGTTATTCCCTTTTTCCCTAAAAGATAAAGCCAAGTATTGGTTAAATTCACTAGACACTGTTATAATTTCAACTTGGCATCATCTTCAGAGAGAATTTCTTAAGAAATATTTTCCTATAAGAAAAATGAATTAAATTAGAAAAGCCATAACAAGTTTTTTCCCAGACAGATGGAGAATGTTCCATGAGACATGAGAGAGATTTAAAGATGATTAGAAAATGTCCACATCATGCTATACCCAAATGGCAACTGGTTCAGTGCTTTTATGATGGTTTATCAGAAAAGCATAGGCAAATGGTTGATGCTTCATGTGGTGGGACATTTATGTTAAAAAAATGAACATGAAACTTGGCCAACTCTTTTTAAAGATGCACATGAATTTATCTGTAATTGTCTTCAATGTCAACAATAGGAAATATATCTCAAAAAGATATGATGCCCCTAAACCCTATCTTGGTTGTAGAAATTTTTGATGTAAAGGGTATTGATTTTATGGGCCCATTTCCTTCCTCTTTTGGATTTGAATACATTCTAGTGACAGTTGATTATGTGTCAAAATGAATTGAAGCCATGGCAACTCGAACCAATGACCATAAAGTTGTAATCAAGTTTATTCAACATACATCCTTAGTCGTTTTGGATGCCCAAGGGCTATAATTAGTGATGGGGGTACACATTTCACGAATAGACACTTTGAAGGATTAATGAACAAATATGGAATTACTCATAAGGTAGCTACACCTTATCATCCCAAACTAGTGGCCAAGTTGAAATATCAAATAGAGAAATTAAAAATATCCTTGAGAAAACGGTGAGACCCGATAGGAAAGATTGGTCAGAACGTTTGGATGATACATTATGGGCTTATCGTACTGAATTTAAAACTCCCATAGGAATGTCTCCTTACAGGCTCGTATTTGGAAAAGCCTATCATTTACCTGTAGAATTAGAACACCGTGCATTTTGGGCCATCAAGCAATTTAACTATGATATGAAAAATGCAGGTGTCAATAGGAAACTCCAATTGAATGAGTTAGAAGAGCTACGAAATGAGGCATATGAAAGCTCAAAAATTTATAAAGAACGAACCAAGGCATATCATGACAAATTTATTAGTAGAAAATTTTTGAACCAAATCAAAAAGTATGGCTTTACAATTCAAGATTACATCTTTTCCCTGGAAAACTTCGTTCACGATGGAATGGACCTTTTATAGTAACTCAAGTATTTCCCTATAGAGCTGTAGAGCTTAAAGACCCCAAGCAGGAAATACATTCAAGTAAATGGCCAACGTTTGAAACCATATATAGAAGAAATTAATGATGGAGAAATTGTTGAATCAATTAATCTTGTGAACCCAACACTATCATAATGAGCAGCATAGTCTGGCTAAAGACTTTAAACTTAGCGCTCTTGGGAGGCAACCCAGTTTTTAGTTATTTTTAACTTTCTGTTCTTTTAGTATGACCAGAGAAGAGTAACGGAAGCAGATTGAAAGAAGATGGCAACAATGAAACGTCCAACCTTCAAATACTCTACCAGGTATTATCTTTCCTTGAAATTAATTTTTCTTCCATTAGGGATAATGGAAATTAAGTTGGGGAGGGGGGAGGAAAAAGAATAAGTAAATCCTCGAGTAAAACTATAATCAGATGTGTGTACCAAATTCTGTCTCGATTTGAAGTTAATCAAGCAGTCCATGAATGATTAATGGTTAGATTATTTTTGAGATACTAAGGAATAATTATTAAGAAAACCTAATAAAAGGTAGGGTTTAGCCCAAAAAATTTTAGAATAATTTCAGAGCCTCCTGACCACTGATCTTAATAGTATAATCTACTAATAAGGGTATGGGTGAAAATGTCATGTTAAAAAAAAAAAGAAAAAAGAAAAAATATCTCTCTTAGAGTTAATAATTAGGTTCTTAACATCTTTCACTGAGTAACCGGGCCCCGTCACCTAAGAAAGTGATGTTGTTCGCGTAAAAAGGTGAGAATGTAAAAGAACCTAAGTAGAGTCGTCCTACCTAAAGCCTTTTTGACTCGAGTAAGTAAGTTCGAGGGGTGTTTTACACCTAAGGCCCTAAAACCAATTGGTTTGGGAGCCATTGGCTTAAAGCTCGCTACAAGGGTTAATTAGAAAGCAAGGGGTTAGGACATTGCACTGACTTTACAAATAAAAAAAAGAACTAAAGTACAAAAGACATTACCCCAACCCAATTAAGTTAGAAGACTTAATTAGAGAAGTGAAAAGTTAGTGAAGGAAGACTTCTATAAATTCTTATGGACTACACTTTATCACTAAATGGGTAAACTTAATAATCCAATGAAGTACCTCCCTTATGATCTAACCAGAAATTTTTAAGAAGAACTATAAGATAACTATCAATTCTTGGACTAGCTTGGTACTATTTCTAAATTTCTTATTTGTTCGAGGACGAGTAAGATTCAAGTTGGGGGGAGTGATAAATGCATAAAAATTATCACTAAACCTATTAATTAATAATTTAACGTACATATTATTATTTAATATTTTAATATTTATATAATATTTTAGTAAAAATCTTATAAACTTAAAGAGCTCGATTTTAGGAATTTAATGACGTAAACGACACCCAAATCGGATTTAAGATGAGCCCGGAATTGATTTTACATTGATTTATCTATTTTAGCACGGATTTTAAAGTGAAGTCGGCAAACCAAGTGCCGACTTCATTGTCTTCTCAGCTTCTGTTTTCTCTCAGCTGATTCTTCTCCGATTCAAATTCTAACCATTTCCTCCACCAATTAAGAAATAAATTAGATATGAAGTTATCAAATTGAATGAATTAAATTCATCTTGAAGAAATTTGAATTTTATTCACGATTTATCTGGGATTTTCTTCGATACGTCTGCGTCCTCTATTTTGGCAGCGTCTGGGCTGCATTCATTGCATCTGGGCTTTTATAAATAGCAGCAGAGGGATCAGTGGTTTGGGAGAAGCTTCGTTTGAAGCAGGAGATGATCGTGTCGTGGATTGGAGTCCGCAGGAAGGAGAAAGCTCTGTTCGTGCTGCTCTGTTCCGTGGCTTGGAGGAGGAGGCCGTCCGTAGTTTGTGGAGATCGGCTGTTCATGTCCGGCTGTTCCTAGGAGCTCTGGATCATGGGTTTATTTTATTATTTTTTGTTGCCTTCTTCATGTTAGAATTAAAACTCTTCTATTTAGATTTTAATATTCACTCTTGGATGTTATTGAAACAAAATTTCTATTCATGTTAAATTGTTATTAAATTCTATTTAAGTAAAAATAATTTAGACTAATTTATTCTTAAAAGGGACGGGTCGTGATCTACGGGTACGGGCCGTGCTCTTATAAGATAGACCATCTTAATTATTTGCACTACTGATTATCTAATTAGTTAAATTTATAAATTTATTTCAAGATAATCGCTAGAGTCCCTTTGGAATCGATCCCTTACTCTCACTATTCTAATAGTGAAATTAAGGTGTTTTAATCGTTGCACTATGACACGCATTACACTTGATAAAACTCCTATTAGATGTAATAATACTAGTGCAATTAATTTAACTAAAAATCCTATACAACATTCAAGAACTAAACATATTGAAATTAGATATCACTTTATTAAAGAACATGTAACTAATGGTAACATTTATCTTGATTATGTTTGAACTGATGAATAATATCTGACATATTTACAAAACCCCTTAGTGAAGAAAGATTTTGATATCTTAGAGGTGAATTAGGAATTTGTAATCTTTTAGAATAGTCTAAACCTCCAAGGATCAATTATCGAGATTTCAATCACTTTCCTTAAAAATTTTCTCATGATTCTAAGGAAAACTTATCTAGAAACATGAATTCCTTGATTTATTCAAATTTTGATAACCTTTTTGATAAGTTTCGGATCATTTGAAACCTTCAATTTCTCACTGAAACTTTCTTGGAGTCGACACCATAGTTAGTGGAGTCGACACCTGTTTGTGTTGCTCTATCTGTGTTTCTAGGAGCCGACACCTGGCTTTGCGGAACCGACTCCATTTCGAGAGCTGACTATTTTAGCGAGTTGGAGTCGACACCTCGCTTTACGGGAATCGACACTTGATGGACCCAATTTGACTATTTTAGGGCAGAGTCAACACATTTGTTTTCTAATTTCCTCAAATTATCTCCAAATCCTTCCTACTTCACTCAAACCTCCGAATCCTTCAAATCTTCCATCCCCTTGCTTCCAATGGCACCAAAGCATCGTGGATCATCCTTTGGAGCGCCCATTACAACCGGGAGAAGGACTATGAGGCGTCCGGCTCACCAATCATCGCCCAATTCGTCCTCAACCTCCTCTTCCTCAACCCAAAGTGTGAATCCCTCTACTTCATCCCCTCAAGTTGATTTATTAGCAGGAAAGATCATTACAACCGGTAGAAAAGTAGATTTTGACTTTTTTGAATCAGAGGGTTTTTAGCTAGGAAGACAATTAAAGGAAATGGGTTGGAAACGTATTTGCTCATTGGATATCCCAACCTACCCTAGTTTAGTAAAGAAATTTTACAACAATTTGTCCAGAGGAGATGGTGGGCTTGTTAACTCAGTCAGAGGTACCAGAATTCATTTAACAGCCAAAATTTGGGGAATTTATTGGAAATCCCTGCTATTGTTTGATAGCGAGTGCACACAGTGAGAGAGGTGTAGCACTTTCTAGATTACTTGGCAGAGAAATGACTGATTTTGAGAAAGTGAGTGCTAATCAGGTACCCCTTGAGCTTAGATTGCTTCACAACATTTGTAGCTAGATCTTATTTCCTAAAACTGAACGTTTTGAGTATGTCTCGGAGTGAGACATTGTAGTTATGGATAGTGTGATCACGGGGCAGCCTCTTAATCTACCAGGAATGATTATTGGATACATGGTAGAGGCTGGCAGCAGAAAGAGCTACACTTCCTTATGGCATGGTTTTGACAAGAGTATTTCGAAGCCAAGGAGTTAGCATTCTGGAAATGAGCCCCTAAAGTGACTTCGGTATACTGACTATTACAGTTCTACTACTTTGCACCGGATGGGTTTTAAGAAAGTAAATGGTATTTGGTTAAGGAAAGGACATGATGAGTTGAGAGCCACTAGAGCTGACTCTGTGGTCCATATGGACCTTCGAGGTAGGACCCTCAGATAGGCATCACTCACCTGCACCGAGTTGTTCAGTACCCCCGGAGGCACCTCCGGCGAATCCAGCTCCTGCACCTACAGTTGTACCTGATTCTGCACCCTCTTCCTATAGTTCTTCTGATTTTTCTGATATTCAGTTAGAGCAACTTAAAAATCTTTTGGCTAGTCATGAAGATAAGATAAAAGCTATGCTTGAAGCTAAATTTTTGAATATAAAGGAGATCCTCTACACTATAGAAGACAAGGTTACCAGATTTGGATCATCTTTTGAAACTTCTTCAGAGGCTTTGAAGTCAGACTTAAAGCTTATTTTTGAAAAGATCAAAGATATAGGAGGAGACTCAGATATTTACTAAAAATGCAATGCAGAGCTTCAAGACAAAATTGTTACTGCATCTGCTTTCATTGATGACAGACTAAAAGACTTCATGAATGTTCAAAAGGAAGGAATGGGAAAGATTTTAGAAGAATTGCAAAGACTTCTTAGATTTGGTCTTTAGAATTTCAGTTTGCTTTCGATGTAATTAGAAGTTGATATTTAGTTTTGATGCTTTGATCAGTTGAATATGTTTTGATGTTTTAATGTAATTGAAGTAACATTTTGTTGTAGTTCAATTATAATGTAATGTTTTGATACTTTTAATGAATATTTACTATCTTTGAACCTTGATATTGAGTGACTTGAATTGAATTTTGATTCACTAATGTTTAATGCATTGATTTTAATCTTATTGATATTGATATTATTTGCATCTTCTTAACCTTTTTGTTGATTACAAAAAAGGAGGAGAAGTAAATGATAGTTGTATATGCATAAAAGGGAGAGAAGATATAATTACATATTTACATTGAATTACATTGAATGAATTTCATTAATTAATTGGTATCAAGCATTGAATGAGCTTAATTGTAGCTTAATTGTATGAATTTTAATGATAAAATGAAAAGATGTTAATTTGAGTATCATAGGGGGAGCTACCTCATTCAGGGGGAGCTTAACTATGAGAACTCTTCTTTGTTTTGAAACTTTCACTAATTAATCATGCATATACTCAATGTTTTTGTCATCATCAAAAAGGGGAGATTGTTGACCCAATTATTGATTTTAATGATTAACAAAAGCCATGAGTATATTCCTTATGTTTCTGATAAATTTGATAAGTGTTTCAGGAATTAAGATTGGTCATTCATCAATATGTCACTTAGAAAATCAGTTTCAAGTTAAATTTGAATGGAACTTATATAAGTTCAGAACTTGGAGCTGACACCCTAAATCCTCGGAGCCGACTCCAGATAGTATCAGAACAGTGTTGATTTTCGGCACGCTTCGGAGCTGATACATGATAATTTGGAGTCGACACTTGTAGAGTGTGGAGCCGACTCCAGACCAGTTACAGAGAGTGATGTTTTCGGACACTGGTGGAGCCGACACCTTCAAAAAGTTGGAGTCGACTCCAGATCTTGCCGAGCTGACACTTCAAAATCTTGGAGCCGACACCTTGACGAATCATTTATTACTATTTTTAGGATCCCGATTTGGAGCCGACACCTAAAGACCTCGAGCCGACACCTCCACGTCAGAAACGGAATTTCAAGTTTTCAACGGACATATTTTTCTTACCTAATCCCTAACGGACATAGTTTTCAACGGACACTTAATGTTTAATGCATTGATTTTAATCTATATTATTTGCACTCAAGCACTTTCATATCAAAGCACATAGTTTTAAAGTGTTAAATTTTTTAAGAACCTAATTCAACCCCCCCTCCTTGGGTTGCCATCTGGGCCAACAATGACACTGCGCAATCTCTCTAATGCCCATGTATAGTTATCTTCTCGCTCAGAGTCCATGTATACAAAAGCAATTGAAAATGTCAGGTCAGTTGATGTCACCCATACAATCTCTAAGAGAGGAAGATGATATCTATTCATCTTGTAAGTGCAGTCCATTATCAACACACGAGGAAATGTATGTAACAATTCTATACTGCTAGGGTGTGCCCAAAACAAGTCACGCACATAATCAGACTTAATACAATTCCTATGCCACTCAATGTATACACTCAGATAATTTACCAAGAAGATGTTGCATCTGAGATCTCCTAGCTGTCTTTACAACCTTGCACCTCTGCCGTGCATTGTAGATTGTCTTCATTGTCGTAAATTGAGGGCATCCCCTTGCTTCAAACTAGATAATATGTCCTTAGGCTGAACCAAACTCTTCGACATCTCCACTAGCATTGTAGTCTCCTGCTTAGATAATCATCCTGCATATAAGTGCCCCTCGAGATACTTTGCAGCTGGATGATTGTGCACACCGCACATAACCATTAACATCCAATCATCTGCAGTGTCTAATTTCTTCCTCTTAAGGCAAAAGGACATCCACACTTCTTAGTGCCATTGGCCCTGGTCTTTGATCCCTTTTCTTTGTGTTTACTTTTGCAAGTACCACTCCTCTCGCAAAAAAAAATAATTCTTGGTTTCTTAACATTGCTACCCGTATCGGATTTTTTAATAATAACGACAAATCCATTCCTCTTTCCGACTTCCCGACACCAATTACACATTTCTTCTCTACTTTTGAATATCTATAAAATAAATAGTTTTATGTTAGTAGACAATTTTAAATATTGCTCAGTCAAATAATACTAAAATAATTGCAATCAAATTTTTCTTACCTCGTAAGTTGTAAATTCATTTATGTAATCCATCACACAATCAGAGCCAATCATGCTGCATTCGTCGAAGCATCACCCTACATGATCAAATAATAATTTTAAACCCTAATCATACTTAACCCAAAAAAAAATCGAAAATAAACTTTCTGTTCGGCCACATAGGGCCGAACATGTTGTTCGATTCGGCCCACCAGATCGAACATGTTGACTAAGTTCGACTCTGTGTGGCAGAACAGATTTGACTTGTTTGGCCACACAGGGCCGAACAACTTACGAACCAGAAAAAAAATTTTAACGACAGGGATATAAACCAACCTTTGCGACCATAAAACCTTCAAAAATAACTAGTTGCTTGTCCATTGCTCGATTATAGGTTGAAATCTCTTCAACCAAGCTTCAAATGGTCGGATCCAAGGGTGTTGATCCGAAGTGAGGGAGGAGGAAAGCGGAAGCAAGAGGGGTGAGGGGGCTGTTTTGACATTGGGAGGGCTACTGAGCAAGCAGGAATATTTTGATCCAAATATTTTAGGAGGCTCCAAGCAAAAAGTGCGGGCCAAATACAATTTCCCCTCCCGCTCCACATAATGGTCGTGTACAAATTTCGAAATGTCGAACTCGCCCTTCTTCATCCATTTGCAAGCCGACTGTGCCAAAATGTGCCTTCGGCGCTCACGTTAGAAATCCTTTGTACGATGGGGCTTTAGGAAAGGCGGGAGCATTCCGGCTCACATTAGAAATCCTCCATAAAAAGGGACTAACGTGCGACGGCTCCTCCATTTTCATCAATGCACTCCCGGCGCTGAAAAAGAACGGCTGAAGGTGGCAAAGAAGAGGCGAGCCTAGAGGCCCGGAAAGTTACACCACCTGGAGGCGGGTGAACGAAGTACACCGCTTGAAGCCCCTCCCCGCTGCCGGCATCGCCTCGTACATCGACCGCAGCGCCACCACCCCCGGAAAGTTATCCGACCTCTGAACGCTCGTATGAACGTAAACCACACAGAACAGCCTCCCCCGGAGCTCTGGAAAAATCCTCTTCTCCAACTATCCCCTCAACGCCTCCTCTCCCGCCGCCCCGCTCAATTCCCTCCCTGCCACAACTGTACAACCCCCCCAAAAAAAAAAAAACTCACATTTCGATCCGAACATTCCATGCATGAAAACGATCAAGAGCAGATGATGGGAGTCGGAACGGAAAGAACGCCGACGACGCGGAGGATCCTGACATATAATGTTTAGCCAAACATACATCATGAGAAGCAAAAGAAAAAAGAAAAAAGAAAAAAACTAGGATAGAAGGATCTTACAGAGATTTTTCCTAGTTTTTTTTCACTATTTCCTTAATCCTTAGAGTCCTGATCGGTCCATGGATTGGAGAAGAAGGTGAAGAGACGAGGAGAGGTGAAGAGTCCTGATCGAATCGTTTGGGTTTTTGAGTTATAAAAGGAAAGGTGTTCGGATATTCCGCGTGAGACAATCTTCGTGGGATCGCACAGTGCGGATCCAGATCTTCCACCCAGCAATAAAGCTGGAACTTCATGATCACCCGGCTTGCCAACCAGCTCCTCCAACCGAGCTACTCTATCCGCCAAAGTCATCTTGATTGGGTTACAGCCCAGCCCAGCAATCTCAGCTAACAACCTGATCGGCCTCACCAGACAATCTGTTCAGCCTCCCAGCAGCCGCCCAGTCTTGGTCTGCACCCAGTTCAACCCGTCAACAATCTTTGCAACAGCCCAACCAGCCTTGCAACTGCCTGAAACAGCCTTGCAACAACCTGATAACAGCCTTCTCTTGCCCAGCGACTTTGCAACAGAATCACCCAGCTGAATCAATCCAGCCATCTCCAAAGACGCCAGCCACCCGAACAAGCTTATCAAGGATTCAGCCCAGCCAATAGTCTTGACCGAACTTAGCCAAACTCCAGCCCAGCACCGCCTCTTGCACCGATTCCTCCAAGCTCTGATACCAAACTGCGCCCACTCTAACCAGCCCTTTAGCATGAAAAGTGGGCTAAGGATCTCCTCCCACGAACTGCAGCTAAGAAGTTAAGGGACGCCAGGGAAAGGAAAAAGATTTAAAAAAGCCATGAAAGCGGTGATTTGAACATATGACCAAAGGAATGAATTTAATTTAACAAGAGACATAGAATATGATTGATTTGATGGCTATAACCCGTGACTCGACCCGACCCGAACTGGATTCCAACCGGATCCATATTTTATGGATTGGGATTGGGTTATACATGAACCTGACCTAACCTGAATGGCCCATTAGGATAAGAAATTTGATCAAGGATCCCGATCCAATTTTTTTATTAGATTGGATTTAGGTTCAATATCAAGACCCCATCAAGGAACCGGGTTAGGTTGGGATCAAGCATAACCTAGTCTGACCCTATACATTTACAACCCTAGGTCCAAGTGTGAGATTCGCCGCATCAGGATAGTTGTTAGACCATCCAAAGATTTAGAGCTCCAATCATTTTATTCTTTAGTTATTTATTTATGTGTATATATATATATAATTGGGAGGCATTCGAGAGGCAAGTTCCAAGCCAGTGGCAAGCTCTATGCTTTTTAAATGGTACTCTATGGTGCACTTTTAGTGGCTGGTTGAATAGTGTTATTTATTGATTCAATAATAGCATGTGATATGCTATGTGCAAGTTCAACGGAGCTCATTTATGCAAGGTAAGTCATTTGCGATCATTGGAATGGTGGGAAGGTGATGTGGAGTGAAGGAAGAGATGGAATGGTTTGTTTTTAGTTAGAGAGAGTATTGTTTTGATAAGATTTGAATGAGTTAGAGAGAGAGAGAGGGAGATGAAGAAACTTTTTGGTTTAATTAATGGTATTAAAAATTAGTACATAATATTAATTTACCTATGACTTTTATTTTTATGCTAGTGAGAGAATATATAAATGACATATGCTTGGTACAAGATTTTAAAATCACTAAAGGATTTCTAAGAAAAAATTCCTCTCTGATATCATTTTTTTATTTTTAAAAATATCTTACTAGCACCAAGGGATTTATCCCTTAGTAAATCTCTAAGGGACCGAACTTCCCTTACAAATCCCTTGCTAAAAAATGTTGACTTGTGTTCTGACATTGGAGATCGCATCATCGGTATGTTTTTGTTTTTCTTACTTATTATTTACTTCACTATGACTGCAGATTTACAAAATACTAACAATGTAACTAAATCTATTTTTGCAGATAGTAATGGAAATCGAGTAAAGAGACTATTGCACCCTATCATGACATTTGGCATCTTTCAGAAGGGGAGCAAATTGAAATGGAGCTCAACAATCTTGGTCAGCCCATCAAAAAGCAAGACTCAAAGGTGGTAAGGTTTGGTGGCCTGATAGCGAGAAGTAATAAGTTGGTTCCAATAATTTACAAAGATTGGAGGTCGGTACCTAAAACCATAAAGGAGGAACATATTAAAACATTATTATTAATTAAATAGGTATATTTTGAAATTTTTGTTAGAAAGCTACTTACTCACCTGTGTAAATTTATTTTGACTGTAGGGCAAGTTTAAAGTTCCTGATGACAAATTGGATGTATTCAAAAAATGGATACTAAAGGACTTGGGAAAGAAATGAAAAGACTACAAGCATGAATTGAAGAAAAATTTACTTAAGGAAAAAGACACATCTGCAGCACAAGTTGTGGCAGGGGCAAGTCCCGATATGGTGGACTTAGAGCAACTAGCAGGGTTGGCCTATCTTTGGTTTGATCGAGAATATATGGTAACAATCTGTGTATTTCTATTATATATTTATAAAGTCAACCAACTAGTTATTTTAATTATAATTCTCATAATATTTTACATGTTGTAGTCAAAATGTAATAAAAACAAGGAGTGTCGTAAGAAGCAGGTGGTTGTTCATAGAGGAGGATCAAAAAGTTTTGCAAGATATGCCCATGATGTGGTATTTATTTAATTAATATTATTTATTGTTGAATATTTGTTAGTTCTTTGTTTTTGATATATGTGTTTAATCTAAAATGTTGGACATAGAAAAAATCAACTAGGGCAATGCCAAGTCGAGCCTAGTTGTTTGTCAGGACCCATAAGAAAAAGGATGGCACACACTATGATGACACGAGGAAGAAAGTGTATGTTTATTTTCAAATTTATAACTTTTTAATTTTAAAGGATTTATAAATGAAGAATAATGTGTATTTTTTATTATCTATTACAGGTTAAGCTGGAGGAACTTTTAACACAGGACACAAATTCTATAGAAATGGGGTCTAGAGGAACCATGACTTGGGCATCAGATGATGTTTATTCGAAAGTTATGGGCCTAGAACAGCCTGGACGTGTGCGTGGTTTGGGGTTTGGGCTAACCCCTACAAGGCAAACTTGTCAACATTCACTACCGACTTCAAACCAAGAAGATGGTATATCAAAAGAAGAGTTTGAGAAAATGCGGAATGAATTAACTGAATTACGGAACTTAGTAAGCACATTCATGCATGCACAAGTGAGTACCCCACATATGTTTAGTCGATATAAATCAACCTTATATTGAAATTTTTGAACCCTCATTTGAATTTATATTCAGGCTTTAGGCAAAAAACGAAAAGAGAATGAAGAGGAAAGAAAGATGAAGAAGAGGAAAATGCTAAAGAGGAAGAAGATCAAGAGGAAGATGAAGAAGAGGAAGAGAATGAAGAGGACGATGATTGAAGGTCGCGATTATAAGTGAGACTATAATTGAGACTATATTTATGGTATTTGCAATATATCGACTTTTGGTGGTATTCACAACTTTCTTAAATAAGACTATATTTATGGTTATGCCATATATTGACATTTGCTATGTTTTCTAAGTTGGAATTAGGATGGATTATGAAAGGAGAAGTGCTGGATTATGCATTATTTTTACTATTTTTGGGAGTTACAATCTTAGTATAATGTTTAACATATTTTGTCATAAAGTTTGCAAGTACCACATTCTTTTTTAAATAAGAATAAATATGAAATCCAAATTAAAAGATTAAATTTTAAATAAAGACTCTATTTTTTTCAAAAGGAATATTGTACGATACTTGCATAATTTTTGGGTGTATTTTCATATCATTTAAATAATTTTTATTTTATTTTATTTATTTTACTACCAATAAATGATATAATAGTTTATTTTACTACCAATAAATATATATTAGAAACGCCGCAAAACACGGTTTATATATGATGTATAATTAATATATTATTGGCATTTGTTTAAATGCCACAAAAAATATATATTACTGCAAACAATATAAATGTTGGGCAGCTACTAATTTCCAGGTGCATCATTACTATATTGGCGGCATTGTTCTAAACGCCGCCAATGATATATATTGTTATCGGCATAAAATTTAAATGCCAGGAATCTTAATACTTAACTGGCAAAAAAATTAAGCGACGGTAAATTTATATATCTATCAGTGCATAAACATACGCTGCGCATATAAATATTGCCAATTTAGCTTTTTTTTAGTCACCTTGTGCGAGAAATCATGAAGCGGGGTGACATCGACCTTCAAAAGATTATGGAAAGAAGAACCTAGCTGATCCATTCACTAAATCTTTCAGAATCAAAGAATTTCATGACCATAAATGAAAGATGGGTATTAAATATTGCTCTGAGTGGCTTTAGTCCAAGTGGGAGTTGTTGGGAATTGTGTCCTAAAGCTAATCAACTAACATGTAGATGATTGTGCAAGTTGTAAATACATATGAATTATTAATTAATAAAATATTTATTTGGTGGTTCATCACATCGTATCTTTCTGAAATAAATTCTTTTATGATGGAGTCCTTAGAACCAAAATCTGTTCAATAAAGAGAGGATTTATTGAGTGGTTCTTAAAATAGTCGCAACCAAATGATATATAGTTATAGGATAACTATGTATCAAGTAAAGGTCGTTGTATGTCATATGGGTTGGTTGTCCTCTTTACTAAGGAATGTAATGATACTGGTATGACATGCAGGTATGGTGTATGACATCTTACTGAAAGTGACCAATATGTGGAACACTCTTCTATCAAGAAGTATTCATGAAGGGATATTGATATAAGTATCCCTCTAACCTAAGATCACCATGGTAGCTTGCAAGAAACCTACTGAACTTTGGTGTCGGATTACCTAGATTTTTAATCTAATGATAGAAGGTTTTTGGGTACAGTAAAGTACTTATAGAGCAGTAAGTGGATCAAGATGGGATTGACCTCTTCAATAGTTTGGAGTAAATGTCTCACTATGTTTCAATTTAGCAAAACCTTGGCCAGGGTAGTCCTTGTGAGGTGTCATATAACTTGTGAAGATTGAGACACTTTATGGATGAGCTGATTAAGGGTTAGCAGTTAAAACCCTAAGTCATCTTAAGCATTGAGGATCAAAGGAATGAATTATATGGTAACCATATGCCAAAGGTTCTTGATTGTTGCTCTGCAACATTCAGCCTATCCAGATGTTGGGTGTTATTGCTAGATGGTGACTTCGATTAGTATTGGAAGTATTCTAGTGCTACCGCTTAGTGTTCGAACCTATGGGGTCACACACCATAGGAGATTCTATCTGACTGGATGATTAAGAAACTAAATGTTAGTAAATTAATTAAAGGATTAAACTGGCAATATGATTGCTGGCTAGCTTAATTTGATTGAGCTATGAATATCTGGGTCAAATCAAATGGGATTTTGTTTGGGCTCAAATTTAGGTAAGCATAATGTTAACATCCTTATCAGTTTAAATTTAAATTATAAATTTGAATTTCAAACTATTTTAATTTTAAGTTTGAGTTTGAATTTTGAATTCAAAATGGATGTTAATGACCTCTCCCTAATTACCTCTCATTCCTTATCTTATAACCTTTTTCGGAAGATGAAGGGTTTCTTTCATAACTTCCAACCCTTTTCGTTTTTTGCTGAAAAGAAGATGAAGGTTTATTTCTTATCTTTCAAGAAATTTTGGAAAAGGAAAAGATAAAGACAAGTAGATGAGAAGTTTTTAGAAATTTTTTTGATTTGAGAAATCAATTGAAAAAGACAAGAGGCATTAGCACCCCTTGCAAGAAGGTTATCATTCAATTCTGAAGGACATCATCCAAAGATCTTCGCGTGGATCACCATTAGAGGCTGGACGCATGGACGGCTAGTGGTAAATCATTTACCAGTTTCATTAGGCTTCATCCCCGATAAAGAACATGGGTATGATGTATTATTTAATATGTATTATTTTTTGTTAACTGAATCTGTTCCCTAAGGATCTTGGGCTTTGGAAATTAAATTCATATTTATTTTTCTTATGTTGCATGATATATGAATTGATTCATCGTAATCTCAGTGGTATCAGAGCCAACTCAGGCTTCAAATTCAGTTAATTTGATAGATTACCTAAGTTCTAGTTTTTATATACATAGATCTAAATTTTACATGCGATGTAAAATATAATTATTGCCATATAATGAAGATTAAATATTTATTATGTGATAATAAATGTGAATTATTTAGATTTGATCATGTTAAAAATTAAAAAATTATGATTTATGTGACATAATCATAAAGGCTGAAATTTAATATATCATGTTTAGAATTTAATTTTGACATGATAAATAATGATTAAAATCTAAAATAATATTAATAAAGATTAAATATTTAATAAGTTTATTATATGATAATAAATATGAATTATTTAGATTTATCATGTTAAAATTAAAAATTATGATTTATGTGTGACATAATCATAAAGGCTGAAATGTAACATATCATGTTTAGAATTTAATTTTTACATGATAAATAACATGATTAAAATTTAAAATATTATATCATGATAACATAATAATCAAGATTAAAATTAAAATATTAAATCTTGACATGTTATCATGATCATAATTGTTAGGAATGTTATGATAGAGACCAATTAAGATTTTCATGTGATGAAAACAAATTTATCATAATAAATAATGATAAGATAAATATTTAAAATAAATTATTATAAAATATTTGATACTTATCATAAATTCCTAATGATCACTATCTCATCTTATCATAATATGTAATAGATGATAAGGTTTAGAAAAAATTAGACTTAACCACATCATTGTTTGATCCTATGATCCCATAATTGGTCTAATCAATTGGGCTTAACTACATTGGTGTTTAGAAAAGTGAGATCATGATTTTTAATTGCTCCATTCGCTGCCAAAAAAAATTCATTCAATGGGATTGAAGGGTATGCTAAATAGGACCCATTGATCAGCTGATCTGGCCATTGTTAAGAAAAGCTCTTAACTGATTAGGTCAATAGGGTTAATTAGGATGGTAGCAATTGATTTGGTCGCATAATTAGGATTGCTAAATTAGATAGTGATCAAGATCCTAATTTGACTAGGAGTCCCAATCATAAGATTGGATCTTATGAAATTTAGGTTAATTAAAACTAATCTAAAATTCACTTATAGGATATGTAACCTAGCATGATACAAATATTGTACATGCATGATGAGACCTAAATGCGTAAAATTCCTCCATGAATATTAAGTCCCTATGCCTTCATTGTTCACATGATACAAAATCATTAGGTCATAAGATTTGTTGTGCCAAAGCCAAGGTCGAGTGTACCTATGAGGAGTTGATTGGGGAACAATGAGTTGACTTAACTAGATTAGTTGGCATAATTGGCCAAAGTCAGGTTAGTCTAATCTAGAGGCAAAGTTTAGGATGATCACATGTGGATGTAATTGACAAGGCAATGTCCCATAAATAATCTAAGAGTCACATTTGATGTGATTGATGAAAATCTACCTAAATTGGCTTACTAAGATTTGTTGTGCCAAAGCCAAGGTTAAGGTAAGTCAATTTGAGGGTCCTAGCCCACTAAGAAATTATTTGATAATTTTTGAGATTAACAGAGAGGGCTATAAAGCTCGATAAAATAGTGGGAGTAATTGATTTAATTAAAAATTTTAAAATTATCATATTAAATCAATGATTTGTATTCATAATAATTGATTCGTTCTATTTTCTATACAGTTGTAAAAGACACTATGAGTGTGAACATTAACCTTAGAGGTAACCTAGAGTCCAACAAGCTGACCGAACCCAATTTTCCTAATTAGCTAAAGAATGTAGCCAAGAAAAAATATCACTTATGTGGCAATGATGGGCACTGGAAATGTAACTGCAGGGCTTATCGGGCTAGCCTGAAAGATAAGAAGCATAGGGATGCTTCTACATCATGTGCATATATAATCGAAATGTTTTCTTCTATTACTTCTTATTTCACTTGGGTATTTGATACTTGTTGTAGGTCTCATATTTTTATTAATATGGAGTGATAAGAAATAGTAGAAGATTGGGGAAAGATGAAGTGATCCTACGAATGAAAAATGGAGCAAAGGTTACTGCATTAGTCATAGAAATTTGTTCTTTATCTTTGTCCACAGGGCTTGTAATTGAACTTAGTAATTGTTACTATGTTTCGAACATAACAAAGAATATTATATCCATTTCATGTTTAGTAATGGATGAATATTCTTTTGAAATTGGAAATAAATGTATTTCTATTTTTCAAAACAAAATGTTATTTAGTTCTGCTGAATTATTCAATGGAATTATATTCTTAATCTTTGAACCCCTATTCTCAATATTGAATCAAAAAGATTAAAATCAAATAATTCTAGGGATTCATACCTATGGCATTATTTTAGGCCATGTAAATGAAAATCGTTTAAACAAGTTATATAAAGATGGATACTTGGGTTCTTTCGATTGGGAATTGTTTGAGGAATACGAGTCATGTTTACTTAGCAAGATGACCAAGTCACCTTTTATTGAAAAAGGCGAGCGAGCAACTGAATGTTTGGGTTTAGTACATTCGGATGTATGTGGACCCATTAACATTCAAACCTTAGGAGGTTTTTTTATTTCATCACGTTCATAGATGATCATAGTAGATATGGTTATGTGTATCTGATGAAGCATGAATCTGCCTTTGAAAAGTTCAAAGAATTTAGATGTGAAGTAGAAAAACAAACTAGCAAGAGTATTAAGATACTTTGATCAGATCGAGATGGTGAATACTTGAGCCATGAGTTCGTAGATTATTTGAAGGAGAATAGGATTCTTTCTCAATGGACTTCTTCTGGTATACCACAGCATAATGGTGTGTCAGAAAGGAGAAATCGCACACTATTAGATATGGTATGCCTTGAAGACCTCCCAAAAATGTTTTAGGGTTATGCGCTAGATACTGCCGAATATACCCTAAATCAAGTTCTATCTAAATCGATCAACTTCACTCCATATGAGATATGTATGGAAAGAAACCATCCCTTAATCATTTAAGGGTTTGGAGCTATTACGCTTATATGAAGCGTAATGAATCAGACAAGCTTGAAGCTAGATCTGTTAAATACAATTTTGTGGGATATCCAAAACAAACAAAAGGATATTACTTCCACCACCCTTGAGCAAAAGGTGTTTGTCTCGAGAAATGCTTTATTTTTAGAAAATAAGATAATTTCAAAGGATAGTGGGAGTAAGATTGAACTTAGTGAAGCTCAAGAACCATAAATTAATAAAGGCCCATTAGATGGAATGAAGCACATGCTGAATGCAATGAGAGTTGAGCTAAAGACTCAACCCACATTCAAGCAGTCGTTGCATGAAAAGCAACATATAGCTCCAAGTATACACCAGCTACATAGATCTAGTAGGATAATTCACATCCCTAAGAGATATGCATTTCTTATAGAGAATGATGAGCCTACCAACTACAAGGAGGCAATGTCTATCATTAACTCCAAGAGATGGCTTGAGGCCATGAAATCTGAAATGGACTCCATGTATGACAACCAGGTATGGACCTTGGTTGATCTACCTGAAGGGATAAAATCCATTGGGTGCAAATGGGTTTTCAAGAAGAAGACCGACATGAATGGTAATATGATTACCTATAAGGCAAGACTAGTTACAAAAGATAATAAGCAAAGACAAGGTGTTGACTTTGATGAAACCTTTTTATCTGTAGTCATGCATAAGTTCATAAGGATTTTGCTTGCAATAGCAGTATATTTTAACTATGAGATCTGGCAGATGGATGTCAAGACCGCCTTCCTAAATAAAAATTTAGAGAAGGATGTGTATATGATACAACCAAAGGGTTTTGAATCCATAGATTATAAGAAAGTGTGAAAGATACAAAGATCTATTTATGGACTTAAGCAAGCCTCTTGGAATATCCAATTTGATGTGACAATCAAAGAGTTTGATTTCATCAAAAATGAGATGATCCATGTGTGTACAAGAAGGTTAGTGGGAGTGATATTATTTTCTTGATATTATATGTGGATGATATTATTAATAGGAAACAATGTATCCTTCCTTAAAGAAGTGAAGGATTGGTTGTCAGATAAATTCTTCATGAAGGATTTGAGAGAAGCAGCCTATATACTTGATATAAAGATCTATAGAGATAAATCTAGAAGGTTGCCTGGATTGACCCAATCCACGTACATAGATAAAATGCTAAAGCGGTTTAGCATGGAGAAAACCAAGAAGGGATTTCTGCCAATGTCGCATGGGTACATCTCTCCAAGGATATGAGTCCTAAGATCCAAGAGGAAAGAGAGTATATGGATAGGATACCATACGTATCAGCAATTGGATCCATTATGTATGCGATGCTATGTACGAGGCCTAATTTTCTTATGCCTTGAGTATCACAGGTAGATATCAAGCAAACCCTGATGAGAAATATTGGATTGCAGTCAAGAATATCCTTAAGTACTTGCGAAGAACTAAGGATATGTTCTTGGTTTATGGAGGACTCGACCTTATAGTTCGAGGTTACACTTATTCTAGTTTTAGTCTGATAGAGATGATTATAAATCACAATCAGGCTATGCGTTCACACTCAATGATGGTGCAGTCAGCTGGAAGAGTTCCAAGCAGGAGATGACCGCTGACTCTACGACTGAAGCTGAGTACATTGCAGCATCAGATGCAGCTAAAGAAGCAGTTTGGATCAAAAAGTTTATCACTGAACTTGGAGTGTTTCTAAGCATTGTTAATCCAGTATTCTTGTATTGTGATAACAATGGAACTATTGCGCAAGCTAAGGAGCAAAAGTCTCATCAGAGGTCCAAACATGTACTCAGAAGATATCATGTAATTAGAGAAATCATTGGACAAAATGATATAAAAATAGAATGAGCCCCACAGACGATAATATTGCCGATCCATTCACTAAAGTCCTATCGCAGCAGAAGTATGATAGTCATGCTGAGTCACTTGGTATTAGATACATCGATGATTGGCTCTAGTGCAAGTGAAAGATTGTTAGTGTGTGCCCTAGATCCAATCGGATTAGATGCCAATTTGCACATATTTCTTTATGAATGCAAATCAAATTTATTGATTTCTTTATCTATCCAAGTATAATTTATATATATATTAGCTATATTTTACCTATGAGATAAAGGCCAAAAGAATATGAACTATGCATATGGAATTTGTAATAGAGATTACAAATTGTGAGATCCAAAATTGTACATTATGGTTTGATTCTTTAAATTTTTCTAGTCGATGCATAGATAGGATTGGGCACTGTTGAACACCAATGAGAATAGCACATATTACATATCTTCACCCTTGTGGCGAGCAGCTGATCTCACAAGCTGAAGTACGGAGATACTTGGATAGGTGTGTGGATGTTCATTATTGTAACGATGCATTGCATGACCCGCATAGAGATCCCATATGAATATTCTATATAGTGTCGATGGTTGATTTTTGATGACGGTGGTGCGAGTGATCCTTTGTCTTGAGATCTTCATTGCACCTCATATGTGGAATGACATGCTTTGACAACATACAAACATTGCTCTAGCCACGAGTGACAAATATGGTATTGATTGGACATAACATGAAGCACATGAAGGTGGTATTTGATCAAGATAAGATTCATCTCTCTTGATAGAAAGGGTTATATCCCACGGCCACTTGATAGATTAAATTGACCGTTGAATCCTTGCAAGGTTGAGTTGGAATTTAAAATGGTTTCGAAGTTCTAATTTATATGAGTCAATTTCTCTAAGATCAAGTAAATAAATATCAATTATATGGTTGATACATTTTATACCACTAATTGATCTGCGATATCTGACGAAGGGATTGAATCGTACATTAATCGTTCATGGACAAGTGTTGATGACCACATTAACAAAACCCTTAACACTTGGATGGTCATGATACCTTGCTAAAGGCCGCTCATGATCTATAATCATGAATTCTTTGACTTAATTAAGGAGTTGATTTGGTTAAAGAATTGATTTGGACAAGTTGTTGATCTAGTCATCCTTAGGGTCAATATTAGGGACATGATTATTACCAATGTCAAGGGACCTAATGGGTCACATACATTAAGAAGATTTTGAATGAAGTTAAAATGAAAACTAAGTTGGACTTAATTCAAATTAGATGATCAATTAATTATGATTGGGTTTGACTCAATCTTAATGAGAGAACATGAAATTGATGAATAAGGATTCATCATAGAGGAAAGAATTTTGTATTAAGGGAGAGACCTTTTGTAGATGTACATATAAAATTCATTAATTGGATACTCAATTAGGCTTGATCCATGTGATAGATGGCTTAGATTAATTGAGATTAATAATTTGATATTTAATTGGGTCCATATGATGGCATGATTTGAATTCGTGAAAATCTAATTGAGCCGAGAGCTGAGATCATGCCACATGGAGGATGGATCCATGCCCATGTAATGGACATGATGTTAGTAATAGTGCCCTAGGCCTATTGTATGGACATGTATTTTGAATATTTATGAGCATTTACTATTATCATAATTTGCATATTTATTATATAATAATGTCCTTGAATAATATTATTAATTATTCTAAATGTCCCTCGGTTATTGTTGTGGGAATAATAATAAATTAAGATTAGTATGAAATTTGATTGATATTCATGGGATGAATATGTGTATGAGATACAAATCAAATTTATATGTATTTGTTGAGAACAAATATTGACAAGACCCGCCTTGAGATTAATACATGGATCAAAGTCATAAGTTAATCTCTAGTAGTTGTGTCATTAAATCCTTAGACCTGAGATTGCTATAGTTCTCAACATGAGAATATTATGTTTTGACATAATCAAACGTTGTCTTTAACCGAATGATTATAAAGATTATTCTTGAACATAATAAGAATCATGTAGTGAGATATGAGTGATTAAGATGGAATTTGTCCTCTTATTATAAGAGAGATATCTCTAGGGCCCTCGATGATTGAGACTGAGAAATGCATGGCTGTGCTCAAATGAATGATGGAGATCAATATCATTTGTTTAGTCAGTCTAATTGGGTTTCGAGAAATTAAAGATAGAACGATATAAGGTTGACTTTTTTCATGCCTTATATTCTACCAAGATATCATGTGACAAAAGGATTATGTCATTAGCTACTTTAAGGTTGTCTCGGAACATGAGCTTTTATTAACTTGGGTAGTCATAATGTCTTGCTAGAGGCCGCTTATGACTTGTAGGATCAAAATGTAATTTAGGCCTACTGCCAACGTTAATTGAACATATAGGGTCGCACACTAAGAATGGACAATAATGGTTACGGATTGTTACTCTCTATAGTAATTTAAAATGATGAGATTATTTTAAATTATAAATAATAATTAGTTGTTATTTAGATTCGAGTTTAATTTTGAGAAAATTTAAATTCGTAATTTAAATTATGATAAGTAATTAATTAGTTATATTTTCTTATTGGATAAGGAAATAATCCATAAAGGTTTTTGGTTAAAAATATAAATTCCTTATTTGGTAAGGACTATGATTTAAATTGTCATTATTTAAAAGAGTTTTAAATAAATATTAATTAAATCCTAGTTAACCAAAAACCCTAGCAGACTTGTATATATATAATATACATTTTAAAGTGGATTGGGGCTTTTGAAAGGTCGTGTCTATTAGGGCATTTGAAGGGTCATGTCTTTTGCCTTGAAAAATAGAAAAATAAGAGTTGAAGAGGCTGGTTCATTTTTGTGAAAAATGAACTTTGAACTAGCATCAAAAAAACTATTTGGTGTCCGTTCGTGTGTGGATACTTGTAGAGGGTGGTCATCTTTCTGAAGGCAGCACTTTGAAGATCCGAGCAAACCCAACAAAGAACAGACGGATTACATACTTATCAATAAAAGGTAATATTTTTTGTTTATCCTTCTTTCATTTTTATGAAACGCATATGATCCTTGATGGGTTATGGAATAAATTTATTTTGTTTCCGCTGCTATTTTATTCCAATTAGATTGGGATTTTTAATTCCGTAATCCAACACATGACCCATCTCCACATCATGGAGGGAACACCCATGATTTGGGGCATCATCATGAAGCCAAATTCAAGGTTGCAACGTTGGTTTCATGGGATAACCAATTTTCTATTTTTTAGGGATGTGGTTTGGTGGTTGTAATCCTAACATTATCATGATAACAAATATCCTAAATTTGTTAGGATGATTTGTTATCAACTTGATATGGTTGAATGGTTAGATGGTTGAAATAAATCTTTCTTTTTATGGAACCACATAATCTCCTTTTCATGAGGAGAGAGACACCCCCTTCGAAAGACACACCTAACTCCTTCATTTTCTCTCTCTTAGATGCCTAACACCTACTTTCTCTCTCTAAAATATCCTTTCTCTTTCTAGAACATCCCTCATTCTCTCTTGATTGATCAAAATTTGATCTTGATCAAGAAATTTTTCTTGATTTGGAAATCAATTGAAAAAAAAGAGGCGCTAGCACCCCTCGCAAGAAGGTTATCATCCAATCCTAAGAGGACATCATCCAAAAATCTTTGCATGAATCACCATTAGAGGCCGGATGCGTGGATGGCTAGTGATAAATCATTTATCGACTTTATCAGACTTCATCCCCAATAAAGAATATAGGTATGATCTATTATTTAATCATATATTATTTTTTGTTAACTGAATCTGTTTCCTGAGGATCTTGGGCTTTGAAATTAAATTCATATTTATTTTTATCTTCCATTGCGTGATATATAAATTTGATTCATATAAAATATGTAATTCCCATTAATTATCATTGAGATTTTTAACCCAATCACCATCAGAATAAGCAATTAATCTTAAATTTTCTGCAGCCTTATACATGATATCATAGTCAAATGTGCCTTACAAATATCTTTACACTCTCCTTGCAGCTCCAAAGTGAATTTGACTTGAATCTTGAATGAATCTTGTGAGTAGACTAGCTACAAATATGATGTCACGTCTGGTGGCAGCAAGATATAATAGATTTCTAATCAAACTTTTGTAAATTAAAGCATTAGCCTTCTTTGCACTATTCTCTTTCTTTAACTTTTCATTTGCAACCAATGGTGTGGCTATAAACCTACAATTCTTCATGCTAATTTTTCAAGAATATTTCTATTTATATTTTTTGAGAAATAAAAAAAATATTTTCTATTTGTGGAACCTCAATCTCTAAAGAAAAATGGAGTAAACCCAAATCACTCATCTCATATGTTTACATCATATCTTTCTTGAACTCATGCATGAAATTAAAGTCATCTCCTCTAAAAATTAGATCATCTACATGTACACACACAATGATAATGCAATCATCTCTTTTTCATAAGCTTTTGCTCCTTTGAAATCCATTCTTAATTAATAATTATCAAACTCATTATTCCATGCTTGAAGAGCTTGTCTCAACCTATAAAGGGCCTTCTTTAATATATAAACTTTATCTTTTACTGCTTTTCTCAAGAAGCCTTTAGGTTGTTCAACATAAATTTCTTCTTTAAGCTTGCCATTTAAAAAAACTGATTATCATCAAGCTGAACTATCATTTCATTTGTGCAGCGAGAGAAATCAAAATTGTTATTGTTTCTAGCCTTTAAGCAGGAGCAAAGATTTCAAAAAAATCTATATCTAGTTTTTATGTGAATCTCCTAGGAATTAGTCATGCCTTGTATTTTTAAATATTTTTTCCTTGATTAATTGAGGTTTATCTTGTTAATCTATTTTAGTCCAACAATTTATTCACCTTTATGTCTGCCCACCAACTTCCAAGAATGGTTCTTTTCAACTATATTCATCTCCGCTTCATAGCTTTCTTCCATACATCATGCCTTGCTACATTTTCAAAATTTTTAGGTTCTATGGAAGAAAAATTGCAAGATTCATAAATTGCACTCGATCTTCTTGTTCTTAGAGGAGATTGTGATGAAGAGAAATCTAAAAAAGAATCAGAAATATGAAAAACAATCTTCACTTGGACTTGGGTCTCTTGATGATTAAAATGTTAATGGAGCGCTTGATTCTCTATTTGAGACATCTCTTCTTTTATTCTTCTTGAAATTATTGATTGGCCATGAATAAATATTCCTTGCACCTTTTTTTTCTTTCAAGTTCTGATAGCTTTTTCATTAAAAATAACATTTCTACTTATGATCAACTTGTTAGTTGCAATATTATATAAGCGATAGCCTTTAATATACTATAACCAAGAAATATGCATATTTAACTCTTCTCGTCAAATTTGGTTCTTTTTTAGTAGGTATATGAACATAACTAATACTAAACTCAACTCAACTCATCTAAGCCTTTTTTCAACTACATGGGGTCAGCTACATGAATTGCTTTCTCCACTCTGCTTTCTCACTTGAGCACAGCAACCTCCAGCTACAACATATTTAGCTTCCGCTGTAGATAATGCAACTGAATTTTGCTTTTTGCTAAATCAAGAGATTAACTAATTACCCAAGAATTAGCATGCACTACTCATGATTTTTCTATCTAATTTACATCCAGCAAAATTAGAATCAAAATATGCAACCAAATTAAATGTGGAGTCTCTAAAATACCATAATCCTACATTTTTAGTTTCACTCAAATATCTAAAGATTCTTTTTACAGCTATTAAGTATGATCCCTAGGATCATATTGATATCTAGCATAGATACAAAAAACAAACATAATATCTAGTCTACTAGCAAGTGAGGTAAAGAAGAGATCCAATCATACCTTTATAAAGCTTTTGATCTACTTTCTTACTATCTTCATCTTGTCAAGTTTGCATGAGAGACTTATTGGTGTGCCAAGGGGTTTATCTATTTTCATACTAAACTTTTGAGAATTTCTTTTGTATACTTTGTTTGATTGATGAAAATTCCTTCCTTCTCTTGTTTGATTTAGAGTCTAAGAAAGAAATTCAGTTCTTCATCATGCTCATTTTAAATTCTTTCTGCATCAACTTAGCAAACTCTTGATAAAGTGAATTGTTAGTAGCATCGAATATTACATCATCTACATAAATCTGCACAACTAATAATCATTTTCTTTTCTTTTCAAAAATAGGATTTCATCAACATTGCCTCTAGAAAAATTATTTTCAATCAAAAATTTGCTAAGCCTATCATACCAAGCTCTAGTGCTTGTTTCAAACTATAAAGTTCCATATGAAGTTTAAAAATGTGATTTAAAAATTTATGTTCTTCAAAACCAGGGGTTGTTCAACATAGACATTTTAATTTATAAAACCATTTAAAAATACACTTTTTACATTCATCTAAAATAAATTGATGTTCATGCAACATGCAAATGCTAATAACAACCTAATGGCTTCTAATCTAGCTACCAATGCAAAGGTTTCATTAAAATCAATACCTTCTTCTTGATTATATCCTTTTACAACCAATCTAGCCTTATTTTTAATGATAATTTTATTCTTATCTAACTTGTTCCTAAATTTCCATTTGGTTCCTATGATAGGGTGATCCTCAGGTCTGTCAACTAGGATCCATACTTTATTTCTAGTGAATTGGTTCAATTCCTCTTGCATTGCTAACATTCAATAGTTATCTTTTTCAGCTTTCTCAATAGACTTGGGTTCTATATTAGACATAAATGTAAGATAATTATTGACATTTTTAATAGATGATCTAGCTCTTACTCCTTGAGATGAATCACCTACGATTAGGTTCTTTGGATAACCATAGGCAAATCAATCTCTAGGAAGATCTATATCATTATGAGTAGTGTCAATACCCTTATAATTAAATGAATCATCATCTTTAGCTTTAGGTTCACGATCAGAAGATGCATCAATATTTAATTTTTTAAAATCTCTTCCAAGAATATTAGTATCTTTCTCATCGTCTTTCTTTTCGGAACTAGATGCTAAAGACTCATTAAAGACTATATGAATTGACTCTTCAATAATCAAATACTTCTTATTGAACACTCTATATGCATTGCTAGATGTGGAGTATCCTAAGAAGATACCTTCATCTAATTTAGCATCAAATTTTTCTAGATTGTCTCTCCCATTGGTGTGTATAAAATATCTACAACCAAATGCATGAAAGTAACTAACATTGGGTTTTCTATTATGCCATAGTTCATAAGGAGTTTTCTTAAAGATTGATCTAATAAGGGCTCTATTTAGGATGTAACATGCTGTATTTATAGCTTTCGCTCAGAAATATTTAGGGAGTTGGCTTTCACATAGTATGGTATGGGCCATGTCATCTAGAGTCCTATGCTTCTTTTCTACCATTCCATTTTGTTGAGGTATCGTAGGAGCTAAAAAATTATGATGGATGCCATTTTCTATAAAAACTTTTTAAATAATTAATTTTTAAATTTAGTATCATGATACTTCTAAGAGACACTATAGTAATGTTTTTCTCATTTGTGACTTTTCTAAAGAATTTTAAAAAAATAAAGAAAGTCTCATCTTTATGAGCTAAAAATAATACACAAGTGAATCTAGAGTAATCATCTACTATCACAAGACCATATTTCTTTTTTTCTAAACTTATGGTTTTAGTAAGTCTGAAAAGATCCATGTGAAGTAGTTCAAGTGGCTTAGAAGTTGAAACAATATTATTTAATTTAAAAGAACTCTTAGTTTGTTTTTCAAATTAACATGCAACACAAATTCTATCATTTTAAAATTTAGTTTTCAAAGTCCTTTAACTAAATCCTTTTAAGCAATTTTAAAATTATGTGTGTACTTGCATGACCTAATCTACGATGCCATAGCCAACCAATCTCATTAACTTTAGCATCACTAGCAATTAGGCAATGATTACTTATAGATAAAGCATCTAAATCAATTAAGTACATATTGCCACATCTATTTCTAACAAAAATGATGCTATTATCAATGGAATTAGATAGTATTGAAATAGAGGCCTCAAAGGAGACTTTGAAACTTTTATCACATAGTTGAATAATACTAATTAAATTATGCTTCAAACCATTAATATATAAAATATTTTTAATAAAAGTAGATTGAGTGATTTAATTTTATCAATACCCAAAATGTGATCTTGACCATTATCTCCAAAGGTTGCCACTCCATCTCTTTTTGCTTCTAGGGTGATGAACTGATCTTATCATCCGTCATATGTCTTGAGCGGCCAGTATCAAGATACCACTTTCTTTTTGCTCTTTTCTACAAGACACACCTACATAGCAATCAAGTCTTATGTTTAGGTACCCAAGCTTTCTTGGGTCCTTCATGGTTAGTCGCAAAAAATATGGTTTCTTTTGGAACCCAAATCATCTTTCCCTTATTGCTAGCATTTACATGATATTTTTCTATGATTGCAAATATAAGATTTATGACCTCTATTTCACAGCAAAAATAGAAAACATCATTATCAATAGAGCTTTTAACAAAGAAATTATTAATCAATTTTTGCTTTTTGTAGGGCTTGTATCCTAAACCTGCTCTATCAAAAATAACTCTTTAATTTTTTAACAGCAAATTTAATCTTTAGAACTATAAGTAAATTTATCAATAATATTCTTATATTTTTTAAATTTATCTTTTAATTTTTAATTTTTACCAGACAGCATTCTTCTTATTTTCTAAAACTTGCCTTTTAGATTTTACCTTTTCAAATTTAGCAACAAATTTGTTTTGACTTTTGAGAAGATTTTGATTCTCATTTTTCAAAACTTTATTTTTTGATCTAAGAACTTTAAAATCATTTAAAATTTCAGTAAAAGTATCATAAAGTTCATCAAATGTGAAATCATAAGAAAGGCTTTAAGAACATACCTCTTCCTCATTGGCCATAAGGCATATGTTTGCAACTTCTTGCTGTTCCTCCTTAGAGGATGATTCATTACTGTCGCTCCATGTTATAACATAAGCCTTCTTATTTTTGAATTCCTTCTAAGTTGAGGACATTCAGACTTGTAATGTCCTGGCTTCTTACATTCATAACAGAGGATCATTCCCTTCTCTTTTTTCTTATCCTTATTTCCTTCCGTTTTGACACCAGATCTTCTTTTGAAAATGGCCTCCTTCTTTGCATAAACTTTTTAAATTTTCTAGCAGAAGGGCGGTGTTATCATCATCTTCTTCTTCTTCACTGCTACTCTTCTCCTTTTCAGCAGCTTTCAATGCAACGATTTTTTTCCTCTTGACATCTCCTCCATGTGTTGCTTCATGGTGAGTTTATGTGTCATGAGGGATCCAAGAAGCTCCTCCAATAGTAAGGTGTTTAGATCTTTTGCTTCTTGGATGGCTGTCACTTTTGCTTCCTAAGTCCTCGAAGATATCTAAGTATTTTTTGCACAAGCTCATAGTTAGTATAGGTCTTTCCAAGACTTTCTAATCCATTCACAATATCTATAAATCTAGTGTACATGCAAGTAATAGATTCATTCTGTTCCATGCTAAAGAGTTCATATTTGTGCACAAGCATATTAATTTTTAACTCTTTAACCTGGTTGGTAGCCTCATGGGTAACTTTTAACCGATCCCATATCTCCTTGGCTGAGATGCAAGTAGCTATTTTATTAAATTCATTTGCATCTAAGGAGCAGTATAGGATGTTAAAGGCCTTGGCATTTAACTGGGCCATTTTCTATCATTCTCAATCCAATCCCTTTTGGGCTTAGGAATGATAGAACCATCTACCATGTGTGTGAAGTGTTGGTACCATGTATAATGACACTCCAAAGATCATAATTCAAAGCTTGAATGAATATTATCATTCTAGCTTTCTAGTATGAGTAGTTGGTGCCATTAAACAATGGAAGACGATTGGTGGATTATTCCTTAGAAAAAGAAAACCAACTTGAGCTGTCATTTGAATCTTTAGCTTTTGATGGTTAGATCAAGAAAGGATGAGCACTGGCTCTTATACCAATTGTTGGCCTAGATGGTAACCCAAGAGGGAGATGAATTGGGTTCTTTAAAAAATTTAAAATTACTTCTAAAAATAATTGACAAGTATAATGCTATGAAGAGATGTATGTGTGATGCAAAATAAGCTAAACAAAAAATGAAAGATAGAGAGAAGAGTAAAAGATAAGCACAACAAACACAAGGATTTTATAGTGGTTCGGTGTTAACTACACCTACGTCCACTCCCAAGGATCTCTTGGGTATCACTATAATCGCCCTGATTATAGAGAAGTTGTTGTGCAAGCTCCCAACTCAAACATATTATTTTACCCTGGGATGACAACGAATCCAACTTTTCACAGGATCACCAGTACAAAACCTCTCACAAGCCTCCTAAGCTTGCATAAAGCTAAACTGCTCTCTTGATTTAATCTCCTAATTAAATCAACCTACAAAGATAATAAAGAGTTATAATACAAAAATAAAGCTCCAAAATAAGCAAATAAAATAATATAATCAAATAGAAATAGAAAGAGCCTGATTAGAAGATTTCTGAAGTTGGGCTTTTCTTTTTTTTCTTTCCTTCTTTTGATCTTCCTCAAGATAGAACTTGAAGCTTTTGGAAAATTCTTCAATTTGAAGCTTGAATCAAATCTAGGGCTTTCTTCTTCTTCTTTTTCTCTCTTTTGATTTGGTGAAAATCCCTCAAGAGTGGCCTTTGGTTCTTGGGATTTCACTTGAGCTCTATTTTCTCTTTTTTCTCTCTAGGGCTTTGAAAGTTTTGAACTTTCCCTCTTGATTTCTCTTTTTCTTCCCTCTTCTCTTCTGAATCAACCTAAGGCTCTTACTTATAATCACCTTCTAAATCCACTTTTAGAAGAAAACTAACCATTATTTTTAGTTGGAAGTGTGTTTTATATGAATAGAGAAAGAGTCATTGAAGTCTGTTGAAAAAATGTCATGTTATGGAGCCATCTCTGATAGTTCTGGAGTCAACTCCTGATAGCCTTGAGTCGACTCGAACAGGTTACGAGTTGGCTCAAATGCGGGTTGTCCAAAAAGTTGATTATCTGCCCGTAGAGGAGTCGTCTCTAACTTTTCTAGGGGTTGACTCGAGTTCATTAGGAGTCGACTCGAGAATCTTCAGGAGTTGACTCGAGCTGGATGCCAAAATTGTAAATCTCTCTATAACTCTGTTCGACTCGACTTAAGCTTCTATAGGAGTCGACTTGAGCTCTTTGCAGAAATGCAGTCTCTCTGTCTTTCTGATCGAGTCAACTCACCCTTTGCAGGAGTCGACTCGAGACCATGCCGAATGTGTCAAGGCATGTCGGAGTGACTCTTCACCTATGTGAGTTGACTCTAAGAGATGAAACTGACACTTAGAGTAAGACACAAGTCCAAGCTCGATTTTTTTTTTTATAATTTCAACTGATTAATGATACAATTTTAAATACTTAATCAAAATTAATACTAATATAAGAAATATACTCATGTGATTTTTGTTATTCATCAAAATTAATATGTGGTCAACATTACCACATATCCATCTTAACATGTGTTTTTTGTTACACTTAATTTATTCACATGCTATTTTAGTATTGCCCAATACTCTATTCCATATAGCATAGCTGGCCTAATAGCGATTTTATAGAATTTTTCTTTCAACTTTGCCAAGACCGGTTCTAAGCCCGGGTAAAGAAAAGGATAGCGTTAGGAAGTTCATAGCCAATAAAACTCCGTTAGTTCCCTTAAATATATATGGACATAACTAATGCAACCAAAAATTTTAAAATAACTTATAAAGTGCTTCCTTCCATTCCACGGGAATCTTATTATTCATTTAGTTTATTGAGAATGTATATACAACAGTATTTACAGCTTTAGCCCAAAAAATGATGGCAGCTCCTTTCAATCAACATAGACCTTGCCATTTTTATAATAGTCATGTTCTTCTTTTCTATGATCCATTCTATTATGGAGTGTATCCTACTATCAATTGCATCCAAATTCTTTCATCTTTACAAAAAATTTTAAATTCTTGTGGGGTGTATTCACCTCCTCTATTACTTAAAATTGTCTTTATATTTGCTTTTCAACAATGATTTTAAATCTCTTGAAAACTTACAAGGTTTTTGATTTTTCCTTTAGGAAACAAACTCATTCCATGCAAGAATAATTTTCAACAATATAAGAAATTATCTTTGTTGGCTTAATGATGGAGTATTCATTTCTCCACAAATATCAGTATGTATGAGCTCCAATGATGTTGGTTCTTCAAAATCTTCCTTTTGGGAAACAGCTCCTTTTGTTTGCCCAAGATACAACTATCGCATGGATACCTCTTGGTCTGAATTTGAGGTAGCCCATCCACCATTCTTTCTACTTAAGTAGCCTCAACCCATGAAAATTCAAGTGACAAAACCTCTTGTGCCATAGCCAAGAATCTTCAGCAACTTGACACTTTAAGGCATTAGAGTGAAATTCAATGGGAAATTTTTATATATTTTTTGTCATTTTCACTTTTGCTATCACTTGATTTTTATTCTTTTTGTCAGAAGTCTATAACTATTCTCTTGGAAAAGAAAATGGTAACCATTCTCAACAAGCTATCCAACACTTAATAAGTTTTGCTCCAAATCAAGCACCAAATTAAAGAACATCATGAATATATTTGACACCTCTTTTTGTTTTTACTACAATTCTTCTAGTTTCTACAATAGTCCCATTTCCCATGTGCACCTTTGAAGATATTATACCATCCATGTCAAGAAATATTTTTTCATCTCCTGACATATGATTAATACAGTCGCCATCAAGATACCATATGTTTTTCTTTTTATGAGATGCTAACTGAGATGCATAAAATAGGTTCCCTTCATCATCTTTTTCTTCTATGAAATTAGCATGCTCTTTTGCTCTAAATTTGTAACTTTTTCAACATAAATAAACCTTTTGCAATAATAACATTGAGGCTTGCCACGAAACCAACAATCAGTAGTCAAATGATTTGTTCTCTTTCAAATTTTATAAGCTCGTTTAGAATTATTTGAATTCATAACTTTGTCCCATTTTTCTTCTTTCATGCATTTTGTTTGGATCATAACTAGAAAAGTTGTTGGGGGCAAATGTTGCAAGTGAATTGTAGGCAATCTAATTAAACCACTATTTGCAACTTGTAAGTGCAACTGCAGACTCCTTTTGGACGACAAAAACGGTCCAAATTTTGTCATTGAAGAATGTTCAGGAACCTCGAAAC
Source organism: Calamus simplicifolius (assembly GCA_900491605.1). Taxonomy (NCBI): domain Eukaryota; kingdom Viridiplantae; phylum Streptophyta; class Magnoliopsida; order Arecales; family Arecaceae; genus Calamus; species Calamus simplicifolius. The sequence goes on from UESW01002305.1 coordinate 194,565, forward strand.
ATTAAAGTAGCAGTTTTGTAGTTTTTTTTCTCAAAATTGAAAGAAAGAAAAGAAAAGAAAAGATGGATGAAATTATAAAGCTTTTATTAATGAAATTACTAAGCGTACAGTGCTCCGGCTAGTTGCCACTGGGTATCCCGCAAATCAACAAATAACATTTAGGTGTTTCTTTATAAAAATAATAATAAAAAAAAAGGTCTTATTACTGAGATTACTTTAACAATATCCTTATTTATTATTGCGTGGACGGCCATGGTCCTTATTTCTTGCAGACGATTCCTCGGCCAGTGATGCCGCTCGAACACTCGACAGCAGCTGGTTCTGTTACCAATGCGATGCCTGCAGCGTCCCGCCCAAAGCGTGAAACTTTGCAATCCGCGGCATGGAGATCAGATGTCAGGAACATATGCTCTCCTCCCATGATAGGCATGTTGGATGACATATTCACCCTGCTAACGTAACCCTCTCTGTACGTCTGCCCCAGGACTCCATGCACGTCGTTGGTAAGGGAATAGAACTTAAATCCTAAATCAAGGTGAGCAAAGCAGTCATCGGCGGTCACACCATATCGGTGCACCCGAGACTCTTCCTCCGTGATCGGGACCACGGTAGCAGTGATCTGAAGCATCCCTTCGACCTCGACCGTGACTGCATTGGTGCCGCTTGATCGAACGATGGACACGACCGGAACAACCGGCGATTGCCACTTGGCGCCCTCGTCGGTCGGGAGGTCGATGGGCTCGTCGTCGAATGTGATGGCAAGGCGGTCCACAGTATCATCCCATGCTGCGGTTTTCTGGGCGCCGACGTACAGACGGTGACGACCGAAGAGCACGGCGATGGATTGGACCCAGGTGAAGTCTCGGGTCATGTTCGGAGCTCGCTTGCCGATGAAGTGAGCATTGATGTGGAGGTCGGAGTCGGAAAGCAGGCAGAAGTCACGGTCCTTTCGGCCATGGAAGTAGAAAGTGATGCACTGGGGAAAACGCTGCTTGTCACAATGCACTTTCTTGGGCTTCTGTGGTCTGGCCTCTGCTAGGGCCAGTAGAAGGAGGGCAGTCACTAGCAGCAGAATCATTAGGCTTGATCGTGCCATTTTAGCCGGTCGTTGCTGCAGTGAACCTTAAGAAGGCCAGCTATCGTTGTGGTTTTGGCTTTGGGCGGCGGAGGGTGGTGCAACCGGGGCAGCGTTTTATAGCGTGTTTCACTTGAAATGAAAGTGGGGGGAATGATCGATGGCTCTCTCCCTCCTTGACTTTTAAAGGTGCCAACACGTGGGCTCCACGTTAGGCAAGCAAACCGGCCAGCCGGAATCTTGTCTGATCTAGGGTTTTTGGCAATACCAGCGCACGCAGCGATTCGACCGACTGGATCAGCGGGGTTGGCAACCTCGTCCTGACAGAATTCGGCTGCTTAAATTCACTTTGTCCACTCAACTTTGATCTGGTGGTTTTAAGGCCATACGAGCCATCATCAAACCTGAAAGGCTTTTACTTGTTTTTGCCCCTCAATTGCTGGTTTTGTTAAACCGGCTTGATTAAATTAGGCAGGAAAGGCCAGGCCATTGCACCCAACGTACATCTGCTACTCTTCCAAATTTTAGTTCTTCTACGAGTATGAAAATACCTACCGGCATTGCTAACACACTGTTGCCGCGGAAATCCGTTCTCCGACTCGGATGCGCTTCTGGCTCCGAATCCGAACTCTGATCTTGACATTCGAGATGGAACTTGTAAGATAGTCCGTGCTCGCAAAGGATTTCTTTGGGGTTGTTCTCTGCGGAGGACCCTTCGACGCCCAAGTCAGTGGAGATTCACAGCATGCTGATATGAGGAGAAGACTTTTTATAGAAGAATCTCCCTCCAAGCTCTCGATCGGAGCTCTAATGGAGTGATCGATTCCGTAAAGCAAATGAGTGTACAAGGTAATTTGTTATGCGTACCTAAGAGGTCGAAGTATTGTGGTATTTATAGAGGATCACCTGATTCCCTGGAGCGTCATGGGGGCCGAAAATTGTTATGATTTGAAACGGATTCGAATTGAGTTTGTTACGAGATTAGTAGGATTTGTATCTTGTCAGTTAGTGGATCGACGGTGGAAGAGCTAGTTGATGCCTTGGGATTCCACGATTGCGTAGGATCTAGGCCACTCCTGGGTATGATTCTCTGTTTGAAATCTTATTCCGTTTTAGCGAATAGGGACTCTCCCATGCTGGATTCCGCGGAGGTATTTTGAATGTCGTGGCTGGCCTGGATGAGGAATAGCTTGATTTTTCGAAGTGTAAAATGGATTAACTCGAATGACCGAGGAATAAGGATGGCTCGGCTTAGATGGCCAAAGCATAAGGCTAGTTCGGGTTACCGAGGAATAAGGATTGCTCGGCTCAAATGGCCGAAGCATAAGGATAGCTCAGGTTACCGAGGAATAAGGATAACTTGGCTCAGATGGCCAAAGCATAAGGATAGCTCGGGTTGTCAGGATGATCCAACCTCATCAAAACTGATTTAACCTTATCGCTAGAATGTCATGCCAGCTAGCCAGCCAGCAAGCGGAGTGTTTGGATTGGGCATGACCTCATCGCTGATGTGAGCGATCAATAACACAATGATGATTTTACCCTCATCACATGCCCCCCACTTCCTAGTTCGAAGTGTAATTTTGGATATAGAGAGTAAAATTTCAGTATAACCTCATTCAATCAATATGAGCGGTCAAGGCAATATTGCCTCTGAGGTAACCCTAGACGATCTAGATAGGGTATGTCGCCATTACAGTTCCTCTGTATGTAGCCTTTTCCCTCTTTTCTATGTTATTTCGAGGATATTTAATTCGAAGGAGTCCAGCAGATCAAAGGGATTCTGATCCCAAGATGGGGGTGCCTCTCGGACGCCTCGTTGCTATTTATTGATCCTCCTTGGTGAGGGGGTGCAACACTTCGTTTCCTGCGAGCATCCATTGGGACGGTGACGCGTGGCGAGTTACGTTGGAATTGATAGCTCGGGCAATCAAAATACCCGCCAGAAGTAGTTTAAATACGGATGGAAGGATGTCATCGTTAATCGCTTCTCCTATTGGTCTCCCAAAATTTAGGATAGTAGGATGGCTTCTGAAAATGAAGGGGGGTCAACTAGGGCGCCAGATAACGGCGACAATGGTCGCCGGGGCTAGGCCCCTCCGCGAGGGGGCCCCCACCGAAGCAGCGCTCCAGTAACTATCGACAGGGAGGACCTGTTGTCAATGCTCGCAGAGCATGATTGACTTCGGAAGACGGTCGAAGAATACCTGGCCGTCTCCACGAAGGAGCACGAGCCCCTTAGTCGGATCAACAGTCAGTTGGAAGGGCAAGTGGTGACTCTCAAGCACAAATCGCTATTCTTACCGCCAAGCTAAGTTTGCGGCGCATGGAGAGCTTGATAGCGCTCGGTGGAGACGATAAGCCCCGTTGAGGGATCGTGTGTCTTTTTCTTTTCTTTTTTTTTTCTTTTTTGATGAATAAAAAAGAATTTTCACAACTTTCGTATTCGCTGCCAACTTCGAAGCGTTTATTCTCATCATGTGAGTCTTATAAACGAACTACCCTCCTGGGAGATCTCTGGTGATCTTGCCAAGACTAAGATACGGTCCCCCCATTTTAGCCGAGGTAAGGGGAACTCGTAAATTCTAGTCAAAGTGAAGTATATCACTAGGTTCTGCCGAAGTATAAGGAGCGTTCCACGAGCGTTGGGACGAGAATAGCTATCTCAGTTTGGATCGGGGAATAAAGGAACGTTCGGTTTTTACCGAATCAAAGAGGGGATACCTCGGTTTTTTCCAAAGTAAGGAGACTATCTCGACTTTGAGTTGAAGTAAAAAGTGATGTTTCGTTTTATGCCGAAACATAACTGGTGGTTCGGCTTCGGGCCGAAGTAGGAGGATGGCGTGTCTTTATTGAGGAGTACTTGGCTTCTGCGCCTTTTTTATTACTCTATCAGTGCCTTATCCTTTTCAAGGTGGGTCGGCTTTCTTTTTGCCGAGATGGATAAAATAGCTTTGTAACTTGCCAAATGACACTTCGTCACTTGCCTGAGTCATTTATCCAGTTGGTCCTTTCCAACGCGGGTCTTTTTAACGTACGAGATAAGCATTCGTTCACCATTGGAGGGCGTTGTTTTCACCAGGCGATTTCCAGGCCCGCCGGTATCTCAAGGACCTACAAACGATTTCCTGCATTTAAAGCTCTTGATTCGAGATCAGAGGAAAATCTTTTTTCTTACGTCACGGTATGGGAAATGTGTTCGGCGCGCTTTAAAAAGCATCCTTTTTATCCTGAACTACCACGTGGCAGCGTAGCCAGGTCGTTTTGAATCCTGGGGCTTTTGGCTTCAATGCCTGCTCACGGTTTGGTTGCCTATAAAATAGGGAGTGTGGGTCATGTTAGGCAATCTTCCAAGGCTTTCTTTTCTGCGAGTTGTAAGAGTTTCCATGGCGTCTATTTTCTTGGAATTGAGAGTAGAGGGACTAAGCTTCCCTTTTGAAAACTGGCTCGTCCCAGATAGCTGGGGTGATGGAGAACCTGCTGAAAAGCAGATAGTCCTCAAGGGAGAAATTCTCGGAGGTCATATGGAGAGTGTACGGAAGGTCCGCAGAAGTCATATAGGGAGCGCACGTATGCGCTTCCTGTGTGTCCTTTGTCGTTGGTTATGGGGATCACAAGAAATGCACGACATATGTGCCCCCCATGACTAGCATGAATTTCACCCCCTCCCTCAGCTTGAATCCCTCAGTTCATATGCCTAAGGAATCTTTCGCCATGTGAAGAGGAAGGAGGGCTGTCTGGGTCTGCTGGTTCCCTGTTTACGTTGTTGTGCAGTGACTGGCAGTCCAGCACTCCGCTTGGGGGGATGCTCCATTGGCATAAGCATCCACGGGCCCTTGGCCTGGTCATGACCCCTCCATGTATTCATCCGAGGGATTTGTGGATGGCTTGCTTTGTTCTTTGAGATTAACCAGTGGCTTAACAAAGCTTGTCTGATTTCTTTGATTTCTGGGGTCGGATGTAAAGACATCGTTTATCGACTGAACTTGCTCAACCGAGTCTTTTATTTTACTTGTATTTCCTATGCTTTGATGCACTTGTAATGCCTCTCAAGAGGTTATAATTTTTTCATCAGTAAAGAAAGTTTTTACTCTTTCTTCTTGTGACATCTGTTTCTTTTTTTTATGCGATTGTGTAGAGAGTTGTCGCTCTCATTTTATGCTTTTTGATTTGTAGCATAATCTATAAGTTCAACAGCACTTCTGTCACTTTATTTTTATGAACATGTCGCTCAGTCCTCTATGGAGGAGGTATTTATCTCTATTTTGGGTCAGAGAAAGGCCTGGGCAGCCACGTGAGTTCATGTAGTATGCATGGCCCTATTTAAGGGATGAAGCATGTATTTATTTGAAAAGAAATAACTTGTACAATCTTGCTGGTAAGCGAAGAAAGGTTACCAACCTCTGCCGAAGCATAACAGGACGTCTCAATCACATCGGAGTGTTCAAAAAATCACCCAGATAGGCTAAGGCTTTAGAGCTATATCACTCGGTTTTGCTGAGGTTTCGAATAATATATCACTCGATGTTGCCGAGCCTTCAGATAATATATCACTCGGTGTTGCCGAGCCTTTAGATAATATATTACTCGGTGTTGCCGAGCCTTCAAGAGTATATTTTACTTGGCACTGCCAAGGTTCAGAGATCGCTCGGTCCGGTCAAGGATTTATAAAAGATTATATTTTACTTAGTGCTGCCAAGGTTCGAAGATCGCTCGGCCCGGCCAAGGATTTATAAAAAATTATATTTTACTTGGCGCTGCCAAGGTTTGGAGATCACTCAGCCCGACCAAAATATTATATTTTACTTTGTGCTGCCAAGGTTCGAAGATCGCTCGGCCCGGCCAAGGATTTATAAAAGATTATATTTTACTTGGCGCTGCCAAGGTTCGAAGATCGCTCGGCCCGGCTGAGGATTTATAAAAGATTATATTTTACTTAGCACTACCAAGGTTCGAAGATCGCTTGGTCCGGCCAAGGATTTATAAACCTGCTTCTCGTTGCAGCTATTAAAGAGGGTAGTAAAGGTAGAAGTTTTGCGAATTTTTGAAAATTTTAATTCAATGGACAGAGCAAATTCGAGAGGGAGAGCGTACTCCTACAGATGATACACACGGAGATTATTCGAGTTCCACATTCGGGGAATGGATTTCTGTAATTTGATAAGGATCCTCCCAATTAGGGGACAGCTTTCCTTGCTCCAGGGGTTTCGAGACAGATGCCTTCCAAAGTACCAGATCGCCTGGAAAGAAGAGCTTTCCTTTAACTTTGGTAGAATGATAGCGGGCGACTCTTTGTTGGTAGGCCACCATACAGATCCAGGCTTTCTCCCTGACTTCTTCTATCAAGTCAAGATCAGTTCGGACTTGTTCATCGTTAGATTCTTCCGAGTAGCCTTCGATGCGAGGAGAGGGGAGCCCGACCTCCACGGAAATAACCGCTTCTGTGCTGAATGCCATCTTGAAGGGAGTCTGGCCTGTGGGAGTCCTCTCAGTGGTTTGGTATGCCCACAGCACATGATGGAGCTCCTCTGCCCATCTTCCTCGTGCTTGGTTGAGCCGAGCTTTAATTCCCTGCAAGAGAGTTCAGTTAGTTACCTCGGCTTCTCCATTAGGTTGAGGATGCCCGACCAAAGTTAGGCGATGGAGAATGCCATGATCCTCACAGAACTCCTGGAACTTGGGATTGTCAAACTATTTCCCGTTGTCGGTGATGATAGTGTGGGGAAGGCCGAAGCAGCTGATGATGGACCTCCAAACAAAATCCTTAGCTCGAGCCTCAGTTATCTGGGCGACTGCTTCGGTTTCAACCCACTTAGTAAAATAATCAATTGCAACGAATAAAAACTTCCTCTGTCCCGTTGCGAGGGGGAAAGGGCCAAGAATATCCATTCCCCATTTGGCAAAAGGTCAGGGGGATGATATGGAAGTCAGGTGGGCATTGGGGAGCCTCTGGATATTTGAGTGTCGTTGGCATGCATCACAGGCTCGGACGAGGTCATCTGCATCCTTCTGCATTATTGGCCAATAATATCCTTGGTGTAGCACTTTGTGGCATAGGGCGCGGTTGCCGAGGTGGTTGCCACAAATGCTTTCATGAACTTCCCGAAGAGCATAATTGGCTTCTGATGGATGGAGGCATTTGAGCAATGGCATGGAGAATGATCTCTTATATAGCCGATCATCGATCAGGACATAGTGAGATGACTGCATCTTTAGCCTCCTTGCTTCTCTTCTATCAGTGGGTAGCAGCCCTTCTTTGAGATACTTGTGCAGGGGGTCTATCCAGGATGGTTCGGTGTCAATTTGCATCATCTGGTCAGCATCGGTGATGCTGGACTTCTCTAGGATTTCCATGTGGAAACTCTGTTCAAGGTCCATTGAGTCCATCGTCGTCAGACGAAACAGAAGGTCGGCACGCATATTTTCAGCCCTTGGGATCTGGATGACCTTAAATTCATTAAAACAAGAAGATAGATCGTGCACCTTCTGGAGATACCAAATCATGTTCAGTTCTCGAGCTTCGAATTCGCCTCATACCTGGCCCGCCACTAATTGAGAGTCAGTGTAGGCATTCAGTTTTTCAACTTCGAGCTCACGGGCGATGCGGAGTCCGGTGAGCAGGGCCTCATATTCTGCTTCATTATTTGAGGCTGGGAAGGAGAAGCGGATGCCATATTCAAAAGTAGCACCCTTCGGGCTGATGAGGACCAGACTGGCACCAAAACCGCTTGCGCTAGAGGATCCATCGGTGTGAAGTAACCATGGAGCACAGGGCTTTGGTTGCCCAGGGGTGTCCGATGCAGAACCATCTTCGAGCATGGTGCGTTCGAGGAGGAAATCCGCTAGGACTTGGGCTTTGATGGCCGGATGAGGCTGGTACTGAATGTCATGCTCGCTTAGTTCGACAACCCACTTGGTCATTCTCCCCGATGCTTCCGGATGATGGATGATTGCCTTGATGGGTTGGTCAGTTAGGACGGTGATGGTGTGCGATTGAAAATATGGTCGTAGCTTCTGGACCGATGTCACTAGGGGCAGAACCATCTTCTCCACTTGAGTGTACCTCATCTCAGCATCTTTGAGCAATTTGCTGACATAATAAATAGGCTATTGAATTCTGCCCTCTTCTCTAATTAGCACCGAGCCAACAGCATTCTCAGATACCGCGAGGTACAGGCTCAGCGTTTCACCTAGCTTTGGGCTACTGAGGAGAAAAGGTGAGCCAAGGTATTTCTTGAGGTCTTCAAAGGATTTTTGGCAATCTGAGGTCCATTGAATATTTTTAGCTGACCGAAGAGCTTTGAAGAAGGGGAGGCACTTCTCGGCTGATCGAGCAATGAAGCGACTAAGGGCCGCTATCCTTCCGGTGAGGCATTGCACGTCCTTGATCGATCCAGGAGGGGCCATCTGCCGCAAGGCCTAGATCTTTTGGGGATTTGCTTTGATGCCCCGCTGAGAGATCATGAAGCCAAGGAATTTCATAGAGTTGACTCTGAAAGCGCATTTGGTAGGGTTGAGCTTCATTTGATACTTCCGAAGAATTTTAAAGCTTTCCGAAAGGTCCTCGATATGTTGGGATGCTTCCTTACTCTTCACCAGCATATCGTCAACATAAATCTCCATATTCCGACCGATTTGCTCTTTGAAAACTTTATTGATCAGCCTTTGGTAGGTGGTACCTACATTTTTCAAACCAAAAGGCATAACTGGTAGCAATAGATACCTCGGTCGGTGATGAAGGCAGTCTTTTTCTCATCCTCGGGTACCATCTAGATCTGGTTGTAGCCTGAATAGGCATCCATAAAGGTTAGCATCTGGTGGCCTGAAGTTGAGTCCACAAGTTGGTCGATTCGGGGAAGGGAGAAGTTGTCTTTCAGGCAGGCTTTGTTAAGGTCGGTGAAGTCGATGCAGATCCTCCATTTGCCATTTGATTTTTTCACCATAACCACATTTGCCAGCCAATCTGGATAATTGACTTTTCGGATGAAGTTGGCTTTAATAAGCTTATCCACCTCCTCCTCGATGGCCTTCTAGCATTCGTAGGCGAAGCTTCTTTTCTTTTACTTGATTGGCCGAACTGTCTCGTCCACACTGAGGTGGTGAACCAGGACATCTGGGCTAATTCCAGGCATATCTGTTGCGGACCAGCCGAAGACATTGGCATTTCTCCGAAGGAATTCGATTAACTCCTGCCGAGGCTTTTCTTCCAGCTGTGATCCAATCTTTACGGTTTGGTCGGGCCGAGCTTCGCTGAGTGGTACCTCCTCCAATTCTTTGGCTGGTTCTCCTCATTGCTCGGCGAAATCCTCTCGGGCATCCAATCCATCTACCTCGGATTTTATGGACTGAAGGTCGGCGACAAAGCAATGTCGAGCCATAATTTAACTTCCCCAAACAATCCCCACTCCCCATTCGGTGGGGAATGGAAACAATGGCCTTGAGAGACATCTGTCCCAGCCTGCCAAGAATGGCATTATAAGGTGATCGAAGCTTGATTACAAGGAAGTCCATAAGCTTAGTAGCCACACGAGGCCAGGTGCCGGCTCGGACCATCAAAGTGATGACCCCTTCGGGGATTACGGAGTCACCTGTGAAGCCCACCAGTGTGGACTCCATGGTTCAAAGACTTTCTACCCAGAATTTTAACCTCTCAAAGGCATCAAAGTGCAAAATATTAATGGAGCTTCCGCTATCAATAAGAACCTGGCTTACGTCATAATTATCTAGATTTAGAGATACAACCAGAGCGTCATCATGGGGGTACTGTACCTTCTGAAGGTCTTCATTAGAAAAAGTGAGCTCGTCAACTCGAGCTTTCTTTGACGGGCCTTCATCATCACCTGGCTAGGAAGATGGAGAATCGGCCGCAGCTATCACATTAACATGGCCGATAACTGGAGGGTTCGGCGGTGGGAGTTGGCGAGGTTCGGGCTGGTGATTCGCCTCATTGTTCGGCTTAGGAGGCCCTCTAAATCGATCCAGTCTGCCTCATTGGATTAATCGCTCAATCTCATTCTTGAGCTGCCAACAGTCCTTAGTGTCATGCCGTGATCCCGATGAAAGCGGCAGTACTTGGCAGGATCTCTTCGAGCTCCGTTGCCTCGAAGAGGAGGGGGTCGAGGAATCTGGCGCTCAATCTCCATCAAAATCTGCGCCCTCGACGCGGTGAGGGAAGTGTAACGATCGAACCTTCGAGCTGGGCTCCGGGTTCGGTCTCGCGGCGGAGGCGGAGGAGCTCTCTGGCGGTGAGGCGGGCTAATGTGGCGGTAGCCTCGCCGTTTGTCTGGGCCCTTCGCCTCCTTCTTCAGTTGTTTAGCTCGAGCTGACCTCCTCAATTCCTCAACCCTAGCGTACTTATCTGCTAGGGATATCATGTATGAAAGGCTCTTTGGGTAGTTGACCTCCAGAGCTAGGTAGAAGTCTCCCCCCTTGGACACTCCTCCAGCCAGGGCGGACATGGCCACCTCGTGGTTGAGGTGGTCGACTTCTAGGAGGGCCGCATTGAAGCGGCCAATATAACTCTTCAGTGATTCCTCCTCTCTCTGCTTGACCTCAGAGAAGGAATCGGATCTCCATCATTGGCGGAAGCTACTGACGAACTGGCTGATAAGCAGATAGCCCAGCTCATCGAAAGAATCAATAGAACCTAGTTTCAAGCTGTTGAACCAGGTTCGGGCAGATCCCCTTAGAGTGAAGGGGAAGGCACGACAGAGGATCGCATCTGACGCTCCATGGAACATCATGATGGACCTAAAGTTGCTCAGATGATCATCGGGATCGGTGGATCCGTGGTACGGTTCAATGGTGGGGAGTTTAACATGAGGGGGAATCACTTCTCTCATGATCCTCTTGGAGAAGGGGATGCCCTGCTCCGCCTTCGGCTAGGGTGGAGGAGCTTGCTTGGTAGAATCTAGCTTCTGACGCCATTCCTGATGCATCTCCTGCATCTACTGCCTGATCCCTTCATCCAGAGTGGTAGGAGGGGTCGGGCGATGAGAAGATGGCAGTGGTGTTGAATCCTGAGAGGATATCGACGAGGGATAGCAAACCCATATGGATCTAAGTGGGCTCTTCCCTCCAGCTCATTGCAGCGCCGATCTCATCTTCGCAAGCCGGCAACCGCGATCCACCGCCCCAGGCGGTTCGGAAGAAGAGGTTGCAGGCAGAGCGGGGGCATCGGCCTCCTCGCAAGGCTGGGAAGTAGGAACGACAGGGCCAAGGATCTCCTGAAATCCCTGGATTATCTGGGTCAATGCTTAAACCTGCTGGACCAGAGTGGTGAACTGGTCCAGGGTTACTGCCATTGCCAGTGGGGAAGGAGTTTCAGCTGGTGGTGGTTGCGGAGGTGCTACATCACTGACTGGATCAGGCTTTTGAGACGCGCCCTGATCTTGAGCCTCAGAGGTGGCTCTTTTCCGATTGGCCATTAGAGGATGCTTCTTCTGGTTTTTTAGTCTTGTCTCCTGGATTACAAGTTTATGGGACTTGAGGCCCTTCCTCTAGCACCAATCTGTTGCCGCGGAAATCTGTTCTCCAACTCGCGTGCGCTTCCAGCTCTGTGTCGAACTCTGATCTCGACGTCCGGGGTGGAACCTGCAAGACAGTCCGCGCTAGCAAAGGATTTCCTTGGGGTTGTCCTCTGCGAGGGACCCTCCGACGCCCAAGTCAGTGGAGATTAACAGCATGCAGATATGAGGAAAAGACTTTTCACAGAAGAATCTCCCTCCAAGCTCTCGATCGGAGCTCTAATGTAGTGATTGATTCTGTAAAGCCAAATGAGTGTACAAGGTAATTTTTTGTGCGTAACTGAGAGGTTGAAGTGTTGTGGTATTTATAGAGGATCACCTGATTCCCTGGAAGCGTAGTGGGAGCTGAAAGTTGTTATGATTTGAAACGGATTCGAATCGAGTTTGTTACGAGATCAGTAGGATCTGTATCTTGTCAGTTAGTAGATCGATGGCTGGGAGAGCTAGTTGATGACTTAGGATTCCATGATTGCGTAGGCTCTTGGTCACTCCTAGGTATGATTCTCTGTTTGGAATCTTATTCTGTTTCAGGGAATAAGGACTCTCCCGTGTCGGATTCCGCAGAGGTATTTTGAATGTTGTGGCTGGCCTGGATGAGGAATAGCTTGATTTTTTGAAGTATAAAATGGATCGGCTCGAATGACTGAGGAATAAGGATGACTCGGCTCAGATGGCCAAAGCATAAGGCTAGTTCAGGTTACCGATGAATAAGGATGGCTCGGCTCAGATGGCCAAAGCATAAGGCTAGTTCGGGTACCGAGAAGTAAAGATAGCTCATCCCAGATGGCCGAAGTATAAGGATAGCTCGGATTACCGAGGAATAAGGATAACTCGGCTCTGATGGCCGAAGCATAAGGATAGCTCGAGTTGCAGTCAGGGTGACCCGACCTCATCAAAGCTGATTTGACCTTGTTGCTAGAATGTCACGCCAGCTGGCCAGTCAGCAAGCGGGGTGTTTGGATTGGGCGTGACCTCATCGCTAATGTGAGCGATCAATAACACAATAACGATTTTACCCCTCATTATACACTAAAAGATATATACAAAGAGATTTAATACTAGATAAGAAATACCTTCTCATCAATCACCGATGAGGACCATATAATATCCATGTGCTCAGTAACACGATCGCCACCAATCCCGACAACTGTTGGTGGACTGAAATTGAGTTGCTGTTTACAAGCTCAAACAAGAACAAATTTACTGAACATATTTCTAATTGCTAAACTAAATTTTTTATAGGCTTACATAGACTAGTATAATCAAGTCAATATATACACACGTAATACTCTTCTAGACTCTTGAAAATCAATAGTAAACTTAATGTCAATGGGAAAACAAAGAGACGCTTGCCGCAAGTTACTAGAACAGTTTTGCATATCACAAGAAATATCTTTTTAGTCAAATCTTAGGAATTAACTCTATGTTTTGGAAAGTGTTTTATAGCCCAGTTCTCACCCTTAATGCGCTTTCTTCACAACTCCACTTAATTCTCTCAGAGATGGTAAAACCTCTCTTTTGAAAAAGTGCCTTTTTGAGAATATCAGCAAACTGCTCTTGAGTCTTGCAATACTCCAACTGTCTTGTGTCTTTGAAAGACTCCAACTGACTTTCATTTTTTCCTATGGCTTCTTTAATGAAGTGATATTTTATTGCAATATGCTCCTTTTGTTTACGATTGATTGGAGTTTTTCCAATAGTTATTGCTGATTTATTATCACAATTCAAAATGACGCCTTCGATCTTTATCTTTGTCCAACATCTTCAAGAATTTTTCTCAGCCACAACTTGAAAAGAAGCTTCTGCCGCTGTTACATACTTTGCTTTATAAGATGACTGAGCCACAATATTTTGCTCTTTTGAAAGCTAAAAACAAATATCAGAATCAAGAGAATAAATAGATCCCGACGTGCACTTCATATCATCAAGATTTTTAACCCAATCATTATCAGAATAAGTAATTAATCTTAAATTGTCTGCAGCCTTGTACATGATACTATACTCAATTGTTCCTTGCAAATATCTTTACACTCTCCTTGCAGCTCCAAAGTGAATCTGACTTGGATCTTGAATGAATCTTGTGAGTAGACTAGCTACAAATATGATGTCACGTCAGGTGGCAGCAAGATATAATAGATTTTTAATCAAACTTTTATAAATTAAAGCATTAGCCATCTTTGCACTATTCTCTTTCTTTAACTTTCATTTGCAACCAATGGTATAGCTATAAACCTACAATTCTTCATGATAATTTTACAAGAATATTTTATATATATATTTTTAAGAAATAAAAAATTCTTTTCTATTTGTGGAACCTCTATCTCTAAGGAAAAATGGAGTAAACCCAAATCACTCATCTCATATTTTACATCATATCTTTCTTGAACTCTTGCATGAAATTAAAGTCATCTCCTCTAAAAAAGACCATCTACATGTACACGCACAATGATGATGCAATCATCTCTTTCTTCATAAGCTTTTGCTCCTTTGAAATCCATTCTTAATTAATAATTATCAAACTCATTACTCCATGCTCGAAGAGCTTGTCTCAACCTATAAAGGGTCTTCTTTAATATGTAAACTTTATCTTTTACTGCTTTTCTCAAGAAGCCTTTAGGTTGTTCAACATAAATTTCTTTTTTAAGCCTGCCATTTAAAAAAAATGATTATCATCAAGCTGAACTATCATTTCATTTGTGCAGCGAGAGAAATCAAAATTGTTATTGTTTCTAGCCTTTAAGCAGAAGCAAAGATTTCAAAAAAATCTATATCTAGTTTTTATGTGAATCTCCTAGGAATTAGTCATGCCTTGTATTTTTAAATATTTTTTATCTTGATTAATTGAGGTTTATCTTGTTAATCTATTTTAGTCCAACAATTTATTCACCTTTATGTCTGCCCACCAAATTCCAAGAATGGTTCTTTTCAACTATATTCACCTCCTCTTCATAGCTTTCTTCCATACATTATACCTTGCTACATCTTCAAAATTTTTAGGTTCTATGGAAGAAAAATTCCAAGATTCATAAATTGCACTCGATCTTCTTGTTCTTAGAGAAGATTGTAATGAAGAGAAATCTAAAAAAGAATCAGAAATATGAAAAACAATCTTCACTTGGACTTGGGTCTCTTGATGATTAAAATGTTAATGGAGTGCTTGATTCTCTATTTGAGACATCTCTTCTTTTATTCTTCTTGAAATTATTGATTGGCCATGAATAAATATTCCTTGCTCCTTTTTTTTCTTTCAAGTTCTATTAGCTTTTTCATTAAAAATAACATTTCTACTTATGATCAACTTGTTAGTTGCAATATTATATAAGCGATAGCCTTTAATATATTATAACCAAGAAATATGCATATTTGACTCTTCTAGTCAAATTTGGTTCTTTTTTCAGTAGGTATATGAACATAACTAATACTAAACTCAACTCAACTCATCTAAGCCTTTTCCCAACTACATGGGGTCAGCTATATGAATCTGCTTTCTCCACTCTGCTTTTTCCACTTGAGCACAGCAACCTCAGCTACAACATATTTAGCTTCTGCTGTAGATAATACAACTAAATTTTGCTTTTTGCTAAACCAAGAGAGTAAGTAATTACTCAAGAATTAGGATGAACCACTCATGATTTTTCTATCTTGTTTACATCCAGCAAAATCAAAATCAAAATATGCAACCAAATTAAATGTGGAGTCTCTAGAATACCATAATCCTACATTTTTAGTTTCTCTCAAATATCTAAAGATTCTTTTTATAGCTATTAAGTATGATTCCCTAGGATCATATTGATATCTAGCATAGATACAAACAACAAACATAATATCTGGTTTACTAGCAATTAAGGTAAAGAAGAGATCCAATCATACCTTTATAAAGCTTTTGATCTACTTTCTTACTATCTTCATCCTTGTCAAGTTTGCATGAGAGACTTATTGGTGTGCCAAGGGGTTTACCTATTTTCATACTAAACTTTTGAGAATTTATTTTGTATACTTTATTTGATTGATGAAAATGTCTTCCTTCTCTTGGTTGATTTGGAGTCCATGAAAGAAATTCAGTTCTTCCATCATGCTCATTTCAAATTCTTTATGCATCAACTCAGCAAACTCTTGACAAAGTGAATTGTTAGTAGCATCGAATATTATATCATCTACATAAATCTGTACAACTAATAAATTATTTTTTCTTTTCAAAAATAGGATTTCATCAACATTGCCTCTAGAAAAATTATTTTCAATCAAAAATTTGCTAATCCCATCATACCAAGCTCTAAGTGCTTGTTTCAAACTATGAAGTTTCATATAAAGTTTAAAAATATGATTTAAAAATTTATGTTCTCAAAAGCAGGGGTTGTTCAACATAGACTTTTTAATTTATAAAATTATTTAAAAATATGCTTTTTACATTCATCTAAAATAAATTAATGTTCATGCAACATGCAAATGCTAATAATAACTTAATGGCTTCTAATCTAGCTACCGATGCAAAGATTTTATCAAAATCAATACCTTCATCTTGATTATATCCTTTTACAACCAATCTAGCCTTATTTTTAATGATAATTTTATTCTTATCTAACTTGTTCCTAAATTTCATTTGGTTCCTATGACAGGGTGATCATCATGTCTATCAACTAGGATGCATACTTTATTTCTAGTGAATTGGTTCAATTCCTCTTGCATTACTAACATTCAATAGCTATCTTTTTCAACTTTCTCAATAGACTTGGGTTCTATATGAGATATAAATGTAAGATAATTATTGACATTTTAATAGATGACCTAGCTCTTACTCCTTGAGATGAATCACCTACGATTAGGTTCTTTGGATGACCATAGCCAAATCAATCTCTAGGAAGATCTATATCATTATGAGTAGTGTCAATACCCTTATAATTAACTGAATCATCATCTTTAGCTTTAGGTTCACGATCAGAAGATGCATCAATATTTGATTTTTTAAAATCTCTTCCAAGAATATTAGTATCTTCCTCATCGTCTTTCTTTTTTGAACTAGATGCTAAAGACTCATTAAAGACTATATGAATTGACTCTTCAATAATCAAATACTTCTTATTGAACACTCTATATACATTGCTAGATGTGAAGTATCCTAAGAAGATACCTTCCTCTAATTTAGCATCAAATTTTTCTAGATTGTCTCTCCCATTGGTGTGTATAAAACATCTACAACCAAATGCATGAAAGTAACTAACATTGGGTTTTCTATTATGCCATAGTTCATAAGGAGTTTTCTTAAAGATTGATCTAATGAGGGTTCTATTTAGGATGTAACATGCTGTATTTATAGCTTTTGCTCAGAAATATTTAGGGAGTTGGCTTTCACATAGTATGGTATGGGCCATGTCATCTAGAGTCCTATGCTTCTTTTCTACCATTCCATTTTATTGAGGTATCCTACGAGCTAAAAAATAATGATGGATGCCATTTTCTATAAAAAAACTTTTTAAATAATTAATTTTTAAATTTAGTATCATGATACTTCTAAGAGACACTATGGTAATGTTTTTCTCATTTGTGACTTTTCTAAAGAATTTTAAAAAAATAAAGAAAGTCTCATCTTTATGAGCTAAAAATAATACACAAGTGAATCTAGTGTAATCATCTACTATCATAAGACCATATTTCTTTTCCCCTAAACTTATGGTTTTAGTAAGTCTGAAAAGATACATGTGAAGTAGTTCAAGTGACCTAGAAGTTGAAACAATATTATTTAATTTAAAAGAACTCTTAATTTGTTTTTCAAATTAACATGCAACATAAATTCTATCATTTTTAAAATTTAGTTTTGGAAGTCCTTTAACTAAATCCTTTTAAGCAATTTTAAAATCATGTGTGTGCTTGTATGACCTAATCTACGATGCCATAGCCAATCAATCTCATTAACTTTAGCATCACTAGCAATTAGGCAATGATTACTTATAGATAAAACATCTAAATCAATTAAGTACACATTGCCACATCTATTTCCAACAAAAATGATGCTATTATCAATGGAATTAAATAGTATTGAAATAAAGGCCTCAAAGGAGACTTTCAACTGTTATCATAAAGTTGAATAATACTAATTAAATTATGCTTCAAACCATTAATATATAAAATATTTTTAATAAAAGTAGATGGAGTGATTTAAATTTTATCAATACCCAAAATGTGATCTTGACCATTATCTCCAAAGGTTGCCACTCCATCTCTTTTTGCTTCTAGGATGATGAACTGATCTTTATCATCCGTCATGTGTCTTGAGCAGCCAATATCAAGATACCACTTTCTTTTTGCTCTTTTAACTACAAGACATACCTATATAGCAATCAAGTCTTATGTTTAGGTATCCAAACTTTCTTAGGCCCTTCATGGTTTGTCGCAAAAAATATGATTTCTTTTGAAACCCAAATCATCTTTCTCTTTTTGCTAGCATTTACATGATATTTTTTATGATTGCAAATATAAGATTTATGACCTCTACTTCCACAGCAAAAATAGAAAACATAATTATCAATAGAGATTTTAACAAAGAAATTATTAACCAATTTTTTCTTTTTGTAGGGCTTGTATCCTAAACCTACTCTTTCAAAAATAACTCTTTAATTATTTAACAGCAAATTAATCTTTTAGAACTATAAGTAAATTTATTAACAATATTCTTATATTTTTTAATTTTATCTTTTAATTTTTAATTTTTAGCAGACATAGCATTCTTCTCATTTTCTAAAACTTGCCTTTTAGATTTTACCTTTTCAAATTTAGCAACAAATTCTTTTAACATTTGAGAAGATTTTGATTCTCATTTTTCAAAACTTTATTTTTTGATCTAAGAACTTTAAAATCATTTAGAAGTTCATTAAAAGCATCATAAAGTTCATCAAATGTGAAATCATAAAAAGGGCTTTAAGAACATACCTCTTCCTCATTGGCCATAAGGCATATGTTTGAAACGTCTTGATGTTCCTTCTTAGAGGATAATTCATCACTGTCACTCCATGTTATAACATAAGCCTTCTTATTTTTGAATTCCTTCTAAGTTGAGGACATTCAAACTTGTAATGTCCTGGCTTCTTACATTCATTTCATATTACAGGATCATTCCCTTCTCTTTCTTCTTATCCTTGTTCCTTCTGTTTTGACACCATATCTTCTTTTGAAAATGGCCTCCTTCTTTGCATAAACTTTTTGAATTTTCTAGCCAGAAGGACGGTGTTATCATCATCTTCTTCTTCTTCACTGCTACTCTTCTCCTTTTCAGCAACTTTCAATGCAATGATTTTTTTCTCTTGACATCTCCTCCATGTGTTGCTTCATGGTGAGTTTATGTGTCATGAGGGATCCAAGAAGCTCCTCCAATGGTAAGGTATTCATATCTTTTACTTCTTGGATAGCTGTCACTTTTGCTTCCCAAGTCCTCGAAAGAGATCTAAGTATTTTTTGCATAAGCTCATAGTTAGTATAGGTCTTTCCAAGACTTTCTAATCCATTCACAATATCTATAAATCTAGTGTACATGCAGGTAATGGATTCATTCTGTTCCATGCTAAAGAGTTCATATTTGTGCACAAGCATATTAATTTTTAACTTTTTAACCTGGTTGGTAGCCACATGGGTAACTTTCAACCGATCCCATATCTTCTTGGCTGAGATGCAAGTAGCTATTCTATTGAATTCATTTGCATCTAAGAGCAGTATAGGATGTTAAAGGCCTTGGCATTTAGCTGGGTCATTTTCTTATCATTCTCAATCCAATCCCTTTTAGCTTAGGAATGATAGAACCATCTACCATGTGTATGGAAGTGTTGGTACCATGTATAATGACACTCCAAAGATCATAATTCAAAGCTTGAATGAATATTATCATCTAGCTTTCTAGTATGAGTAGTTGGTTCCATTAAACAATGGAGGACGATTGATGGATATTATTCCTTAGAAAAAGAAGAATCAGCTTGAGCTGTCATTTGAATCTTTAGCTTTTGATGGTTAGATCAAGGAAGGATGAGCACCGGCTCTTATACCAATTATTGGCCTACATGGCAACCCAAGAGGGAGGATGAATTGGGTTCTTTAAAAATTTTAAATTTACTTCTTAAAAATAATTCACAAGTATAATGCTATGAAGAGATGTATGTGTGGTGCAAAATAAGCTAAACAAAAAATGAAAGATAGAGAGAAGAGTAAAAGATAAGCACAATAAACACAAGGATTTTATAGTGGTTCGGTGTAAACTACACCTACGTCCACTCCCAAGGATCTCTTGGGTATCACTATAATCGCCCTAATTATAGAGAAGTTGTTGTGCAAGCTCCCAACTCAAACATATTATTTTATCCTGGGATGACAACGAATCCAGCTAATTTTCACAGGATCACCAGTACAAAATCTCTAACAAGCCTCCTAAGCTTGCACAAAGCTAAACTGCCCCCTTGATTTAATCTCCTAATTGAATCAACCTACAAAGATAATAAAGAGTTGTAATACAGCAAGAATAAAGCTCCAAAATAAGCAAATAAAATAATATAATATAATGAAAATAGAAAGAGCCTGATTAGAAAATTTCTGAAGTTGGGCTTTTCTTTTTTTTCTTTCCTTCTTTTGATCTTCCTCAAGATAGAACTTGAAGCTTTTGGAAGATTCTTCAATTTGAAGCTTGAATCAGATCTATGGCTTTCTTCTTTTCTTCTTTTTCTCTCTTTTGATTTAGTAAAAATCCCTCAAGAGTGGCCTTTGGTTCTTGGGATTTTACTTGAACTCTGTTTTCTCTGTTTTTCTCTCTAGGGCTTTGAAAGTTTTGAACTTTTTCTCTTGATTTCTCTTTTTCTTCCCTCTTATCTTCTGAATCAACCTAAGGCTCTTACTTATAATCTCCTTCTAAATCCACTTTTAGAAGAAAACTATCCATTATTTTTAGTTGGAAGTGTGTTTTATATGAATAGAGAAAGAGTCGCTGATGTTTGTTGAAAAAATGTCATATTCTGGAGCCATCTCTGACAGTTCTGGAGTCAACTCCTGATAGCCTTGAGTCGACTCGAATAGGTTGCGAGTTGGCTCAAATGCGGGTTGTCCAAAAAGTTGATTATCTGCCCATAGAGGAGTCGTCTTTAACTTTTCTAGGGTCGACTCGAGTTCATTAGGAGTCGACTCGAGGATCTTCAGGAGTCGACTCGAGTTGGATCCCAAAATTGCAAATCTCTGTAACTCTGTCTGACTCGACTCAAGCTTCTAAAGGAGTCAACTCGAGCTCTTTGCAGAAATGCAGTCACTCTATCTTTCTGATCGAGTCAATTCGCCCTTTGCAGGAGTCAACTCGAGACCATGCCGAATGTGTCAAGGCATGTCGGAGTCGACTATTCACCTATGTGAGTTGACTCTAAAAGCTGAAACTGACACTTAGAGTAAGACACAAGTCCAAGCTCGATTTTTTTTTTGTAATTTCAACTGATTAATGATACAATTTCTGAAACACTTAAACAAAATTATTAGTAATATAATAAATATACTCATGTGATTTTTGTTATTCATCAAAATTAATATGTGGGTCAACATAACCACATATCCATCTTAACATGCGCATTTTTGTTACACTTAATTTATTCACATACTATTTTAGTATTGCCCAACACTCTATTCCATATAGCATAACTGGCCTAATAGCGATTTTATAGAATTTTTCTTTCAACTCCGCCAAGACCGGTTCCAAGCTCGGGTTAAGAAGAAGGATTGCGTTAGGAAGTTGATAGCCAACGTAAAACTCCGTTAGTTCCCTTAAAACATATATGAGCATAACTAATGCAACCACAAATTTTAAAATAACTTATAAAGTGCTTCCTTCCATTCCAAGGGAATCTTATTATTCATAATTTATTGAGAATGTATATACAACAGTATTTACAGCTTTAGCCCAAAAAATGTTGGCAGCTCCTTTCAATCAACATAGACCTTGCCATTTTTATAATAGTCATGTTCTTCTTTTCTATGATTCCATTCTATTATGGAGTGTATCCTACTATCAATTGCATCCAAATTCTTTCATCTTTACAAAAAATTTTAAATTCTTGTGGGGTATATTCACCTCCTCTATTACTTAAAATTGTCTTTATATTTGCTTTTCAACAATGATTTTAAATCTCTTGAAAACTTACAAGGTTTTTTATTTTTCCTTTAGGAAACAAACTCATTCCATGCAAGAATAATTTTCAATAGATATAAGAAATTATCTTTGTTGGCTTAATGATGGAGTCTTCGTTTCTCCACAAATATCAGTATGTATGAGCTTCAATGATGTATAGGTTCTTCAAAATCTTCCTTTTCGAAATCAGCTCCTTTATGTTTGCCCAAGATACAACTATCGCATGGATACCTCTTGGTCTGAATTTGAGGTAGCCCATCCACCATATCTTTCTACTTAAGTAGCCTCAACCCATGAAAATTCAAGTGACAAAACCTCTTATGCCATAGCCAAGAATCTTCTGCAACTTGACACTTTAAGGCATTAGAGTGAAATTCAATGGGAAATTTTCTATATATTTTTTGTCATTTTCACTTTTGCTATCACTTGATTTTTATTCTTTTTGTCAGAAGTCTATAACTATTCTCTTGGAAAAGAAAATGGTAACCATTCTCAACAAGCTATCCAACACTTAATAAGTTTTGCTCAAAATCAAGCACCAAATTAAAGAACATCGTGAATATATTTGACACCTCTTTTTGTTTTTACTACGATTCTTCTAGCTTCTACAATAGTCCCATTTCCCATGTGCACCTTTGAAGATATTATACCATCCATGTCAAGAAATATTTTTTCATCTCCTGACATATGATTAATACAGTCGCCATCAAGATACCATATGTTTTTCTTTTTATGAGATGCTAACTGAGATGCATAAAATAGGTTCCCTTCATCATCTTTTTCTTCTATGAAATTAGCATGCTCTTTTGCTCTAAATTTGCAACTTTTTTCAACATAAATAAACCTTTTGCAATAATAACATTGAGGCTTGCCACGAAACCAACAATCAGTAGTCAAATGATTTGTTCTCTTTCAAATTTTATAAGCTCGTTTAGAATTATTTGAATTCATAACTTTGTCCCATTTTTCTTCTTTCATGCATTTTGTTTGGATCATAACTAGAAAAGTTGTTGGGGGCAAATGTTGCAAGTGAATTGTAGGCAATCTAATTAAACCACTATTTGCAACTTGTAAGTGCAACTGCAGACTCCTTTTGGACGACAAAAACGGTCCAAATTTTGTCATTGAAGAATGTTCAGGAACCTCGAAACATTAAAGTAGCAGTTTTGTAGTTTTTTTCTCAAAATTGAAAAAAGAAAAAAAAGAAAAGATTGATGAAATTATAAAGCTTTTATTAATGAAATTACTAAGCGTACAGTGCTCCGGCTAGTTGCCACTGGGTATCCCGCAAATCAACAAATAACATTTAGGTGTTTCTTTATAAAAATAATAATAATAAAAAAGGTCTTATTACTGAGATTACTTTAACAATATCCTTATTTATTATTGCGTGGACGGCCATGGTCCTTATTTCTTGCAGACGATTCCTCGGCCAGTGATGCCGCTCGAACACTCGACAGCAGCTGGTTCTGTTACCAATGCGATGCCTGCAGCGTCCCGCCCAAAGCGTGAAACTTTGCAATCCGCGGCATGGAGATCAGATGTCAGGAACATATGCTCTCCTCCCATGATAGGCATGTTGGATGACATATTCACCCTGCTAACGTAACCCTCTCTGTACGTCTGCCCCAGGACTCCATGCACGTCGTTGGTAAGGGAATAGAACTTAAATCCTAAATCAAGGTGAGCAAAGCAGTCATCGGCGGTCACACCATATCGGTGCACCCGAGACTCTTCCTCCGTGATCGGGACCACGGTAGCAGTGATCTGAAGCATCCCTTCGACCTCGACCGTGACTGCATTGGTGCCGCTTGATCGAACGATGGACACGACCGGAACAACCGGCGATTGCCACTTGGCGCCCTCGTCGGTCGGGAGGTCGATGGGCTCGTCGTCGAATGTGATGGCAAGGCGGTCCACAGTATCATCCCATGCTGCGGTTTTCTGGGCGCCGACGTACAGACGGTGACGACCGAAGAGCACGGCGATGGATTGGACCCAGGTGAAGTCTCGGGTCATGTTCGGAGCTCGCTTGCCGATGAAGTGAGCATTGATGTGGAGGTCGGAGTCGGAAAGCAGGCAGAAGTCACGGTCCTTTCGGCCATGGAAGTAGAAAGTGATGCCGTCACCACCAACAAAGCGTGGATCGCAGCACGCTGCACCTCGTTTGTCGCAATCTGCAGCACAAGATACGCCATGCATGCTAACAGGTCATTAATGCCTTACCACTGCTCGATCAGTGCTCTTAGTGATGTTTGGGACAACGAGCAACCATGTAAACGAGACGCAGAAATAAGTAATTGTACTACTTGAATCGATACTTACGGCAGACGGGACGGCAGAGAAGGCAGTCGATTTTGCAAGACTTGGGGCATTGCAAGGGGCAGCAGAACTGGGCGGCGCAGAGGGGAAAACGCTGCACGTCACAATGCACTTTCTTGGGCTTCTGTGGTCTGGCCTCTGCTAGGGCCAGTAGAAGGAGGGCAGTCACTAGCAGCAGAATCATTAGGCTTGATCGTGCCATTTTAGCCGGTCGTTGCTGCAGTGAACCTTAAGAAGGCCAGCTATCGTTGTGGTTTTGGCTTTGGGCGGCGGAGGGTGGTGCAACCGGGGCAGCGTTTTATAGCGTGTTTCACTTGAAATGAAAGTGGGGGGAATGATCGATGGCTCTCTCCCTCCTTGACTTTTAAAGGTGCCAACACGTGGGCTCCACGTTAGGCAAGCAAACCGGCCAGCCGGAATCTTGTCTGATCTAGGGTTTTTGGCAATACCAGCGCACGCAGCGATTCGACCGACTGGATCAGCGGGGTTGGCAACCTCGTCCTGACAGAATTCGGCTGCTTAAATTCACTTTGTCCACTCAACTTTGATCTGGTGGTTTTAAGGCCATACGAGCCATCATCAAACCTGAAAGGCTTTTACTTGTTTTTGCCCCTCAATTGCTGGTTTTGTTAAACCGGCTTGATTAAATTAGGCAGGAAAGGCCAGGCCATTGCACCCAACGTACATCTGCTACTCTTCCAAATTTTAGTTCTTCTACGAGTTTGAAAATACCTACTGGCATTGCTAACACACTAAAAGATATATACAAAGAGATTTAATACTAGATAAGAAATACCTTCTCATCAATCACTGATGAGGACCATATAATATCCATGTGCTCGGTAACACAGTCACCACCAACCCCGACAACTGTTGGTGGGCTGAAATTGAGTTGCCGTGTTTACAAGCTCAAACAAGAACAAATTTACTGAACATATTTCTAATTGCTAAACTAAAATTTTCATCGGCTTACATAGACTAGTATAATCAAGTCAATATGTACACACGTAATACTCTTCTAGACTCTTGAAAATCAATAGTAAACTTAATGTCAATGGGAAAACAAAGAGACGCTTGCCGCAAGTTGCTAGAACAGTTTTGCATATCACAAGAAATATCTTTTTAGTCAAATCTTAGGAATTAACTCTATGTTTTGGAAAGTGTTTTATAGCCCAATTCTCACCCTTAATGCGCTTTCTTCACAACTCCACTTAATTCTCTCAGAGATGGTAAAACCTCTCTTTTGAAATTGTGCCTTTTTGAAAATATCAGCAAATTAACTGCTCTTGAGTCTTTGCAATATGCTCCTTTTGTTTACGACTGATTGGAGTTTTTCCAATAGTTATTGCTGATTTATTATCACAATTCAAAATGATGCCTTCGATCTTTATCTTTGTCCAACATCTTCAAGAATTTTTCAAAGCCACAACTTGAAAAGAAGCTTCTGCCGCTGTTACATACTTTGCTTTATAAGATGACTGAGCCACAATATTTTGCTCTTTTGAAAGCTAAAAACAAATATCAGAATCAAGAGAATAAATAGAACCTGACGTGCACTTCATATCATCAAGATTTTTAACCCAATCATTATCAAAATAAGTAATTAATCTTAAATTGTCTGCAGCCTTGTACATGATACCATACTCAATTGTTCCTTGCAAATATCTTTACACTCTCTTTGCAGCTCCAAAGTGAATTTGACTTGGATCTTGAATGAATCTTGTAAGTAGACTAGCTACAAATATGATGTCACGTCTGGTGGCAGCAAGATATAATAGATTTCTAATCAAACTTTTATAAATTAAAGCATTAGCCATCTTTGCACTATTCTCTTTCTTTAACTTTTCATTTGCAACCAATGGTATAGCTATAAACCTACAATTCTTCATGATAATTTTACAAGAATATTTTCTATATATATTTTTGAGAAATAAAAAATTCTTTTTATTTGTGGAACTTCTATCTCTAAGGAAAAATGGAGTAAACCCAAATCACTCATCTCATATGTTTACATCATATCTTTTTTGAACTCTTGCATGAAATTAAAGTCATCTCCGCTAAAAATTAGACCATCTACATGTACACACACAATGATGATGCAATCATCTCTTTCTTCATAAGCTTTTGCTCCTTTGAAATCCATTCTTAATTAATAATTATCAAACTCATTACTCCATGCTCGAAGAGCTTGTCTCAACCTATAAAGGGCCTTCTTTAATATATAAACTTTATCTTTTACTGCTTTTCTCAAGAAGTCTTTAGGTTGTTCAACATAAATTTCTTCTTTAAGCTTGTCATTTAAAAAAACTGATTATCATCAAGCTAAACTGTCATTTCATTTGTGCAGCGAGAGAAATCAAAATTGTTATTGTTTCTAGCCTTTAAGCAGGAGCAAAGATTTCAAAAAAATATATCTAGTTTTTATATGAATCTCCTAGGAATTAGTCATGCCTTGTATTTTTAAATATTTTTATCTTGATTAATTGAGGTTTATCTTGTTAATCTATTTTAGTCCAACAATTTATTCACCTTTATGTCTGCCCACCAACTTTCAAGAATGGTTCTTTTCAACTATATTCACCTACTCTTCATAGCTTTCATCCATACATCATGCCTTGCTACATCTTCAAAATTTTTAGGTTCTATGGAAGAAAAATTCCAAGATTCATAAATTGCACTCGATCTTCTTGTTCTTAGAGGAGATTGTAATGAAGAGAAATCTAAAAAAGAATCAGAAATATGAAAAACAATCTTCACTTGGACTTGGGTCTCTTGATGATTAAAATGTTAATGGAGTGCTTGATTCTCTATTTGAGACATCTCTTCTTTTATTCTTCTTGAAATAATTGATTGGCCATGAATAAATATTCCTTGCACCTTTTTTTCCTTTCAAGTTCTATTAACTTTTTCATTAAAAATAACATTTCTACTTATGATCAACTTGTTAGTTGCAATATTATATAAGCGATAGCCTTTAATATACTATAACCAAGAAATATGCATATTTGACTCTTCTAGTCAAATTCGGTTCTTTTTTCAGTAGGTATATGAACATAACTAATACTAAACTCAACTCAACTCATCTAAGCCTTTTCCCAACTACATGGGGTCAGCTACATGAATCTGCTTTCTCCACTTTGCTTTCTCCACTTGAGCACAGCAACCTTCAGCTGCATCATATTTAGCTTCTGCTGTAGATAATGCAACTGAATTTTGCTTTTTACTAAACCAAGAGATTAAGTAATTACCCAAGAATTAGGATGAACCACTCATGATTTTTCTATCTTGTTTACATCCAGCAAAATCAGAATCAAAATATGCAACCAAATTAAATGTGGAGTCTCAGAATACCATAATCCTACATTTTTAGTTTCACTCGAATATCTAAAGATTCTTTTTACAGCTATAAAGTATGATTTCCTAGGATCATATTGATATCTAGCATAGATACAAACAACAAACATAATATCTGGTCTACTAGCAAGTGAGGTAAAGAAGATATCCAATCATACCTTATAAAGCTTTTGATCTACTTTCTTACTATCTTCATCCTTGTCAAGTTTGCATGAGAGACTTATTGGTGTGCCAAGGGGTTTACCTATTTTCATACTATACTTTTGAGAATTTCTTTTGTATACTATGTTTGATTGATGCAAATTCCTTCCTTCTCTTGTTTGATTTGGAGTCCAAAAAGAAATTCAGTTCTTCCATCATGCTCATTTCAAATTCTTCTTGCATCAACTCAACAAACTCTTGACAAAGTGAATTGCTAGTAGCATCGAATATTATATCATCTACATAAATCTGCACAACTAATAAATTATTTTTTTTCTTTTCAAAAATAAGATTTCATCAACATTGCCTCTAGAAAAATTATTTTTAATCAAAAATTTGCTAAGCCCATCATACCAAGCTCTAAGTGCTTGTTTCAAACTATGAAGTTTCATATAAAGTTTAAAAATATGATTTAAATTTTATGTTCTTCAAAACTAGGGGTTGTTCAACATAGACTTTTTAATTTATAAAATCATTTAAAAATATGCTTTTACATTCATCTAAAATAAATTAATGTTCATGCAACATTCAAATGCTAATAATAACCCAATGGCTTCTAATCTAGCTACCGATGAAAAGGTTTCATCAAAAATATGATTTCTTTTGGAAACCCAAATCATCTTTCCCTTTTTGCTAGCATTTACATGATATTTTTCTATGATTGCAAATATAAGATTTATGACCTCTACTTCCACAGCAAAAATAGAAAACATCATTATCAATAGAGCTTTTACAAAGAAATTATTAACCAATTTTTTCTTTTTGTAGGGCTTGTATCCTAAACCTACTCTATCAAAAATAACTCTTTAATTATTTAACAACAAATTTAATCTTTTAGAACTATAAGTAAATTTTTTAACAATATTCTTATATTTTTTAATTTTATCTTTTAATTTTTAATTTTTAGTAGACATAGCATTCTACTCATTTTCTAAAACTTGCCTTTTAGATTTTACCTTTTCAAATTTAGCAACAAATTCAATTTAACTTTTGAGAAGATTTTGATTCTCATTTTTCAAAACTTTATTTTTTGATCTAAGAACTTTAAAATCATTTAAAAGTTCAGTAAAAGCATCATAAAGTTCATCAAATGTGAAATCATAAAAAGGGCTTTAAGAACATACCTCTTCCTCATTGGCCATAAGGCATATGTTTGCAACTTCTTGTGGTTCCTTCTTAGAGGATGATTCATCACTGTCGCTCCATGTTATAACATAAGCCTTCTTATTTTTGAATTCCTTCTAAAGTTGAGGACATTCAAACTTGTAATATCCTGGCTTCTTACATTCATTTCATATTACAGGATCATTCCCTTCTCTTTCTTCTTATCCTTGTCTCCTTCTGTTTTGACACCATATCTTCTTTTGAAAATGGCCTCCTTCTTTGCATAAACTTTTTGAATTTTCTAGCCAGAAGGGCGGTGTTATCATCATCTTCTTCTTCTTCACTGCTACTCGTCTTCTTTTCAGCAACTTTCAATGCAATGATTTTTCTTCTCTTGACATCTTCCTCCATGTGTTGCTTCATGGTGAGTTTATGTGTCATGAGGGATCCAAGAAGCTCCTCCAATGGTAAGGTATTCATATCTTTTACTTCTTGGATAGCTGTCACTTTTGCTTCCCAAGTCCTCGAAAGAGATCTAAGTATTTTTTGCATAAGCTCATAGTTAGTATAGGTCTTTCCAAGACTTTCTAATCCATTCACAATATCTATAAATCTAGTGTACATGCAGGTAATGGATTCATTCTGTTCCATGCTAAAGAGTTCATATTTGTGCACAAGCATATTAATTTTTAACTTTTTAACCTGGTTGGTAGCCACATGGGTAACTTTCAACCGATCCCATATATTCTTGGCTGAGATGCAAGTAGCTATTCTATTGAATTCATTTGCATCTAAGAAGCAGTATAGGATGTTAAAGGCCTTAGCATTTAGCTGGGTCATTTTCTTATCATTCTCAATCCAATCCCTTTTAGGCTTAGGAATGATAGAACCATCTACCATGTGTATGGAAGTGTTGGTACCATGTATAATGACACTCCAAAGATCATAATTCAAAGCTTGAATGAATATTATCATCTAGCTTTCTAGTATGAGTAGTTGGTTCCATTAAACTATGAGGACGATTGATGGATATTATTCCTTAGAAAAAGAAGAATCAGCTTGAGCTGTCATTTGAATCTTTAGCTTTTGATGGTTAGATCAAGGAAGGATGAGCACCGGCTCTTATACCAATTATTGGCCTACATGGCAACCCAAGAGGGAGGATGAATTGGGTTCTTTAAAAATTTTAAATTTACTTCTTAAAAATAATTCACAAGTATAATGCTATGAAGAGATGTATGTGTGGTGCAAAATAAGCTAAACAAAAAATGAAAGATAGAGAGAAGAGTAAAAGATAAGCACAATAAACACAAGGATTTTATAGTGGTTCGGTGTAAACTACACCTACGTCCACTCCCAAGGATCTCTTGGGTATCACTATAATCGCCCTAATTATAGAGAAGTTGTTGTGCAAGCTCCCAACTCAAACATATTATTTTATCCTGGGATGACAACGAATCCAGCTAATTTTCACAGGATCACCAGTACAAAATCTCTAACAAGCCTCCTAAGCTTGCACAAAGCTAAACTGCCCCCTTGATTTAATCTCCTAATTGAATCAACCTACAAAGATAATAAAGAGTTGTAATACAGCAAGAATAAAGCTCCAAAATAAGCAAATAAATAATATAATATAATGAAAATAGAAAGAGCCTGATTAGAAAATTTCTGAAGTTGGGCTTTTCTTTTTTTTCTTTCCTTCTTTTGATCTTCCTCAAGATAGAACTTGAAGCTTTTGGAAGATTCTTCAATTTGAAGCTTGAATCAGATCTATGGCTTTCTTCTTTTCTTCTTTTTCTCTCTTTTGATTTAGTAAAAATCCCTCAAGAGTGGCCTTTGGTTCTTGGGATTTTACTTGAACTCTGTTTTCTCTGTTTTTCTCTCTAGGGCTTTGAAAGTTTTGAACTTTTTCTCTTGATTTCTCTTTTTCTTCCCTCTTATCTTCTGAATCAACCTAAGGCTCTTACTTATAATCTCCTTCTAAATCCACTTTTAGAAGAAAACTATCCATTATTTTTAGTTGGAAGTGTGTTTTATATGAATAGAGAAAGAGTCGCTGATGTTTGTTGAAAAAATGTCATATTCTGGAGCCATCTCTGACAGTTCTGGAGTCAACTCCTGATAGCCTTGAGTCGACTCGAATAGGTTGCGAGTTGGCTCAAATGCGGGTTGTCCAAAAAGTTGATTATCTGCCCATAGAGGAGTCGTCTTTAACTTTTCTAGTCGACTCGAGTTCATTAGGAGTCGACTCGAGGATCTTCAGGAGTCGACTCGAGTTGGATCCCAAAATTGCAAATCTCTGTAACTCTGTCTGACTCGACTCAAGCTTCTAAAGGAGTCAACTAGCTCTTTGCAGTAGTCATATAATAAATATACTCATGTGATTTTTGTTACTTCATCAAAATTAATATGATGAGTCAACATAACCACATATCCATCTTAACATGCGCATTTTTGTTACACTTAATTTATTCACATACTATTTTAGTATTGCCCAACACTCTATTCCATATAGCATAACTGGCCTAATAGCGATTTTATAGAATTTTTCTTTCAACTCCGCCAAGACCGGTTCAAGCTCGGGTTAAGAAGAAGGATTGCGTTAGGAAGTTGATAGCCAACGTAAAACTCCGTTAGTTCCCTTAAAACATATATGAGCATAACTAATGCAACCACAAATTTTAAAATAACTTATAAAGTGCTTCCTTCCATTCCAAGGGAATCTTATTATTCATAATTTATTGAGAATGTATATACAACAGTATTTACAGCTTTAGCCAAAAAATGTTGGCAGCTCCTTTCAATCAACATAGACCTTGCCATTTTTATAATAGTCATGTTCTTCTTTTCTATGATTCCATTCTATTATGGAGTGTATCCTACTATCAATTGCATCCAAATTCTTTCATCTTTACAAAAAATTTTAAATTCTTGTGGGGTATATTCACCTCCTCTATTACTTAAAATTGTCTTTATATTTGCTTTTCAGCAATGATTTTAAATCTCTTGAAAACTTACAAGGTTTTTGATTTTTCCTTTAGGAAACAAACTCATTCCATGCAAGAATAATTTTCAATAGATATAAGAAATTATCTTTGTTGGCTTAATGATGGAGTCTTCGTTTCTCCATAAATATCAGTATGTATGAGCTTCAATGATGTATAGGTTCTTCAAAATCTTCCTTTTCGAAAATCAGCTCCTTTATGTTTGCCCAAGATACAACTATCGCATGGATACCTCTTGGTCTAAATTTGAGGTAGCCCATCCACCATATCTTTCTACTTAAGTAGCCTCAACCCATGAAAATTCAAGTGACAAAACCTCTTGTGCCATAGCCAAGAATCTTCTGCAACTTGACACTTTAAGGCATTAGAGTGAAATTCAATGGGAAATTTTCTATATATTTTTTGTCATTTTCACTTTTGCTATCACTTGATTTTTATTCTTTTTGTCAGAAGTCTATAACTATTCTCTTGGAAAAGAAAATGGTAACCATTCTCAACAAGCTATCCAACACTTAATAAGTTTTGCTCAAAATCAAGCACCAAATTAAAGAACATCGTGAATATATTTGACACCTCTTTTTGTTTTTACTACAATTCTTCTAGCTTCTACAATAGTCCCATTTCCCATGTGCACCTTTGAAGATATTATACCATCCATGTCAAGAAATATTTTTTCATCTCCTGACATATGATTAATACAGTCGCCATCAAGATACCACATGTTTTTCTTTTTATGAGATGCTAACTGAGATGCATAAAATAGGTTCCCTTCATCATCTTTTTCTTCTATGAAATTAGCATGCTCTTTTGCTCTAAATTTGCAACTTTTTTCAGCATAAATAAACCTTTTGCAATAATAACATTGAGGCTTGCCACGAAACCAACAATCAGTAGTCAAATGATTTGTTCTCTTTCAAATTTTATAAGCTCGTTTAGAATTATTTGAATTCATAACTTTGTCCCATTTTTCTTCTTTCATGCATTTTGTTTGGATCATAACTAGAAAAGTTGTTGGGGGCAAATGTTGCAAGTGAATTGTAGGCAATCTAATTAAACCACTATTTGCAACTTGTAAGTGCAACTGCAGACTCCTTTTGGACGACAAAAACGGTCCAAATTTTGTCATTGAAGAATGTTCAGGAACCTCGAAACATTAAAGTAGCAGTTTTGTAGTTTTTTTTCTCAAAATTGAAAGAAAGAAAGAAAAGAAAAGAAAAGATTGATGAAATTATAAAGCTTTTATTAATGAAATTACTAAGCGTACAGTGCTCCGGCTAGTTGCCACTGGGTATCCCGCAAATCAACAAATAACATTTAGGTGTTTCTTTATAAAAATAATAATAATAAAAAAAGGTCTTATTACTGAGATTACTTTAACAATATCCTTATTTATTATTGCGTGGACGGCCATGGTCCTTATTTCTTGCAGACGATTCCTCGGCCAGTGATGCCGCTCGAACACTCGACAGCAGCTGGTTCTGTTACCAATGCGATGCCTGCAGCGTCCCGCCCAAAGCGTGAAACTTTGCAATCCGCGGCATGGAGATCAGATGTCAGGAACATATGCTCTCCTCCCATGATAGGCATGTTGGATGACATATTCACCCTGCTAACGTAACCCTCTCTGTACGTCTGCCCCAGGACTCCATGCACGTCGTTGGTAAGGGAATAGAACTTAAATCCTAAATCAAGGTGAGCAAAGCAGTCATCGGCGGTCACACCATATCGGTGCACCCGAGACTCTTCCTCCGTGATCGGGACCACGGTAGCAGTGATCTGAAGCATCCCTTCGACCTCGACCGTGACTGCATTGGTGCCGCTTGATCGAACGATGGACACGACCGGAACAACCGGCGATTGCCACTTGGCGCCCTCGTCGGTCGGGAGGTCGATGGGCTCGTCGTCGAATGTGATGGCAAGGCGGTCCACAGTATCATCCCATGCTGCGGTTTTCTGGGCGCCGACGTACAGACGGTGACGACCGAAGAGCACGGCGATGGATTGGACCCAGGTGAAGTCTCGGGTCATGTTCGGAGCTCGCTTGCCGATGAAGTGAGCATTGATGTGGAGGTCGGAGTCGGAAAGCAGGCAGAAGTCACGGTCCTTTCGGCCATGGAAGTAGAAAGTGATGCCGTCACCACCAACAAAGCGTGGATCGCAGCACGCTGCACCTCGTTTGTCGCAATCTGCAGCACAAGATACGCCATGCATGCTAACAGGTCATTAATGCCTTACCACTGCTCGATCAGTGCTCTTAGTGATGTTTGGGACAACGAGCAACCATGTAAACGAGACGCAGAAATAAGTAATTGTACTACTTGAATCGATACTTACGGCAGACGGGACGGCAGAGATGGCAGTCGATTTTGCAAGACTTGGCATTGCCAGGGGCAGTAGAACTGGGCGGCTGTAATACCGGGTTCAAACGAACCAGATTTGGTTCAGATGAACCTGGTTCAGATGAACCTGGCTTGGTTCAGATGAACCAAGCTCCTGACTTTTGGGTTTTTCGGACTAACGCTTCGCTCCAGGCGAAGCGTTTAGCCTTTCGGGAAACCCCCGATCCGAGGCACTGCTCGGGTGATTAAATAAAAAGGATGAGGACCCTTCCTTCAAGCGGGCGCACTTCATCCATCAGGTAATTCCCTACCAGAGAGAGAGAGAGAGCAAGCAGGAGAGAGAAGAGAGAGCGGGAGAGAGACAGCATGAGAGAGAGGGAGACAGGGAGACAGAGAGAGCCTGAGATAGAGGTAGCCGGGAAGAGAGAGAACGAAAGAGAGAGAGAGAGAGAGAGAGAGCGAGCAGGAGAGAGAAAGAGAGAGCGGGAGAGAGACAGCGTGAGAGAGATGGAGACAGGGAGACAGAGAGAGCCTGAGATAGAGGTAGCCGGGAAGAGAGAGAACGAAAGAGAGAGAGAGATAGCGTGAGAGAGAGAGAGAGCCAGAGAGAGAGAGAATGAGAACCAGAGAGATCGCGAGAGAGGAAGAATCGTGTGCTAGCCGATCCCATTGGTTCAGGCCCGGCGGCGTGCTCGCCGCCGCGCCGGGCCTGAGACTTGGCCGACGACTCCGCCGGCGCCGGGGGAGGCATCCGGCGGGGTGGTGGTGGAGAGAGAAAGGAGAGAGAGGGCCAATTGGCCCTCCTCTCGCGCGGTGACGGAAGCCGACCGGTTGGTTCGGGCCCGGCGGCATGCTCGCCGCCTCGCCGGGCCCGAGCTTTCGCCTGTCACCTCCACTGGCGCCGGGCGTGCGTCCGGTGGAGGTCCGACTGGCCATGGTGGCCGGCCGTGCCGTCGGCACAGTTCCGTGCCGCGCGGAGGAGTTAGAGAGAATGAGAGAAATTGAGGGAGAGTTCGGAGTTTGGCGGCCGGCCGCGGCGGCGGCCGGCTTTGGCCCGGCCACCGGCGGCCGGGCCGCCCTCAATTTGGCCGGCGGTGGCCCCGGCCGCCGGCCATGTTCCCATCCCCTGTTCGGTGAAACAGGGGATCGGGTGGAATCAGGCTGAACCGGGCCGGCTGGGCCGGCCGGTTCAGGCCTTTTGGGCCGTCCAGGGATGAGTTTTGGGGTTGGTTTTTGGGCCCCGTAATGGGCCGGGATTAGCAAGAAAATTATAGGGTTAGAATCTGGGTGAATTCTAGTTTCATGGGGTATTTTACTTCCCCAATTGGGTGTGTATAGAGGGAGATATTCGAGCCCAAAGTTGGGCCCGTGAGCTAGTCTGGGTAGGGTCTTAAGGGTCATTTTATTAATTAGATTTCCGTGAATTAATTATGTACATTGATCCTGTAGGTGCCCAGACATCTGATTAGTTGGTTCATCACTTGGATTTTTGCGTAGGAGGTAAGTAAGACTATTATGCAATTTAATTATTTAATTAATAAATTGAGTATATACAGTTTGCATGCATTTTTATAAATTAACTGAATTGTCTATGTAGCATGGAACTGTGGATTTCAAATGAACAATTATATGATTATAATGATTGGTAATATTGTAAGAAATGAGTTATTGATGTATATGCCAGAATTGTGATTGCCTGTACGGCATGTTTATATTGAGGTGATTATATGCATTCCTTTGTACTGTGCAAACCACTGTGAGATATTGTGAGATACAGATGCATGATGCACATGAGATGAAAATGTTAAATAGATTTATATGTGTCGCCGCGGTTCTCCTTTACTATGGCCCCACACATTGTAGATGTATTCTGTATGATTTTTATGGCCACACACACTGGAGATGTATTCTGTTATGATATGGCCCCACATATTATAGACATGTTCTGTATGATTTTTACGGCCTCACACACTGACGAGTGTGTTCTGGCCCACATGTCTTACAATGTGTTCTGTATGATTTTTATGGCCACATACATCGTAGAGTGTGTTCTGTTATGTATGGCCCACACATCGTACAATGTGTTCTGTGGATGTTGATGGCCACGCATCTGGAGGATGTGCTCTGATTGAGGTATTGCAGGGCCGTGGGTCACATAGGAAATCTATAATTACATAAACAGTGAGTTTGCCAGACTGCATATTCTGATGATTTTCAAATGTTCAATTTATGTTAAGTTGACAAATGCATATGTTGATAGCATGTTAAATATAATATGATTGTATAATAGGCTTACTTATTGAGTGTAAACTCATTAAACCTTCACCATGTTTTTCAGAGCCTCAGGGTTGATGATGGATGTGTGCAGATTGATGGAGCTTCCAATAAATAAAATAAGAACCATTGCATGGGTGTAATCCTATTATGTTTGTGTGTAGGGCTTGTTGTAGCCCAACTTTATTAGCATGATTTGGATGTAGGGTTGGATGCCCAAAACTTATAACTATCAATTGTATTATGTTTAGTTTTCATATTTATTGCCGATTGAATCGTATATCAAGATTTTAAGACGCCTTGCGTGCCCGGCACGCGGCGGGTTGTCACCCTAGCTCAAAAATTTTGGGTCTGGGGCATGACAGCGATGCACTGGGGAAAACGCTGCTCGTCACAATGCACTTTCTTGGGCTTCTGTGGTCTGGCCTCTGCTAGGGCCAGTAGAAGGAGGGCAGTCGCTAGCAGTAGAATCATTAGGCTTGATCGTGCCATTTTAGCCGGTCGTTGCTGCAGTGAACCTTAAGAAGGCCAGCTATCGTTGTGGTTTTGGCTTTGGGCGGAGGGTGGTGCAACCGGGGCAGCGTTTTATAGCGTGTTTCACTTGAAATGAAAGTGGGGGGAATGATCGATGGCTCTCTCCCTCCTTGACTTTTAAAGGTGCCAACACGTTGTCTCCACGTTAGGCAAGCAAACCGGCCAGCCGGAATCTTGTCTGATCTAGGGTTGTTGGCAATACCAGCGCACGCAGCGATTCGACCGACTGGATCAGCGGGGTTGGCAACCTCGTCCTGACAGAATTCGGCTGCTTAAATTCACTTTGTCCACTCAACTTTGATCTGGTGGTTTTAAGGCCATACGAGCCATCATCAAACCTGAAAGGTTTTTACTTGTTTTTGCCCCTCAATTGCTGGTTTTGTTAAACCGGCTTGATTAAATTAGGCAGGAAAGGCCCGGCCATTGCACCTAACATCTGCCACTCTTTCAAATTTGAAAATAACTACTGGCACACTAAAAAGATATATACAAAGAGATTTAATACTAGATAAGAATTTGTTGGGTCTCCAAGGTAAAAAATATGGATCAAATTTGAGTTTCATATCAGCGGAATCAATAATTTTTGTATACTAGATGCAACATTGAGGACCCCTGAACCTGAGGGACAACGAAGATAATCAAATTGAAATAAAATAAATATAAAAATCACATTTACCTGTGTTCTTTATCAGAGGAGTTTGTTGATGAGTTCTTTATCAGAGGAGTTTGTTGATGAAGCCAGAATCCTCGCTACCACTAGCCGCTCAACTGTGCGGCTGAAGAGTGGATCGTCCTCTTTCTAACCTTAGAGCATAGCACGCATTCGACCAGCCCCAAGTCATATGGAGATGCGAAGCGAGATGATATCCCTGCTGAAATTTCTGCAGCAGAATTTTGGATCTTGATCTTGGTAATCTTCCCAGATTGATTAGCAACTAGGATTTTCCTTGGTTTCTTGCACCCCCAAGATTGTAAGAGAGGGTCGTGGCCTCTCTTCTTCCTCACGTGAACCTTCATATCTGATCCAGAAAATCAAGAGGCATTGCCCAAGAAGAAGATGCTGCTAGGGTTTTTTCCTTCTCCTTCTTTGAAAGAGGCGGTTCCAAGAAGATGGCTAGGGCAGAGATGGCAGCAATAAAACCCTAAAAATCTAGGGCATCTATACGTGAGAAAGAGAGAGAAAGACATGGATAAAAGAGAAAATGAGAGGGATAGCTTATTCTAGGGAGAAAAGGGTTTTTTTTTTCATTCATCTATAATCATCATCGTTACATGACTTTATATAACCCATCCCCATGACGGTCACCAAAATAAAACCAGCACCACACATAAACAGGTGCCTTATTATATGGATAATAAACCCTAAAAAACTCCCTTGGACCAACCCATACCTTGGGCCCAAACCCAGCCCAATGATAGACTAGCCCCCTCAAGACCCAACAACCTGGGCCTTAACCCTGTAGAGCCTACAAACCTCCACCCTAGGATTTAAGCTTTGGAGTACCACATCAGGCTCTACAATCTCCACCTTGGTGCTTCAAAGCTGCTGAAAAATCTGCACATTCCCTCAGACCCATCAGTGTCACACATGAGAGAAAGCTATCCCGTGGAATAGTCTTCGTAAGTGCATCTGCCTGGTTCTTCTTTGTATGAACTTTTACCAGCTCCATTTCACCTTCTTCTATTAATTCTCTGATCTTGTGATACCTCACATCTATATGCTTTGTGCGTGCATGATAGATTTTGTTCTGAGCCAACTGCAGGGCACTCTGACTATCACTATGTAACAATACTGTACCCTGCTTTACCTCCATTTCATGATGAGTCTCTTCAACCAAAGAGCCTCCTTGGCAGCCTCTGTAATCCCTATATACTCAGCTTCTGTTGTAGACAAAGCTGTAATAGGTTGAAGGGTTGATCTCCAAGAAATTAATCCACCATACATGCTGAACACATACCCTATGGTAGACCTTCTTGTATCCAGATCACCTGCAAAATTTGCATCCACAAATCCTTCCAATGGACCTAATGACTTACTTGGGATATTAGATTTCTCCTTAGATCCATCTTGCTGCCCAAAAATTAGACCAAGTCCACGAGTTCCCTGAAGGTACCTCAAAATCCACTTGAGTGCCTTCCAGTGCTCCTTCCCTGGGTTCGCCATGAATCTGCTCACTTGGCTCACTGCATATGCTATGTCAGGCCTGCAACACACCATAGCATACATAATGCTGCCCACGGCACTGGCATATGGAACTCTCTCCATGTACTCTTTCTCTTCATCTGTCTGGGGGTTCTGTAACTTAGAAAGAGACATGTGACTAGCCAAAGGTGTTCCAACTGTTTGGCCTTATCCATCCCAAACCTCTCCAACACCTTGTGAATATATCCACCCAATGACAAGTGTAGAATTCCCTTGGTCCTATCTCTGTAAATTTCATCCCAAGTATCTTCCTAGCTGACCCCAAATCCTTCATTTCAAATTCTGTTGATAATGCATATTTCAGTCCATTCACTGCTTCAACACTCCTGCTGGCAATGAGCATATCATCCACATACAGAAGGAGATACAGTGCATCATCCTCATCCACATCTTTCACATAGACACAAGTATCATGTTCACATCTAGAAAATCCAAGGCCCAAAATAAAAGTGTCAAACCTTTTGTACCACTGACGGGGTGACTGCTTCAAACCATAGAGCGATTTCTTTAGTAGACACACTTTTTCTTCCAATCCAGATTCCTTGAAACCCTCTGGTTGCTTCATGTATATCCTCTCCTCTAGACTCCCATGTAAGAAAGCCGTCTTCACGTCCATCTGCTGCAACTCCATACCATGTTGTGCTACGAGAGATAACAACACACGAATTGAAGCATGACGTACCACTGGAGAGAATACCTCTGTGTAGTCCACTCCCTCTCTCTGTGAGAACCCCTTAGCAACAAGCCTTGCTTTGTATCTGACTCCACCTTGCTCTGAAGGTGCCTCCTTCTTTGTGAACACCCATTTTGAACCAATGGCCCGAGCATCTCTAGGTAGATCCACTAGCTGCCATGTCTTGTTCTTTTCCAGGGACTCCATCTCCTCCATCATGGCCTGCATCCATGAGTCTCTTTCTGAACTTTCCATGGCTTCTTGGAAGGTCTCTGGATCTTCATTTGCAGTGATTAGAGCATAGGAAATCATGTCATCAATGCGATACCGAGCAGGTTTGATGATGGTACGCTTTGCCTTGTGTAGTGCCACACCCCTTTGATCATCTCTCAAAGCTGAAGTGTGTGACTCCACCTGCACCTCCTTTTGGATTGATGGCTCTTCTGGCTGATCCTTTACATGTATTGGAACATTCATACCAAACTCCACCTCAAAGAAGCATGTTTTGAAGTAGAAGTAGAAGGTACATCACCTGTCAGCCAATGCTGTCCACTGCTGTCCTGTTCAGCCTTTTCAGCTCCATCTGCAATCTCTGACCTCTTCAAGATGCTCTTCTCATCAAAAATAATGTCTCTACTGATGATACACTTCTGTGAATCTGAACTCCATAGCAAATAGCCTTTAACTCCCTGTGGATACCCGATGAAGATCAGCCTTTGTGATTTTGGGTCCAGCTTGCTCCTTTCAGTTGCCTCCACATGTGCATAGGCTGGGCAACCAAAAATCCTTAGGTGTCCAAGCTCCACCTTCTTCCACTCCAGATCTCCTCTGGAATGCCTCCATCAAGTTTTCTATTAGGGGACCTGTTAACAAGAAAACCAGAGAACATAATTGCATCACCCCAAAAGACCTTGGGCAGTGATGCCTGCAGCCTCAAACACCTAGCCTTCTCTGTCAATGTACGATTCATCCTCTCTGCCACACCATTCTGCTGGGGAGTCATCCTCACTGTGTAATGGCGTTGGATCCCATTTTCCTCACAGTAGCTTCTGAATTCATTGCTTGTATACTCCCCTCCATTGTCAGATCTCAAACACTTCACTGGTTTTCCTGTCTCCTTTTCAACACCAACTCTCCAAGCTTTAAACCGGGCAAATACCTCTGATTTTTCTCTTATCAGATATACCCATACCTTCCTGGAGTAGTCATCAATGAAGGTTAAAAAATACTTAGCCCCACCTCTGGCTGACACAGGGGCCGGTCCCCATACATCTGAGTGAACTAGTTCCAGAATACCTTCACTCTGCTTGGAACTGCTGGCAAATCTCACCCTATGTTGTTTGCCATAAATACAGGGCTCACAGATGTCATTTTCCTCCTTCTTAAGTACTGGAATCAGACCTCTTTTGCTGAGTTCTATAAGCCCTTTATCACTCATGTGTCCCATTCGATAGTGCCACAGTTTATAGACCAACTGTTCCTCCTGTGCCGCTGCTAGCACCTCTGCACCATCTATGGCCACTGAGCCTTCCATCTGATAGAGATTATTTTCCAACCTTCTCCCTTTCATCACCACTAATGCACCCTTGGTTATCCTCAAACATCCACTCCCCGGCTGGCTTCCAAAAGCATACCCATGCTTCTCCAGGTAGCCCAAAGAAATTAGATTCTTCTTCAACTCCGGGACATGTTTGACATTGGTCAAAGTCCTTATAACCCCATCATACATCCTCACCCTTATGCTTCCAACTCCAGCAACCTTACAAGGATGATTATCACCAAGGCATACACTCCCTCCATTAGATTCTTCATAAGTTGCAAACCACTCCCTATGCGAAGTATCACTACAAGAGAATTAAAATATTGCAACACCCAAATGCGTCGCAATTGCGTCGCTAAACATGCTATTGCGACGCAATAGCGACGCAACGAGGGCGTCGCTCAACTGTCCGTCGCAATACCCTTTTGTCGCAATTGCGTCGCAATATTGCGACTCTCTGCGACGCTCTTGCGACGCCACATTGCGTCGCAATATTGCGACACATGCAAATGCGTCGCTAAATTTAAAAATAAATTTTAAAAAAAATTATTATTAAA
This sequence comes from Calamus simplicifolius, assembly GCA_900491605.1. Taxonomy (NCBI): domain Eukaryota; kingdom Viridiplantae; phylum Streptophyta; class Magnoliopsida; order Arecales; family Arecaceae; genus Calamus; species Calamus simplicifolius. Next base: position 236,410 of record UESW01002305.1, read on the forward strand.
TATTACGACGCACTAAATTGCATCGTAATATTTAAAATTAATTTTTAAAATAAAAAAAATTATTATTAAATATTGCGACGCACTAAATTGGGTCGCAATATTGCGACTCATCCAGCTGTGTCGCAATATTTAATAATAATAATTTTGATATAATAGCGATGCAATTTGAGTCGCTAATGCGTCGCAAATAAAAATTTTTTAAAATATTGCGATGCAAGGTAATTGCGTTGCAATATTTATTAAAAATTTTTAAGATAAAATAGCGACTCAATTTTAGTCGCTAATGCGTCACTATTAAATTTATTTTTAAATTATTGCGATGTCAGGTCATTGCGTCGCAATATTTAATAATAATATTTTAAAAATATTAGCGATCCAATATCAGTCGCTAATGCGTCACAAATTTTTTTTTAAAAATATTTAAATGATTAAAAATTAAAACGGTTAATTCAATTTTGCTAAATCTAAATATTGATACAAACATTTTTCACTCAATCCAAACAATAATAAATTTCAAAAAATAATTTATATATTAAAATTTAAAGTTTTTACAACATAAAAAAAAAAAAACATCAAGAATCTGAATGATCACGTGGAGGCTGTGGAGGCTGTGGAGGCTGAAGACTCTGCGACAAGCGTCTAACCATATCCCGCAAATAATGCATCTCATCTCGCATGTCTGCAACCTCCTGATCCCGGCCTCGCATACGATCCTCAAAATCCTGCTCGACCTCCTGGCGAAGCTCCTCTGCAATAGATCTGCGAAGCTCCTGTAAACGCTCGGGAGGAAGATCAGCAGGAACTCGCGAGCTGGAGGCCTGATGGGGAAAAAATGTAGAAGCTCTAGTGCCCATACCATAGACCCTGCGGTCTCGTGGCTGGGCACCAACAGCCTCCAAAAACACACGTCGACTCTCCTCTGCTGAGAGTTCGACGGGCGTCTCCCCATCAGTAGAGTCGACCTGCGATGCCTGGGAGCGAAGCTCGTCGACTCGTGTCTTGAAATTATGAAATCAATAATAAATGAGTTAATAAATTTCTAGAAATAAAATTTTAGAAATTAAACAGATACTACATAAATCTAATTTCTTACCGCAACCTCCCGTGATCGCGTATCGACCCAGGAGCCGTCCCTCCTGGTGTGTGTCGCCCTGAATAGACGAAACTCACCAGGATCTCCGCCCTCCTGCTCAGTCTATAACAATAAAAAAAATGATATTAATACAAATATTTGTAAATAACTAAAATAGTAATTAAAATATTTATGTTTTTTACCATACGCCGTCTGTGCTCCTGAATCGAAATGGAGCCCGAAGTATGACAGGAGAGACCCGTGCCAGGACCGCCCTTCTCAGATCGGCGGTTCGTGCTGGCTGATGCGGACCTCCTGCGCCAGCCATCGGACTCCCAGGCCTGCTGCCACTCGTGCCAAATACCCTCTGGCACGTGCGCAGGACGCTGACCCGACGACCTCCAACGATGAAGCATGTCGGAGTATCGGCGTCGCGTCAGAGCCTCCCATGCTGCCCTAATGGCATCATGGGTGGCAGGATCCCACGTAAACTTTTTCTGCATTAAAATAAAGTTAGTTTCTGAATTTATTAACTTTAAAGAATTATATATCACTGATAAATTGTATTTAATAAGTTTACCTGAAACTCAGAAAAATAAAACTCCCTCGTGGCTGGCGATACGTGGCGCCAATCGTAGCCACTGGGATCTGCACGCCTCTGAAAAACGGCGCTGATGTGGCTGGAGACATGATGCTGCTCAATGAATCTGTTAAAAAAATGCAAGTTTATAAGTAAATGACTTAAAAACATAAACAAATATTTTTAATTAGTATATACTTACATCCCCTGAGCATCAAGTCGAAGTAAGTGCGGCCGATGGTGGAAGAACTCTCGGAGGTCTGTGCCGATCGGGTGGATGGTAATACTGCTGCAGAGATCGAAGGCTGCGCCTCTGCTGGAGATCCAAACTCTCCATCTCCGACGCTCATGTGATCTGATGTCGCAGGATCCAAACTACGTCTCTGCTCACCCAATCTGTCGTCGGTAGATCTACCTCTGCCCCTCATACTGAAAATACTAAAGATTCACACAATTAATTACGATTAATGATTGACTATGTAAGAATTTAACACTTATAAAAAAAAGTTAAATTTTAAAAAACCTTTATGTTTAATCGGTGTCATTTGTTTCGTGAAATGTTGGTTCAACATCCGATGCCGTATCGGATTGCGAATCAGTTTCATTATCATCGGAAGGAAACCGAACATTTGCATCCGCAATTTCTTGGACATCACCACTTGGATCTCTAAGTGATGTTTCAGGAGCCCTTGTGTCGTCCTCAATTGCATGCATTTCCATCTCATCCTCTTGAAATGCAGGGCACTCGGCTGATTGACTTGATGAACTCTCCTCTAATACGATTGTTGAACGTGGGACGATTTTAGAAACGGCCCACCAATCTCGCTTGTCGTTGCGCAAACTTGGATATCCGCAGTAAAAGACTTGCTGAGCTTGGGATGCAAGGATGAATGGGTCATATTTCTGTAATCTTCGTCGATGGTTCACTTCAACCAAATTATAGTCGTTATGAACCCTTTTGCCCACAGGAATATCGGATCGAACCAATCACAACGAAACAATACGGTTCGTTTCATAGGCCAACCGGGATATTCAACTTCAACCACCTCTACTAACTTTCCATAATAATCCTGCATATTTGCTCCAACACTTTCTCCTTTTACACACACGCCCCAGTTCTGCGTGCCTCTTGAAGCTGCTAATCGTTCAATCTGAAATTTGTACCCATTTACAAAATAGCCAGTAGAGGTTGTTACGGTCTTCAATGGCCATTGCGATAGACATTTAATGAAAATATTGTCGGTTGTCGACCATGGACCGTTGACCTATAAATTAATAAGCTATTGACATCCAATTCAAAAAATAATAGCCATTATCGAAATTGATTGAGTGATACTACTCACAAATTCATAAAACCAGTAAGCAAACTCCGTTTCTAATTTCTGCCCAATTGCAACTTGACTGATGTCGGGATTCATCTGTCGTTGTCTATCACAAAACATCCTTATGGGATGAAAAGGATGAAAACTACTGTTAGAAATTAAATATTATGGTATATTATTATATAAATTTAAATTTTCAATTTAGCATTGAAGTATACACTTACTCAATATATGGATCGACTTCTCGACAGTTCATTAGGATGTAATAATGTGCTGCATTATACTCCATATCGCTAAGATTTCTTGACTTCTGCCCACCAAATGAACGGCCGATAGCTTTAAAAATTGATATTCTACCGTCATTAGCTTCTGCTTCGTCCACACATACGTCATCGTTACGACCATGATTTCGGCTCCTCGTGTGGACGTGACCCTCAAAGTAATGTGAGGCAAAAGCTGAAACTTCTTCGACCAAGTGTGCATTGCATATAGAACCTTCAACCCTTGCCTTATTACGCACATTATTTTTTAACTTCTTAAGATACCTATATGTAAAGTTGCAACAAAAAATTAACGAATTTTTCAAGCAATGAAATAATATTTGAAATGTCAACATATCTTAATGATGTATATATTTACCTCTCGAATGGATACATCCAGCGATACTGCACGGGACCAGCTATGCTCGCTTCGTATGGCAAGTGAACCGGTAAATGCTCCATTGAGTCAAAAAAACTGGGAGGAAATATTCGCTCAAGCTTGCATAAAATAATTGGAATTTCCTCCTCAAGCCTTGCCATGGATGCAGAAGTAATGACTGCGGCAGATAACTCCTTGAAGAATAAGCTGAGCTCCGTAATTGCCTTCCAGACATGTTGCGGAAGCAACTCACGAAAAGCTATAGGTAATAATCGTTGCATGAAAACATGGCAGTCGTGGCTCTTCATGCCGAACAACTTGAGCTTATGCATGTCCACACACCTACCGATATTTGAGGCATAACCATCTGGAAAATTTTAACCCTCTAAGCCAGTTACATAAAACTTCTCGTGAATTTCTGTCAAGAGTGTAACATGCTTTAGGATAGGTCCCATCGGCACTCCTTCTCAAATCACCTCTTCTGCAGTACTGATTAAGTTCTTCTCTTGACTTTGCAGTATCTTTTGTTTTTCCCGGGATGTTTAGCACCGTGTTAAATATGTTATCAAAGAAATTTTTCTCGATATGCATAACATCCAAGTTGTGCCGGATGAGATTTGTGCTCCAATAAGGCAAATCCCAAAATATACTTCGCTTCTTCCAGTTATGTTCTTTACATATACGGCTATTTATTCTATCTGCATCTGGTTCCCATGCATACATCAACCCCAAATTCTCTATAGAATCAAATAGATCCGTGCCGGACCTAACCGGTTCGGCAAATTTTGTGACTGCTTTGTTCTTCCGGAAGGCGATCAAGTTACGCCTGTAAGGATGATTTGGGGGCAAGAACTTCCTATGGTTATCAAACCATGACTGCTTACCACTCTTCTGCAATGTAAATGCATCCGAATCATACATGCAATGAGGGCATGCCAGACGTCCAGCAGTGCTCCAACCAGACAACATTGCATATGCCGGAAAATCACTTATTGTCCACATCAAAGCAGCTCTCATTAAGAAATTTTGTTTCATAGAAATGTCGTAGGCTACCACTCCTGTTTCCCACAACATTTTCAATTCGGCCACCAACGGTTGCAGAAAGACATCAATCTTTTCCTTAGGATTTGATGGTCCTGGAACCAAAACGGTTAAAAACATTGCAGGATCTTTCATGCACTTCCACGGAGGAAGGTTATATACAGTCAGTATCACAGGCCAACATGAATACTGTTGCCCCGCTTGACCAAATGGTTGGAAGCCATCGGTACAAAGACCTAATCTCACATTCCTTATATCTTCAGCGAAAACAGGATGATTTTCATTGAACTGCTTCCAAGCCTTTGAATCTGATGGATGCCGCATTTCATCCTCTTTAGATTCATGTTCGGCATGCCATCTCATATCAGCAGCTGTTGCCTCAGATCTGTATAATCTCTGCAGGCGTGGGGTAAGAGGAAAGTAATGCATCCTCTTGTAAGGCACACTTTTCCTCCTACTTGTACCGGCTCCTCCTTCGGTGTTTTTGAACCTCGATTGCCCACAAATCTTACACCATCTCAGCTCTGAGTCTTCACCCCAAAATATCATACAATTGTTCAAGCAACAATCGATCTTATTAACTGGAAGCCCAAGCCCACGCAACAACTTCTTTGTTGCGTAAAAACTGTCTGCGGCAACATTATCATTTGGCAGAATTTCTTTGATTAACTCAGCTACAGAATTGAACGCCTTTTCTGATAATCGATGTTCTGCCTTAATATTCAACATTCGAGCAGCTGTAGAGAACTGGGAATGACCCTCACACCCAGGATACAATTCTTGATTGGCAGCACTCAACATATCGTAAAATTGTTGTGCTTCTGGATTTGGTTCTTCCATAAATGTATTCTGATTGAAGTCATTACCCGATGCATTCATAACCATTTGTTCATATGTGTTTAAATTCACAAATGGTTCTTCTACGGGAATTGACTCTTGTTGGCCTATAACAACTGCTGGAATATCCTCTGGTTCACCATGACAGTACCAAACATAGTAATCAGGAACAAAACCCTTCTTACACAAATGCACCTTAACAGTTTCCACATCTCTGTAGGCTTTATTCTGACACCTGTGGAAGTTGCATGGGCACCTAATCCTAGGCCCATCCATCCATTCAGGTTGGCTACATGCAAATGCGATAAACTCTTCCAATCCATTCAGAAAATCTGGATTCAGCAAGCCATCTTTTATCCTTGCATACATCCATGAGCGAGTCCCGCTCATTTTTGTCCGACTTATACAAAGTCTGGTAAAGCATTAATGAAAACCAAAAAATAAAACTATATTAGTATTAATACATATCTAAGGGCACACGGCTACGATCCTTGGCTGCTAGCAAGGACCGATGCATAGGTTAATGGCTAAAGAGAGGGCTTGAGTTTGTGTCGGGCCATAAGGCGATGCGTTTAGTCATTAGACTTCACAAGAATTCAAGTGTCTTAAATAATTCTACCTTCACTCCATGTCTACAAGGTAAGGCCCTATCCCATTCAAGAATATTTTTTGTGATATGTTATTCTGCTATTAATTATCATCGATCGGCAACATTGAAATTTCGGCAGCATTTCCCCATATGTTCTCCTACATGTGTGGTATATAAGCCACACTAGGAGAACGTATGAGCAAATGCAAACCGAAATCTCACCCCACGATGATTACTAGCAGACTAACATGTCACAAGAAATATTCCCAAACTGTCCACCAGGACAATTTGAGAATTTGCAAGACTAAGGCTTACAAATTCTCAAACGGGTCTAAAGGTTAATTAAAGTGCTGTGATTATGAAGTCCGAAGACAATCGAACTTATGCTTGTTATTCTTAACTTCTTGTGAATTATACATGTAATCACTAACTTTTTAAGATTATTGTGTCAAATACAAATGTTTGCGAATACTAAAATGTAAATCATTGAAACTAGTAATTTGTTGCTGAAATTAAATAATATACAACAAAACATTTTATTTAGCATTTCAAAATGTAATGCATCATTAGTTTGCAGCAGAATATAAATAATCAAGACATAACAAATGTAAATGAGTATAAATGCACAAATACTATTGTCATAAACATTCTGCTTAAATTAATTATTGCATAAATATTATGTAAATTAAATAATACATTCTGCATTACAAATATTATTGAATAATCAAGGTTTTTTTTCAGGGGGGCGGGGGGTTTCCCCCCTCCCCCTGTTAAAAAAAATTTTTTTTTTTTTTTTCACAGTGGCCTGGCCACCGTGGCCAGGCCACTGCCGTGACGGCCGTGGCCGGACAAGAAAAAAAGGGGGGGGGGGGGGGGGGGTTTCCCCCCTCCCCCCCCTGTTAAAAATTTTTTTTTTTCACAGTGGCCTGGCCACCGTGGCCAGGCCACTGCCGGCCACGGCAGCGGCCGTGGCCGGACAAGAAAAGAAAGGGGGGGGGGCGGGGGGGTTTCCCCCCTCCCCCCCCCCCTGTTAAAATTTTTTTTTTTTACAGTGGCCTGGCCACCGTGGCCAGGCCACTGCCGGCCACGGCAGCGGCCGGCCGTGGCCGGAGAAGACGGCCACGGCAGCGGCCGCGGCCACGGCCGTGGCCGGACAAGAAAAAAAAGGGGGGGGGGGGGGGGGGGTTTCCTCCCCTCCCCCCTGTTAAAAAAAAAAAATTTTATACAGTGGCCTGGCCACCGTGGCCAGGCCACTGCCGGCCACGGCAGCGGCCGTGGCCGCCTTGTCCGGCCGCGGCCACGGCCGTGGCCGGACAAGAAAAAAGGGGGGGGGGGGGGTTTCCTCCCCTCCCCCCTGTTAAAAAAAAAAATTTTTTTTTTTACAGTGGCCTGGCCACCGTGGCCAGGCCACTGCCGGCCACGGCAGCGGCCGTGGCCGGAGAAGACGGCCACGGCAGCGGCCGTGGCCGCCTTGTCCGGCCGCGGCCACGGCCGTGGCCGGACAAGAAAAAAGGGGGGGGGGGGGGGGGGGGGTTTCCTCCCCTCCCCCCTGTTAAAAAAAAAAAAATTTTTTTACAGTGGCCTGGCCACCGTGGCCAGGCCACTGCCGGCCACGGCAGCGGCCGTGGCCGGAGAAGACGGCCACGGCAGCGGCCGTGGCCGTAGGGAAATTTAAAAAAAAAATTTTTTTTTTTTGGGGCTAACCTTGGTTGAGATGCCGGAGTCGGATGAGATCGCCGGGTAGCCGGGACGGGGCGCTGGAGTCACGGCGGCGGCTAGGTCAAGACGGGGAAGGAGGAAAGAGAAAGGGGGCTTAAATATAGGTAATTAGCGACGCCAATTTGCGTCGCAATTTCGTCAATAATTTTTTTTTTTTTCTTAGCGACGCACTGGGCGTCGCTAATCCATCGTTAATAATGTTTAAAAATAATTTTATGAAAAAATAGCGACGCCAATAAATGCGTCGCTAAGCGTCGCTAAATTGGCGCCATCATCCTGGCGGGAAAATATTTTTATTTTCTAATAATTGCGTCGCTAAGGCGTCGCAATATTTTTTAATAATTTAAATTGATTAAAATAAAAACTTATTACAATATTGCGACGCAATAAGTGCGTCGCAATTATTTTTTAAATATTTTTAAATGAAAATATTTAAATTTATTATAATAATTGCGACGTCAAATAATTTTTTAATATTTTTAATCAGGTCGCAATATTGCGACGCATATATTTTGTCGCAATATTTGTTTATATTTTTTTAAACTGTGTCGCTAAGGCGTCGCAATATTTGTTAATATTATAAATGATAATATTTATAATTAATGTTAATAATTACGACGATAAATTGCATCGCAATTATTTTATAAAATTTTTAATTACATAATTATTTAAAAACATTGCGACGATCGCGTCGCGATCGACGACGACGTCGCACGATCGATCGCGCGACGCGCGACCGATCGGCAAAGATCCGACGGTTGCGATCGATCCAAGCCCTGATCCCGATCGGCCACGACCTATCTCGGACCAATCCGTCCGAGATCGCGATCCGACGGTTGCGATCGATCCAAGCCCTGATCCCGATCGGCCACGACCGATCTCGGACCGTGGCGATCGGTCCGATCGGCGATCGACGGTTGCGATCGATCCAAGCCCTGATCCCGATCGGCCACGACCTATCTCGGACCGTTGCAATCCGTCCGAGATCGGCGATGATCCGACGGTTGCGATCGATCCAAGCCCTGATCCCGATCGGCCACGACCGATCTCGGACCGTGGCGATCGTCCGAGATCGGCGACGATCCGACGGTTGCGATCGATCCAAGCCCTGATCCCGATCGGCCACGACCGATCTCGGACCGTGGCAATCGGTCCGATCGGCGACGATCCGACGGTTGCGATCGATCCAAGCCCTGATCCCGATCGGCCACGACCGATCTCGGACCGTGGCGATCCGTCCGAGATCGGCGACGATCCGACGGTTGCGATCGATCCAAGCCCTGATCCCGATCGGCCACGACCGATCTCGGACCGTGGCAATCGGTCCGATCGGCGACGATCCGAATCGGTTCGATCGATCGATCGATCCAAGCCCTGATCCCGATCGGCCACGACCGATCTCGGACCGTTGCATCCGTCCGAGATCGGCGACGATCCGACGGTTGCGATCGATCCAAGCCCTGATCCCGATCGGCGACGACCGATCGGACCGTGGCGATCGCCGATCGGCGATCCGACGGTTGCGATCGATCCAAGCCCTGATCCCGATCGGCCACGACCTATCTCGGACGTTGCAATCCGTCCGAGATCGCGACGATCCGACGGTTGCGATCGATCCAAGCCCTGATCCCGATCGGCGACGACCGATCTCGGACCGTGGCAATCGGTCCGATCGGCAAAGATCCGACGGTTGCGATCGATCCAAGCCCTGATCCCGATCGGCCACGACCGATCTCGGACAGTTGCAATCCGTCCGAGATCGGCGACGATCCGACGGTTGCGATCGATCCAAGCCCTGATCCCGATCGGCCACGACCGATCTCGGACCGTGGCGATCCGTCCGAGATCGGCGACGA